>JAQQAC010009165.1:91300560-91353201 GCA_029783875.1 Phataginus tricuspis | reverse complement strand
GGAGGGCGGGCGGCGGGCGCGCAGGCGCGGGAGGCGCGCGTGACGCGGCGGGCGGGGCGGGCCGGGGGCGGGGCCGGGTGTCCGCGCAGCCCCGCCTGGCTGAGCCCAGGGGCGGCGCGCCGGCGCGGGGTCTTGGCTCGGCGTCTCCCGCAGTGGCCGCGCCGAGGGCTGCAAGAAGGGGAGCTCGCGTTCCAGCGCGGGGAGGCGCGCCACGCCGCCGCCTTCCTTCCGGAGTGGCCAGAGGCGGGGGCTGCGGGTGGGGAGCCCGGGCCCCCAGGGGCACGAGGAGCAGGGCTGGGCCGGGCAGCACGCGCGCGAGGTTTCGCCGGGACCCGCCCAGACCCAGCTCTCACTGCGCGTCTTCCCCTACCTGCCCTGCTCGGACCCGACCTACTGGCAAGGCAGGCGGTCCGCGCTGGTCTCGGCTGTGCGCTGAACCGTGGGCCCCTGAGAGCCGGCCTCCTTCCAGAGCATGGGGTCCACTCAGACCCCGGGGCCTGCCCGGATGGTGGGTCCAGGTGGGAGGCACCCACTGAGGCGCCTGCTGACTGGGACCCCGTGGTTGGAGGAGGGCTGATGTGGATTAAATGACTCCCATCCCCTAATTGCTCTAGATGAAGGGATCCCTAATTTGTGGCACGGTTTTAACTTGGGCAAAAGGAAAATACTCCCACATCAAAATGTATATAAACGTCAGAAATTCACCACAAACCCTTCGTACTGTTCCCTTGTGGCCCTCCCCAGGCAGGAGCAGGCAGCAGCCAGGGAGGGGCAGGACGGCCTGGATGGGCACTGCCCGCCACCCCTGGCTCACATATGATCACCTCAAACCAGAGAAAGGAGCCAGGGCTTGTCCTGCGTTGCTCTGGGGCATGGGGAGGGGCAGACCCTGCAAGGAGCTGCTGGCCCGCCTTCCAAGGACCTGGGCCCCTGGGGACATCTGTGTTCTGCTTCGCCCCTGCCTGGGCAGTGGGTCAGGGAGGGATCCGCCTTCAGCCTTCCAGTGGACCGAATGCGGGAAGCGTCGCCATGTTTGGCAGAGAGGCCAGTGGCTCTGCTGCAGTCTGTGGTGCTGCAAGAAACGGAAAGGGCAGGGATGGCCCC
The DNA here is from genome assembly GCA_029783875.1 of Phataginus tricuspis. Classification (NCBI taxonomy): domain Eukaryota; kingdom Metazoa; phylum Chordata; class Mammalia; order Pholidota; family Manidae; genus Phataginus; species Phataginus tricuspis. The sequence goes on along the minus strand of JAQQAC010009165.1, from coordinate 91,352,097 downwards.
AAGTGCTCCCAGCCTCACGCTGACCTGGGCCATGACCTGCCCCAGATCTCCTGGGCATTCAGGGCCAATTGCTCTGATGGTGAGCACACAGCTGGCTGGGACAGCTGGAGGGTCTGTGCGGGGTGAAGGGGTCCAGAAGGGGTGGGAAGGGTGGGTGTACCTTTCCTCAGCAGAGGGGGGCACCCAGAGTGGGGGTCCATGGAGATGACCCCTGGGGAGGAAAGACCTGGAAGGCAGTCCAGCGGTAATAGCCAGCAGTGGAGACCACCCTGCAGTGGGCTGTAGAGTGGACAGGCAGTGAGAGATGCAAGAGCCTCTTTCCAGAAAGGGAGGAGGAGCCTGGGAGGGAACAGAGGGCAGGGAGCAGAACTGAGGGGCATTAGGGTCCAGCACGGCCGCTGTAGTCCAGGGATGGGCCTGTTCTTAGGTGAAGGCCAGGTGAGAGCCCCTGCAGCCCCATCACCCCCGGAAGGACCAGAGCTCAGGGGAGGGATGGGCTGGCCCGAGGCAGGGACCCCTCCCCTCTCCAGGGAAGGAGGGCTGCTCGGCAGGCTGCCCCACCGGGGTCCTCTGTGTGCGAGGGGTCAGTCTTTTCTCGGGGTGTGTGGGTGGGGGTTGTGGGGAGAGTGGTGCAGGCTTGGAAGACAGGCTGGGGAGTTCATTGGCTCGAGGTGCTCATTCACACTTAGGCTTCAATTTTAATATTGGGCTGGAATGTTCTAGAAGTCCTAGAGAGTTCTGGAGGCTTGATTCTGAGAAGCTGGTCTTGGGCAAGGGTTTCTAAGCAGTTTTTCCAGTAGCAGGGAAAGACTTCAATTCATCTTTGGGACTTAGTTTCTTGGTTTTGGAAAAACCACCAGATGGGCCCTTTAACTACCCATGCAAGTCCCTGGTTCTGAGGAAGCTTCAGGAATGCAGCCGGAGCACAGAGCCGCGGCCAGGCTCTGGGGGGCGCCAGTGGGTCCCTGCCCTCCCGGCTCTTGCTCTGCCTCTGTCTAAGAAGGCAGACTTGGAGGAAGTGTTTCCTGCTCCCAGTGAGCTTATAAGGCAGGATGCCCGCCTGCTCCTGTGCGGCTGGGTATTTCTGTTGGTTTGTCGGCAGCATTTTAGAGTAGTTGATAGGCAGGAGGAGACATTCTCCCTCCGTTCCTTCTGATATTAGTTTCTAGTTCTGCCTTCACAGCCTTTAATCTGAAGGCATTTTCTCCTCTATGTGGTGGCCCAGTACGCTCAGCACCATTCATCCGTCTCCCCCACCTCTGCGTCCGCAGGAACAGAAGGTTCTATAAAGTTGTGTCAGGTGCTCTGTTTTACTCCATCGGCCTGTCCCTGTGTGGGCGCCGCACTGTTCTGACCCCTATACTTTTGGAATAATGTTTCTGGTACCAGTAGGAAGTCCTGTTGGCACTTCATTTCAGGAAATGTCTCAGTGACTCATAGAACTTTATTTTTCCATCCAAATTAGAGAATCGGTTTGTCCAGTTGTAAAAATTCCCACTGGAAGCTTTGTTTCGAATTGCATTCAGTGTATAGATGACGTTGGTAAGAATGTGCTGAAGGGTATCAGGTGGTGTTTTAGTCAAGTTTGGCAAGACTCGCCGTCATGGGGTGGCTGTCATGAAGGTTTATTCACAGCTTCCTGGAAGCAGGAAGCATGGCGTGCTGCAGGGGTTGGGGCACATGGGGGGCACCAGGGCTGGGCGGGGCAGAGGGAGCCGGGGAAGATGCCGCTCCGTTGGTGGGGTGGACTGGCTCTTCCTTCCGTGCTAACGTCTACCCCTCAGTGGGAGACCAGGGCCCACAGAAGCCCCCCCGCCCCGGGGCAGGTGACCTCAGGGTGCGGCTCTTCCCTCTGCTTGGACACCTGCATTTTCGCCTCCTCTCTTCCTTCAGGCCTTGACCCAAAAGTCAGGCTGGGGTGACCTGGGCCCTGTTGCCCTCAGCCCTGGTGCACATGGCCCCTGCTACCCATGTATTCTATGTGCATTTCATGTGAGCTTAGAGTTAATTGAGATAAAAGAGTTTCCAAACAGCTTGTGTGGGAGAAGTGGGGCTGTATTATAGGGAGGAAGGTTAAGGCAGGAGAGACGGTGACCGAGGTCATACTCAGTACCTGCAAAGGCTGTGGCCTCATCTCCAGGGGTTGGCCTTTCTGCCCATGTGTCAGGACTCCCTGATGGACATGGCCCCAGCATCATCCATTTCTGCAGGTGGTCTTCCAGATAGAGGTCCTGTTTTTACAACACTTGGATTCCAGATAAAACCATTTTCTTCAAATACACAGACATTTGACATCAAACAAGGCTCTAGACACTTGACATTACTTTATAATTTATCTGCAAAATTTAATATTTATTTAAACACTGAAAACAGGCAGGGTGACAATGTTGACAGCAAAGCCAGCCATCTGAAGCTAATTCCATGGAAATCAGGTTCAGAGGGCCCCTTGGAATTAAAAACTTATGACTAACACAGTGTCCCCTAAGCTGTACCATCTTTCATTTTCCTTGACATTAAAAAAATGGTTCTCAGTAGAAAATATGAGCCGAAATGATAGTATTCTCTATAAGTCTTTATCAAACTAAAATGTTTTTGAAATTCAGAGGCACGGAAGCATTTTTTAGTATCAGAGCACATCTTTTCTTCACACTTTGGGTTTGCAGAACAAATGTTTGCATGTATTTTGCTTTCTAAAATGTCAAAGAAAAAAAAGCACAAATATGTAAGCAATTGTTCCCAAAGGAGCAATCTTTTATGAAAATATCACTTATGGTAATTCTTTCCAGCTGGCTTTGAAAAATGCTGTGTCAAATTATGTTTTACAAATGCACCAAGACAGAGATCTCGTTTGGCTGGGAGAAGGGCAAGTTCCCAGATGAAGAGATTCACCACAAGGAGGGGCAGTGGCCAGGCCACCGTGGACCTGGCGGCTCTGCCAGTGTCCGCCCTTCATGATAGGGCTGCTTGTTCAGTGGGTCAAGTAGGCTAAAGACTGGGTTCCCCAGCCTGTCTGGCAGCTGTGGTCATGTGACTGTGTTCTGGCAACTAATGGGCACAAACACAGGATTTGTGGGCTCTTAGGGGTGGGTGCCTTCCTGCTGGCTGGAAGGTGGATATAAAGGTTGGAGCCAGAGCACCCATACTGGCCACGAAACAGCTTTGGGAACGGAAGCTGTGGCAGCAGAGCAGAGAGAAGGAGCCTGAGCCCCAGCCTGGGGCAGTTCTCCCAGCCCGGGACCAGCCGCAGTGCGTGGCTTTCCCCCCACTGTGCACACAGATGCAGATTCGGGAGAGCTCTTCGCAGAGGTGCAGATTTAGTGGTGATCTTTGTACCTGACATAGAATTGGAAAGCCCTCTGGATAGGCCTGTCTGCTGCTTCCTCCTCGGCCCCAGTGTCTGCAGGACCTTTGGCCTGGCCTCTCCACCCTTCCCATACACCTCACTCCCCAAAGCACACGCTGCTCTCCCTCCAGGAGGCCCTCTTGCCCCCCTCGGTGGTCTGACACCCCCAGAAGCTCACATTCATCTCCTCAGTGGTTCAGTAGCCCAGTAGAGCTCTGGAACATAGTAGGGACATTTTTTCAAGGGTGCCGCCTATGGCTTCAAACCCCTGAGATATTTTGGCTGATGGTTCATGTCTGATTAAAGAAAGAGAATAGACTCATTTGGAGACTCAAAACATACTCATGTATGTATGTGGCATACGTCCTCATATTTGTTGTCTACCTGACACTGAGCATGTCCTAAGCTCCGGCTGGGAGGGGGCACATCAGGGTGGACTGGTGGGTCCTGCCCTCAGTGGGGAGTAATGCCTTCCTGGCCTCAGGTGGGCCCAGCAGGGGCCAATGGAAGTGTGTCCTGTAAAATCCCAGAGCCAGGCCCAGCTGGGTTTGCAGGGCATAGCAGGGCTCCCTGCCTCACATCTCCCTTGGGGACAACGAATCCCCTGCACACACCTATGTGCACACCTGAGCCCACGCCAGCCCTCCTCATTCACCCCCTGTGTGCGCCGATGGCCAGGCTGCCGTGGCCCAGGTTGTGTGTTCTGGACAAGTAGTTCCTGCAAACAGGGAAGTCATCCTGAGTGGAGCCACTTGGTCTCTGACAGCAGATGCCGAGAACCCCCTGGTTGGGCTCCTCAGCTTTGGGGTGTTTGTCCTGAGAATCCTTGTACATATTTTCAGCCCTTGAGTGGATGAGACCAAGGCGTCTTATTGGATCAGAGCCTTTTATAAGCCACTTGATTTTACAGACTCTGTAGGTTTCGTGTCTCTTAAAGCAAGTTTCGGGAAATCAGCATTTGTGTTTGAGGAAGGACTTGGTGAGCACGGCTGGGTGTACAGTCCTCAGTTCTGGGAAAGTCTGTTTAATCAGAACCGAAACGCATACACTTCACTTCATTGTGTGTTTTTAGAATGGTTCCCACTTAGAACAGGCGGATGACCCCAAGTGGGCTGCACTGCTCCTTCAGGGGTGCCCTTCAGGCTGAAAAGGGAGTATTTCACCATCCTGTTCAGTGTGCCAATCCCCTCTGACGCACACACGTCTGACTTCGCTGTGGGCAGGTTGTTCTTTCACACGGAACTGTGTGTAGGCAGCCTTGTTTTCTGACAGTGTTTTTGGCAATTCTCTTTCCTCCATGCTCAGAATTAAGGAATATTCTAGAAACCCATCTGTAACCAACAGCGATCCTGCCACTGGGACAAGCGAGCGAAAGTCTGTTTTTATCTTGAGAGTTACATCCTTGATGGGAAAAGGCAATAGGGTGCGAGTTCCGACTGTGGGTCCTGCTGTGACCCAGGGGTGCTCAGGTTCCCTCTGCCTCATTTGCTGCCTCAGCCGGAAAACAGGGATAAGGCCGAGTTCATCCTGAGGGCTTTGCGCAGTCCAGCGGGCGGATGCAGCCAAGTACCCAGAGCAGAGGCTGGCACCCGGCAGGGCTCACGGGGCGCCAGCTCACTTATCAAGGGCCGGGCCCTCATCTTCCCGAATTGGCAGCCGTTTCACCAACAGCAGGGACTTTGGGGTGGGCAAGGGCACATCTCCGAATCCCTGGTTGCTTGGTGTGGTGTGGCCGAGCACATACGATGCCTCGACTCCTTCATGCAGTCCGGGGAATTAGGCACACTGCTTTGAGTTGGATCCCAGTTGCAAATGGGGTTTTGTGAAGAGCTGGATGTGATTTCCGCCACCAACTAGATTGCCGAGGAAAAGCACTGCCAACTTGGCACCTTTCAGCAGAACGTCCGGCTTGAATGCTGCTGCTCCGGGTCTCTACCACCTCCTCCTTACACCACAGTTCCTTCCACGCCCACCGATGGACTTGTGGGGCCAACTGCGATCACCTGTCCTCTGTTATTCATTTTGACATTGTTTGTTTCTACTTAAAACACCACGAATTCCTCTGAATAGCACCCCTAGGATTTGTGCACAGTGACACGGCTTAAATGGGTGAGTGTGTGGACAGAGGCGCTGGACCAGGGCTGCACCCCTGGTCCTCCTGGGCAGCTGCCCGGTGCTGGGGCTTGGGCCCTCATTCGCTGCAGGGGAGCTGGGACGAGTCGCTCCTGCTTTGAGCCTTGGTTTCCTCACCTGGAGAAAGGGGCCAATGAGATGACCCTTCTCGGGGGTTATTGCAAACACTATCTTCGTGTTGAAAATGAGCACAAGGCTGGGCTTGCTGGAAGGCCTTGACAAACCACAGCTGTTAGTGTTGGCAGGAAAACCCTGAGCCACCGCCTGTCACCTAAACATAAAATTCTGGTATTGCTCACTCATTGTGTCACCCGTGGCCTTTCTTCTGCTTCTTCCTCCGTGAAGGGCGAAATGATGGCCTCTCCTTGCCTGGGGCGTCTGCTCAGTGTAGCCCCCGCAGTGTGCCTCTCGGGAACCGACCAGCTGATCTGGTTCTTTTCATGTTACTATGGTTCTAAGTCAGAGAAACTGTCCATGGCGTCCTCAGGTCTCCAAAGGCGACGCTTGCTTACCTTCACTAGCAAATGTTAGTTCCCATGCTTACTGCCACCGGAATGCTGTGCTTCTCTGGAAAGATGGTCCATCAGGCGCTGAAACGGGACTCAGTTCTCATCCTGAATTCTGGTTCTGTCCTGCCCACCGGAGGCCTGTGGGAGGCGCTGCCTGCAGAGCTCGGTCTTCTGTGGTCATTGTCAAAAGGGGTCACTGAGCAAATGGTCCAAACGCGGCTTGCCTATAGAGGGGCGGGCAGCCAGGCTGTGGGGGCTATGAGCCTCCAAAAAAGGCCAGAGCACCCAGGCCAGTCCGCAGCAAATCAGACTTCAGTAGCCAATTAATCTAAGGCAATCTGTCTTTTCATTTTTTAAGGAGAAACCTGTGGAGCTGCTAGATAGAGCAAAAAATGATGTAATTTGAGGGGAATTCAGAAAGTACTTACCGTTTTTGTTCAATACTGTTACGATGGCTCATGAAGTACAGCCATAAAGTGTCAGGAGCCTTTCCTCACTGCAGGCACCCAGGAGGGTCTTTGGGGCTGGGAAGCATCTCAGACACCCCTTGCGTCACCTTTCACAGAAAATCCATGCCAGTTCCCAGCAGGTGGGGAGGGGGTGACAAAATGCCAGATTCCCGGAAGCAGGTGTGGCTGCGCCGTGAGCACCATGTGCCTCCGGTGCGACTCCCGCTACTCTGACAGCCCAGGTTGTACTTAACAGGCGCGAAACATGCATATGGGGCACCTGGTGGAGGAGCCGTGCAAGAAAATTGGACAGAACCCCACAAGGGTGTTGAATGAGTTTGTATGTCAGGTATGTAAAGCAGCTACATGCTTGTCCTGCTGTTAGGTTTGGCTGTTGGGGGCTTGGAGAGGACGGGTTTGCGTGCGGGGTTAAGACTCGGAGAGGCTGGGGCACTGCACGGCCTGGTGGCAGGCGCATCACCCGATCAGGCGGCCTTCGCGGGACCCTTAGGGCCGCACCCACATCATCTACAGTCAGAAGTAAGCACACACTGTGCCTGAGAGGCCCGTGGTCCAGCCCTCCTGGAGGCATGTCCACAAATGAGTCTCTTCCTTGGAAGTGAATTCTACCTTAGAATTGTGTAAAGCTCCCAGTGGGGTTTGTGGGCAGCATGGACTTGCATACGTGTGGCTGTAACACTTCTTTCTGGTCAGTCTCCAGCCCTATGTGAGAAGCTTTTTATGCTACAAATTAAACGCTTTTATCTGATCCCTTCAACTTGTTTTCAGCTCAGTCGTAAGGAAGTATCTGAGCGCAGGAGACCCAGGGGGAGGTAGGCTCTGGGCGTGTCGTTGCCAGCATCGTGCGTTCCTGTCTGGCGGACTGCTGAACCGCCCAGAGCCTCTCTGGGACCCACGATTTCCGCACACGTCGGGGTCTCGGTCGTGTCTGCATCGTCACCCACTCGGGCTGGCACTGAGGGGGTGCTAGGATTCACTTCTGCTGAGGCCCCTTTCAGATCCTCACAGCCAAGTCACTCTCCATCCACCAGACACGGAAGAGACACGGCTCAGGAATGCCGATTCAGGGAGGCAACTCACGAGAGAAAGCAGGAGAGGCACCAGACCCTCGAGGGACAAGCAGGGCTGCCTGCAACAGGCTGCAGTCGCAGGACCACGAAGTCACTCTCCTGGGGAGCTGAGTTCAAGGGGGATGCGGTGACAGGAAAGATGAATCTCTGCTCATGGCGGCATGGGCACAGGGGACTGGGCCCGGATCACAATGAGGACTGGGTCAGGGGCCCCTGGCACCATCTTAGCAGGGACGCTTCAGGGTCAGAGGGCTGTCACCAGGCCAGGAACCTGAGGCCTGTCCACCTGTGTTAAAATTTATGCAGGGAGAACAGCATCGTGGCCTCCCTCTCAGCCTGCAGGCGATCCTCGGGGAGGCTGTGACCTGGCGCCCACCACCTTCCCAGGCCCAGCCTGCAGTCACAGCATCCACGGGGCAGGGCTGCTGACAGCCTCACTCTGGAAGCACTCCTGTCATCAGCCATAGGCGGCCCCCAGTGAGCAGTGACACCCCATCCTCACCCAGAGACCCAAGGTGCTGTCACCCTCCAGCATCGGGGTCCCCACTTCCCTGGCCCTTCTAGGAAGTTCTTAGGGGTTTGGGGCAAAGGTGGAAGCCCTATCTTGGTATAGGAGGCCTTGGGGACCCTTCCTGGGTGAGGTCCTGGGCTGCAGGCAGGAGCTGTGGGCTGCCCAAACCTCTGTATCCCCCAGACCCCAGGGTTCACTGTCCATATGGACTTCTGGGACCCCAAGCAGAAAGAGCCACACATGGTACTGTCTGCTGCCCACCTGGGGCACCCAGGACCTGGCTGGGGGTCTCAGAGGCAGGGACAGGGAAAGAGGAACCTTCCCAGTGAGGTCAAAGGGCAGGACTTCTAGGGTGCCTCCCCCACCCCCACCCCAGGCCCAGGGTGGACTGGCTGCAAAACAGGAACTTCCCTAAACTGCCGGTGAGCATTGCCCAACACCCAGAGGCCGGGCCGAGCCGTGCGGGAGTCCAGTCTTCCATCCTGCGTGGTGGGTGAGCGGGGGCCTGGGGCCTCCTCGCCTGGTGTTGTGCGCGTCCTCCTGTGGCTCTGAAACACTTGGAATGTGTGGCCATTTCTCTTCAACTCCATGCCTAATCTGTTATTATAATTGTATATTACTTTTCTTAAAGAAAGCACCTACAATTTATAAGCTCCAGGCCCCATGAGTTGTGGAACAACCACCATCTCCCGGGGTCTCTGTGCTTTAAGCGAGTGCCTTCTTCTGACCGAGTGGACACCGGAGTGAGGGCGGGGAACCGGGGAGCCTGCAGATGGTTCCTCCCACGGGACACGCTGCGCAAGGCCCTGCCCCTAGGGACCTGTCTGCCCCCGCCGCCTGCTCTGGGGACATGCACCTGACGGCTTCATCAACCAGATCCTACACAGCTTGCCACTGGGGGGAAGACACACTGAAAATGGTGACGCGAGTGAGCACAGGCTGGGCGTGGCCCCGGGGCAGCATGAGGGAAGCCGCCCGGGAGGGCCTGTCCTGTCTTGCCCCCACCAGGGTGGGCCGGGGTGGCCGCCGTGCTGTCCGCGGCTGTCCGGGCCAGTGGGCTCTTCTCTGGCCCTGTGAGCTGGCTGTGTTGTCCTACCAAGTGCTGTGGACCGTGGCCCTGACCCTGGCTGTCCTGCTCGTCCTTCCAGGGGCTCGAGCTGGGCTGCGGCTCCCCACCCCTGGGGCGAACCCAGGATTCAGTCACTTTCAGGGCTCAGGGAGTTCTTTGACAGCTGGCACAGCAGCCTGTGCCCCTGCCTGGGGCCCCTCCTCGCCTGCTCCAGCTGTGTCTCATCTGCACCCGGGCTCACGAAATCTCCGCGGCGGTCAGCCTTAGCGCCTGGAGACACAGTGCCCCCCAGCCTGCAGCTCCACGGTTTGTTTTGACACCAGGGGCTCTAATCAAGTTTTCTCGAGGAAACTCCTTGGGGACAAGGCAGCGTGCTGTTAGGGTGAGGGCCGACCCGGCCGGCGGGAAGGCGGCGGTGGGCTGTGACTGGTGGGACAGGCCATGGTCCCTCTGAAAGGGCCTCCTTGCCCAGGTCTGCGTTTTCCGACCATGGTTTGTGACCGTGTACCTGTCAGCCGCCCCCACTTGAGGGCCAGCCCCTGGGGAGGGCGACACGTATTTAGTCTGTTCACTGACATGCTCCATACCTCATACTGAGCTTGGGAGAGGCTGCTGGGATCTGTGGCGTAAGTGAACTGAGGACGGAGCGAGTCTGTCCAGGGAGCTAGAGAAGACTTGCGGGGGGCTGCCCAGCCTTAAGAATGTGCTTGATACCCCGGGGATGTACAGGTAAAAATGGTTACAATGGCAAACTTTATATTCTATGTATTTTCCACAATTAAGAAATCTACAAATGAAAAAGAGATTGGATGTGGAAAGTGGAACCTTAGAGTTAAAAAGTAGATTATCTTAATAACTTTGGGACTGAGAAGGATTTCTTAATAAGCCCAGCAAAGTCACACACCATAGAGAGAACTGCTGTTACACTTAAGGACCATGACATCATGACGTCTCGCTGTAAACCAACTGAAAGTACAAGCCAAAAACTGAGCAGAGAGGAGTGAACAGAGATGGTCACTGGAAAAGGACCACCACCCGTGCAACAGAGAGAATGTCGCTGATGAAGACAGGGGAGAAGCCGGTACACCAGGTCCCAGGAGGGGACCCCGGCACGCAGGGGACGGGACAAGGTGCTCACCTGGCTGGAAGGCAGGCAATGCAGACAGCGCCCCAGGACACACACCTCTTCTTGGCCTGCCAGAGAGGGCGTCCGATGAGGCTAAGTGCTGGGAGCCCAGTGGAGGCCCTGGGTCCCTGGATGAGGGCAAATATCTGGCAAATGAAGATGCTCATGACCAGTGACCCAGAAACTACACTCGAAGGACTATCTCCCTGAGAAATCTCACATGTGGAAATAATTTTAATTTTGGAGTTCTGAGAACCTGAACATGTCCACCATAGAGGGAAGCGATAAGTGGAGTCTTCATTGTTGGGCCTGGACTGCCGAGCAGGGTCAGACTGACACCAGGACGAATGCGTCCAGGATGCAGGCAGAGCCTGAGAGCCACGGTGGAACGGGGACTTGCTCAGCACTGAAATAATCAAGGTGTAAGAGCAGAGAAGAGGCCCAGAGGGCCAGAGGGTTCTGGGTGTTCCGTGCATGGGCTCAGGCTCCTAAGAGGTGGGGGTTTGGACCAGCAGGGATGGGGACAAACCCACTGCTTTCAGAATAAACTCACAGAGGCTTTGCTTCTCACTGGCCCGGCTGTGCTACAGCGGCGTCAGCACTGCCATGGTTCACGGTCATTCACGGGTTTATAACGTCAGCAAAGGGATTATTCAGGCTGACACTTGGCACAGACCATTCTCAGCAAATGCGTTTTCAAGGGTAGGATTTGATCTCAATTATTCCATTCAGCTTCATGGAAGGTGGGGGGAGTAAGAGGGAAAAGGATTTACCCTAGCCTCTTGTTCTATAATGTTTTTATTTCAAATCTAAATGCAACGACCCTGGCAGACAGCCAGCTTTCCACACCGAGATGTTGGTGCTTCGGAAACTCATTCCCACAAGTCAGAGTTTTGTGAGCAGCCCCACTTTCCCGCCATGGCTGAGCCATGCTGTTGACCCAGCATGACACACAGGCCCTTCTGTCCCCTGCTGGACGCGGGCCAGGCATCCTCAGTCTGTGGGGCGAGACCAGTCAGCACAGGGCCCGCTCAGCCCTGGACATCTCAGCCACAGAAAGCCTCTGTTCGTTCACGCAGGGTTTGAACAGAAAGGGTCCCCGATCAGGCCCCGGGCACAGGTGATGGCATCCCAGAGCCCCCTAACCTGGTCATCCTGTTGGGGGGAGGAGCAGAGGGCACCCCAACTGGGATTCAGGGTCTGAATCCACAGGAAACCTCGTTGCATGAATTTTTTGGGCAACTTCAAGACTTTGCACCGCCCTTCCTCACTTCCTAAAGCGCATGCTGCTATTTTTAGTGGCCCCGGCCCACGTCGGCGCCCGCTGCTGCTGGTGAGAGGGCCCCACGGTTCAGGACCAGAGCGGCTACGGGAAGGACGCAGCCACCGGGGCAGGCCTTGTGGGGTCGTTATATTCAGTTCTCAACTCATTTTTCTTTTTGTTTTTGGCTTTGAAACCTGAGCTGTTCAGACGGTTTCCTGGAAGGAAGGGGGAAGGGTCCCCTGGTGCTCAGTGCTCGAGGGAGTGACTGTCCGGGGACCCTCGGGGGTCTGGGAGCTCTGACCCTGCCCTAAGTGGTATGAGGGGGCCCAGTGCCTGGTGGGCGGGACGGAGGGCAGATGGTCATTCACAGGCAGCACAGCCGGAGGGGGACCCGCAGGCCACGAGGGGCCACGTGGGGCTGCCCTGGGGAGCAGTGCCATGCAGCAGGGGCTGTGGGAGGGGGCTCTGTAGTGATAAGAGGAGGGGTGGCCCCTGGTTCCAGAGGGTGGGGTGGGTGTTTGAAGACCCCACGTCCCAGCAGGGCTTGTGGCAGGCCTTGGAGATGCCGAGGCTCCCAGAGGCCTGCATGGTACCTCGCATCTTAGGGCCTGGAATGCAGGGGTCTTGCCAGCCGTGGTGTGGACTTTTGGAATTGGCTTGCTGTTCCTATAAATGCAGGAAAGTCCCTACTATGCGCTGGTGCTCAAGCTCAGTGTTGGGCGGCTGCTGGGCTCCCTTTGCAGGAATCAGCGATGGGTGGGGGCCGGGGGTGCACATTCCCGCCTTTTCTTCTTCACACAATCCTCGGAGCTTCCAAGTGAGCCTTGGCCCAGACCCAGGAGCAGACAGCAGGCTGAACCCAGGAGGGGTCAGGCAGGGGCAGGAGGGGCAGGGGCTCGCCTCTCTAGGAAGACCTGCTGCCCCCCAGAAACCCCATGGCTCTCCTCTCTCCACCTGGTTTTGAGATACTGCCTTTAGACTTTGCTGCCTCTGGCCTGCATGCCATGGCCCTCACCCACCTCCGTGTCCTGATGAGACCCCTGGCCACGCAGAGAGGAGGGGCCACCTGGGGGGGGGCTGGGCAGTGGTGTCCACCCCAGAGGGCGGCCTGGGGCGGTGTGGGTGCACCCTGCCCCCACGGGGACGAGGGCCACCCGAGCCATGGGCAGCGCACAGATCCTGAACCCAAAAGGCAGCTGGGCAGGTGCGCGCCAGCCGGCCTCCTTGCTTTCCTGTGTGTACTGCACAGACATTTCTGGTGGGCATCCCGGAAGCAGGTGGGCTTGTCTGGAGCTTGGTGATGTGAGCTGGGGAAAGGGCGTGATTTTGCTGACGGGTGACCAAGGCAGGGTCTCTGCACCGAACACAAACTCTGCAGGCCCAGCCACGCCTCGTGTGCACGGGCAGACGGCTCCAGGGGGCGGGCCGGGCCCCTGCATGTCGTAGGTCAGGGCTGGGGCTCCCGACCCTGCGGCTTTGTCCTCTGTGGGGTGGTGAGTTTGGTCCCCAGAACCCAACACTTACGAATTTTAAACATGATTTCCAAGGCTACGGTAAACGTGCTCTCCTGAGGCTCAGGCTGAAGGCAGCGTACCGCCGTCCCGGTGACACAGCGTGTGTGACTGGAGACTGGACGGGCCTCAGGAGACAACGGGCTGGCTGACTACCACCCTGCCAGTCGTGCTGCGACGCTGACGCAGTGGGCAAGGGTGCGTTTTCCCCCAAGGCGTTTCAGTGTTGCAGGTGCTCGGTTAGGAGACATGAGTCTGGAAGCTGACCTCTCCACTGAAGCGAGGTGGTCCACCCTTGCGGAAGGATTCCTCAGCGTCTCCTTCATTTATGCTGGGGCTCCTGTGTGTACCTAACATCTGGATGGCAAGGTCTTCACCCCCATGTGCGGGAAGCATGCCACTGCCCAGTGTCTTTCTGAGCAACTTCTGAGGTTTTGGTTACATGTAGCTGGGGGCGTGGAGGGCAGCATGTCAGGTTCTCTGCAGGCCAGACAATGCGCTCCATCTGGCTCACTCAGCAGCCAGGCAGGACTCAGGGCCTGCCATTGTGGACAGCAGCCCTGTCACCAGCTGGGCCGGGTGGGAAGGGCGAGGCTGGTGTTGTCCCTTTCCCTTGGACTGTCCTTCCCTGTGGACTGTGCCCCGAGCTGAGAGGGTGGGAAACTGCTGGGAGCGTGGGGGCAGGCTGACTCTGGCAGAACCAAATGTCCAGGCACCGCGTCCATCGCATCAGTTGCTCGGGGGCTCTGTGCGATGCTAATGTTTACTAAACCTCGACTCTTAGATTCCTTGCCCAGACGCCTCTGGGGTGTGGACCTGCACGAAAGCATGGTCAGACTGCCTCTCACCTCCACTTCCCGCCCTCTGCAGATGCCACCCAGCTCCCACAGCACCCTTCGTGCCCACAGAACTTCCCATGTTTTCAATAGAATTGGGCCTGATTCGCATTCTCTCGGTCACCCCGTTTCCGGCTCTGCTCATGGAGAGCACAGGGGCTGGCCTAGGCTTTTCAGCAGGAGGGATGGAAGTGCCACATTGCACAAGCTGCACATGTAAAGCCTGGCAGACCTATATGGTGCCCAGATGTTTGTGGGAAAGTGCAGCACCCATCAATCCACTGGGGGGTCATGGTGGACTTGCCTATCAGTCACCTTGCCTGTGTTTTTCTTAATGGAATGAAGCAAGTTAAGGGGGGCTCTTGCCCTGCAAGCACGCAGTTGGGGCTTGGGTGATTTGGGATCTTGAGGAATATACACGTAGAGGGAAAGGTCCAGACTGCAGGTCATCAGAACTGGTGGAAGAGGGATCGTCTTCCTAGCAAACTGTAATCCGGGGGTGGCTGCAGGGTGGTCCTGGACAGAACATCTGGTGGTGGGGGTAGAGACAGGGGGTCGTCCTGAGGTCACACAGCCCTGTCATTGACCTGGCCCTGGTACAGCATCAAGAGCCATTTGTATGAGGCTCTAGCTTGCAACCTGCTTTCTCATTTCAACTCAGGGCCACTGTCCAGGCTATAGGGGTGCATCTCCTGACACATTTTACAGGTGAGAAGCCTGAGACTTAGAGTGGTGAGCTGTCATCCCTGGGGGACAGCTGGGGGAAGGCAAAACCACCTGGGCCCTAAGAGGCCAACTTGCAGACCTGCGTGTCCATGCCATGCACTAGGGAGAGAGGAAGGTCTCTGTTTAGGGGGGCCCACCCGAGGTGCCATGCCCATCAAAGCTGGGAGGGCAGTGCATGAGGCTCTCTGCTGGAGGGTGTCCCTTGGAGGAGAGGCCCCCAGGGTCAGTGCTACCACAGACAGCTCCATTCCAGCAGAAGCTCTCTGTAACCATCGGCTTTCATTTGCAGAGACTCGAAGCTGGGCAGGGGGCTGTGCCCTGGACAGCAGGACATGTCTTTCCAGTCTGTGAGCTGTGGGGACACATAGGCAGGGGCCAGCCTGCCACTTGCTCCCCTTGAACCAGAGGGCAGGGCACGCTGGTGATCGCTGCAGACAGGAGCCACCCCTTGATGAAGCCAGCTGACTTCAACAACCTCAGCTCCAAGCCCGGGCTGCTGACTAGGGCTGTTTCGGTTGGTCCCCCTCGGGATTTATGGGGTCTGCACTCATGAACTCACCCACTTGCTACAATTTCTTTGTGATCCCCCCAAAACGGCATCCCTAAACTTATGGCGTCTTCACGGTGACTTTTGTGCCAGAGTGACCACATCTGAGCTGCCCGGTGTCCCCGCCCCCTCTGTGGAGGTCGGCCTGCCCAAGGCCCACTAGGGGCCGTGTCTTTGCACTTTCATGCTTTTTGTTGGTGGTTTTTCTTATCAAAAATGCCCCTCAGGCATAAAGCTGATGTGCTGTCCATGTTCCTGGGCTGAGGAGGGCTGGGATGCGCCCCATGGAGGAAATGCACGTGATGTGAGCCTTGTTCCGGCCTGAGGGATGCGCTGTGGGCCGAGAGCTCAGTATGAATGCAGTAGCATAGGTTCAGAAGGTGTGTTCATCAGGGACGACCTTCAGCAAGGTCACGGATTGCCCAGCTGGGGGACGTGCGGTGGCCGGAGGCTGGTGGAACCCAGCCTGGGTTTCCCCACGAGCCGCGGTTCAGTCTTGGCTCCTCAGAGTTCAGGTGTCCTTATGGGGTGTGACCACCTGCAGAGGCAGGAACTGACTGTTAGGGGAACCAAGCAGCAAAGATTTTTAAAAGGATCAACGTCTCCTTCAGCTGAGGAACCACTGGAGTGATTAGTGGGCCATCAGTCTCTAAAGGACAGAAGACAGCGCTGTGGCTGACTACCCCCAAGAGCCTTCCCGGATTTACAAGCAGGGCCCTGCCCTGCACCTGCATTTCCACACTGCAAACTGTGCTTTTTCTGGGGCACATCCTTGGCTGCCGTGGGGAATGGAGTCACCAGATTCTGAGTAACACACCAGCACTGCCAGCCCGGGTGGACAGCAGAGCTCAGACGACTGGTGCATCCACACGAGAGAAGCCTGGCCGGACCTGAGCAGGGAGGGCCGCCAGGAGACCAGCTTTGCAGGCCCCACACCACTCCCCTCTGACAGCCCTGCGTCCCATCCCTGCAGGAAGGTCCCTAGAGGGGATGCACCAAGCCGGGAAGCTGGCCGGCCGCACCTGGGTGTTCTCACTCCTGCCCGCAGCAGCCTCAGCGTCAGCTCCTGTGCCCCATCCGACAGCACCTCCTCAAGTGGAGCCAGGGTGACCCGTGAAAATGTAGGTCAGGGTGACGACTGATTTTGTGGGTCAGCCTGGCTGGCCAGACATTTGGTCAAACGTCATTCTTGGTGTGTCTGTGAGCGTATTTCTGGATGAGGTCAGCAATTGAATGTGTAGACTCAGTGAGGCAGGTGCTCTCTCAGAGTGGGCGGACCTCATCCAATCAGCAGGCCTATACCTGGCGCGCCCCACCAGGTGCACCCCACTTGTACCCCGCTGGGCACACCCCACCTGGCACGTGCTCGCTTTCTCACTGACCACGTGTTCCTTCCTGGATGGCAGGGCTGTGGTTTTGTATCTAGAATGTGCCCAGCTCGAAGCAAATAAATCCTTATCTGTCGGGTGAGCGCCACTGGCGATAAGGAATGACTCAGATGCGCCAGTCATGTCGTTGCTGATCGCCGCAGGTCCCACTGTGGCTTTGCTGCCGGGGGTCACTGAGCACCTGGTTTTGATTGTTGAAGAGTCGGAATCAGAGATTCTGTTTAAAGAGACACAGGCTAGTTTCACCACATCAAAGAACAGATGGCAACAAAACTCAGTTCTTCCCAAGAATTCCTGCCAGTCGGTCCTAACAAATAAAAAATTATTCACTCAAAAACAGAAGTTTTAAAAATTGCAAACCGTCTACCTGGTAAGCAGAGCGAGCTCTTGCGCTCTGGTTGATTCCAGCCCCTGTTGGTCACGGTGTTTCTGACCGGTCATTCTCCAGGGCAGTCCTGCACCAGCTGCATTTGATAAATGGGGAGTCCCGGCTCGCTGGTCTTCAGTGGCCGATCGCTGGTGGTGCTGGGGGTTCCGCACTAGGGCCCAAAGGCTTGGTGGGGGTCACTGCTTGAGCCCAACTCCTGGTTGAATTGTGAGCACTTCATTGTGTGAGTTGGCAGACACTTTGAGTGCCAGAAGGGACTGTGGACGGCAGGGGTCAATGTGACTTGAGGGATGGTGGTGGACGCTGCTAGGCAGGGAGCCCAGTGGGCACATGGGGAGCTAGGTGACTGACTCCAAGGGAAACGTTACCTACCAGAGCCACCCAGCAGACACGGGGCCCCACAGTGGGCGGACTCGGGTCCACACGGCCGTCCCCCTCTATGTCCACAAAGCCAAATGCTGTGGCCCACCCTAACATGGCACCTTGCTCATCTTTTCCTACAATATCTCCTGACTAAAAATGTGTTGGTACATTGGTGACTGTTTTTACTTGAAGCCATAAAACAACCACTCTTCTAGCATATTTATTTAGTGCGCTTTTGTGTGAAGCAAACAATGACAACAAGGTAACAAGAGGATATGATTTGAAAAATGTAGATGAGCTGGACAAATAGAACAACACAATTAACCAAAATTGCCATGAGAAAATTGCCATCAGGAAAGTAGTACCGCTTTTCAAGAGCCATTAGAGGAGTTGGCATCGAGCAGCCTCTGCATAACGAGTCCGTGTAACCCGCAGAAAGGTAACTAAGGTGAGTGACGTGAGGTGGTGCAAACGCTTGGCTAATCCAAAGGAGGTGGGTAAACAGAAAGTAAAGAAACAAGGTGGAGGTGGTGTAAAAGGAAAACAAAAGCAAGAGTCGATGTGAAGTGAATCACATCTGCATTAGTGTAAGAATGGTGCAGCCGCTCCGGGAGAGAGCAGGTGGTTTCTGATGGACCCAAATGCACTCTTATGGTGAGATCCTGCAGCTGTGCTAGTTGCTGAGTTCAACTCCAAATGAATTAAATGCGTCCAAACAGAAACCTGCCCCCAACTGTCTACAGCAGCTTTATCCGCAGCTGCTTGAAGCGGGAAGCAACTGGGAGGTCTCATGCAGATGCATGGAGAAAGGAACTATAGTTGTTTCTTTATAATTGTGCTTGGTTAATATATAAACATCCAGACAGCAGACTACTATTCGGGACCAAAAAGGAAGCGCTACCCAACTACGAAAAGACACGGAGGAGCCTTAAGCGCATCTACTAAGTGAAAGAGGTCTGCCTGAAGGGCTCCCTTCTGTGTGGTCCCAGCTCGTGACATCCTGGAAAAGGCAAAACTGGGAGACGGTGGAAAGGTCGGGGGTTCCCCGGGGCTGGGGTGGGTGAACGGGGAAGTGGAACTGTTCTGGATGACTTCGTGGTGAACACACATCACTGGACTTGCCGAGACCTACAGGACGTGTGACATAGAGAACCTTAAGGGGAACTGGGCTTTAGTTAGTCAGAAAGTATCAATATTGGCTCCTAGATTGTGACGAATGAGAAGGGAGAGTCAGCGTATACCAGAACCCTCTCTACTTTCTGTTCAATTTTCCTGTGAACCTAAAAATGTTCTAAAAAAGAAAGAGTAAATTATTTAAAATAATCTGTTGTAGTTTTACATATTAGCAACAGACAATTAGAAAAACAGTTTTTTAAATATTTACAATTCAACCAAAAAAATCAAATAATTCAGACAAAATCTAATCTTCTACAAAAACCTACATATTATTCAGAAAAAATTCGAAAGTCCTAAAGCATAGAGAGCTATGCCATGTCCACGGATTGGATGTCTCATATTTAAAGATGTTAATTCTCTCCAAGGAGATATATAGATTTGCTGTAATCCAGATCAAAATCTCAGCAGGTTGTGTGTGTGTGTGTGTGTGTGTGTGTGGACAATGGAAACCGTATCTAAACTGTAAATGAAATACAAAGAGTCAGGACTAGACAATAAAATCTTGAGGAAGAAGCAAGCGGAAGGCTCACTACTGGGAAGGTTTATTCTAAAGTTCCAGGAAGTAAAACAATGTGGGGCTCTTGAAAAAAAAAAAAAAACAGTCCAATGGAACAAACAGTGGCTCCGGAATCAAAACTTGTGCATCCAGACATTTGACGGAATGTGTATGTGATTCAGAAAAACACAAGAAGGTGAATGTTCATGGCGTGATATTCACAACCCAAGTGGAGAACCTGAAATGTCTATTAATAACAGAGTGGATAAATAAGCTCTGTTCTCACAGCAGAGTCTGATAAACAATGACCGCAAGCAAACTGCAGACACCCCAAGAGAGGAACTCCGAGTGTGATGTGGAGGGAAAGCCCGGCCTGACACGCATCCTGAACTCAGCTGAGCGTGTGACGCCCGGCAAAGCCAAGGGTGCCGAGTTGGGGCCAGTCCCTGTAGGGGTCTGGCAGTGGCCAGACGTGTAGGCTGTCACTGTCTAGGCTTTGATGGAGTTCTGGTTGTAATGGCATGACCACAAAATGTATGAAATTATACGGTATTTGACTGTCACATGTCATAAAGCTTTTCTTAAAAACACAATGTTTTAAAAATGGTTGCACCTAAGCAAGCATTTGAAGATCAGCCATTGCTTTAAAATCTCTGTGACAAAAAAGGACTCTTGGTGAAAGTTTCAATCGATTGCATTGTTTGCTAAGCTCCAAATCAATATTTTCCCTTTGCTCGTACAAGCTCCCCGCGTGTCAAGTGCCGGTGGGCCGATAAGGTTGAGTCTGGTAAACACTTTCTCCCCACTGCTGGTCAGGCCAGTGTTTGCCCACCCGGGGGCCCCTCCGCCCCCACGCTCCGGGAGCAGGGGACCGCATGGGGGCGAGCCCCGGCTGGGGCTGGCAGCACCTGGCCCATTGCAACCTTCGTGAAGTTCTGTCAACCCCATTTTCATCTTCCATAGAATGCAGAACACCCAGCTGCCACATCTTTCTGTTTGTCGGGCACCTGCCTCCCTCCCCAGTGGGCGCTCGTACAGACTCAGCCGAGGGAGGGACTTGCAGGTGTTCCAGGCAAGGATCGAGGCTCATCTGCCCTGGCTGCGTGGCCTTGGGCAGATATGAACATAGCAGTCTTTTCCCTGGTTTTCTGTTGTTCACTAGTAACTAGACGCACAGATCAGAGAACACAGCCCCCCACCGCGCGTGCACGTGGGCCCTGGGCTGGCGACTGCACAGCTGCCACCCCAGCTGACGGCCTGGGGCGCGGGGCAGCCGCCTCCCGCCTGGCGGGACGGAGGAAGCAGCCCACACGCGAGGAGCCAGTGCTGCCCTGTGAAGCCCTTAGGCTGCCCCCTGTTCCCGCTGCTCGGAAAGGGCAGACGCGCGTCTCCGGGAGCCCTGGGGCCGGGGCCGTCGGGGCACACCGGGGATGCCTGGCCAGTGATGCCCGCTCGCTGTGACGTGCCCTCCCTCGTCCGCCCAGACCCCTGCCATCTGCCTGGCGGTCGTCACCTCCATTTCTCACCCAGGAGATCAGCTCCTGCCGCTTCCGGGAAGGTCCTCGTGAATCCGGCCTCAGCTTGTGTGTGGAGCACAGCTTGCTGCTAATTGTGGCCTGGGTGTGTGAGGGCTGCGGGGGCAGAGGAAGGAGGGGGAGGCAGGAGGGAGGGAGGCTCTTGTCCCAGGAGGTCCCTTAGGAAGTTCTCGTGGCTGTGACTGTCCTGTTTAGATCTGTGTAATCTTTCTCTAAGGGGCCGCAATCGAGGAGGCTGGCCTGTCATTGCCACCTGCCAGAGCACCAGCGCCCACTGCCCTCTGGGCACCTGGGCATGTTGTCCACCATCAAGGCCCACATTCCTGGCCAGGCTTGGCCCTGGCTCTGGTGTGCTGGACACGGTCCTCCTTCCGCGGAGCAGATGGCCGGGGCTTTGGACACTGGGTCAGTGTCCTGCCTGCTCCTGCCAAGACCCAGGCGATGGTGTGAGTAGCCTCAGAGCTGGCTACGTGTGCACCGCGGGACAGCCGCCGGCCAGGCCTCGGGCCCCAGGTCCTGCTGCCAGGGCTGGTCTCAGCCCTGGTCTCCATTAGAACTCAACACATCAGCAATCTGCTCTATTTAGAGCAAGAGCCGTTTGAACCGGCGAGCCTCTCAGGCGTCAGCTCAGGGGGAATCACCGAGTTGCTCCGCTTTGAGATGCACATGGCGGTGCAGAACAGGACCAGCCTTCTGGCTGCTCTAATGAGGAGATGGATCCCGGACACCAAAGTTCAGTGTTTGCAGCGGAGTGAGTGTCGACACCCAGCGTCTGCACACCCTTCTTGTGGGAGGGGCCTGGGAGAGGCCAAGAGGGACCCATCTGAGCTGGGAGGCGGGCGACCGGGCATGGCTGCCTCACGGGAGCGCCTTGGAGGCCATGTCGGTGGGAGAAGTCCCTCATCTGTCCCTTCCTCCCGGCCCATCTGCTGACCACTCGGGGCACTGCTTTAGAGGACTCACCCGACGCCCCAGTGACAACTTATGACTGCGGCCAAACGCAGATCTCACCCAGAGGGGATGCGGCCAGGCCACTGGCCCCTGCCCACATCACCTGATCAACCACCTCCATTTGGGCCACGGCCAATCTGACTGTGTCCCTCCCGGAGTGGCCTGTTTTCAGCAATGGTTCAATGACGGACAGTTCAAGCATAAGAGGGCAGCAGAGTGGAGATGTCCTGAGAATGGGGGGGGGCAGTGTCTACACTGTGAATTTAACTCAAAGTGGCTAAACAGACTTTCACGCCACTGACAGTGAGAAGAGGCTGTTACATAGGACTCATTTCCGGTGCAGTGGGTGGGAAACTAGGACAGGCAGGACTTAGAAAATCCAGTGGACAGACCAGCATGGCTGCAACGGTGGCTCAGGGCCAGGCAGGGACCCGTCTGTTCATTTTGTGGCTCTGCTCTCCTCAGTCTGCTCCACCTTAATGCTCCTGCCCCACCAGAAACCAGCCCATGAGCGGGGGGCAGGTGCAGCCCCACCCTTTAAGGACCCTCAGCTGGGGCCCACATCCTCCCTTACGGTGCTGGCCGCCTGGTCACTCAGACGCAGGGAGCCAGGACACGACCTTTTCCTGGAAGTTGTGCACCAGGTGCACACTGGAGATTTTCTTGCCAGGGAATGAGGGGGACGCATGTTGCTGGACAGCCAGGGGTCTGCCAGACCCACTCCTGAATGATCGTGATCCGAGCTGGGAAAATGTATCTCAGCTTTGCATTTTGTTGTTTAATAGAGACTTTGGGAATTTGCTTGGTCCGTTGGCCCCTGGGAGTTCCTCCTCCAAGAATCATCTGCTTCTTTATGTCACGAGTGTTTGTTCTGCTTGTTGGGGATTCCAAGTTCTTTACATAAGGTGAATCGTGGTCCTGGCATGGTATGTTTCACACAGTTTCCTCATCTGTCTTCCATTTCCCAAAGATCATAAACCCACGGTCTTATATTTGCCTCTAATACATTAGTAGTTTTTCAACATTTAGGTCTGAAAGTATTTGGGGTTTATCTTTAAAGTATTTGGGATATGATTATTTTCTAAATGGATGGTCATTTGTCCAAATATAATTTATTGAACAATTTATCTTCCCTCCATGGGTTTGGAAGCCACACAAATCATACAATAAGTCCGTACGTGTGCACAGATCAATGGTTTGGCTTTGTGCCAGTGCCTCACCTCTTCTTTGCTGCAATGTTGTTATATTCCTGGATTCTAGGTGGGGAATGCCCCTCACCTCTCCCCTTTTCTGCTTTTGTCAAATATTCTTCTATGTGAATTTTACAGGTGTGATTCTGTTGAAATTTTTATTAGGATTATGAGGAATTTATACAATTGACACTTTACAAAATTGAGTATTTCCGTTCATGAAGATTGTATTAGTTATTTAAGTGTTCTTGTGTCTTGGAACCTATTTTTTCAGTCACATTTTCCTAATACACATATTTCACTAATGTATGGAAAAAAATACATACATTGAACTAAAGGGCAGCTCATATTTTACAGGTGGAGGAGGAAGAAACACAGCGGAAGGGGCAGTGTTAACAGCCGGTGTCCCGCAGAGAGGACGGAGGCATCAACTCCATTCGTGCTGCTATGGTCGCTCTCCTGTGTGGTTTGGGGCTGGCTGGGCTCTTGGGTCCCCAGCTCACACGTGTCCCACAGGTGTGTTTACTTCCAATGCCCAGAATGCCACCAAGTGAAAAAGTGGCATCTCTGCCTTCGCATCATCTCTGTCCCCTTTGCTGCCTTAAGCTTGGTCAGGAAGCTTGTGCTCCGCCCGCAGCCCTGCCCGTGGGCTTGTCAATCATCAGAAGGACTCTTGCTCGTGACAAAAGACCGATGCAACCAGGCCCTCACCTGAAACTCGTCCCTCCCAGGAGACAAAGACGTGTGCACAGAAATGACAACTGGATCGTCAAGGACTTACAGGAACCTCTCAGCCGGACCCATGTCAATGAAATGAGTGGCATTGGCTAACCAGGCACGGGGTCATCTCCTCCTCAGAGCCTCACTGAGGTCCAGGTGTCCGAGTCAGTCGTCGCCCTGGACCACAGCCCCTTCCTGCGCCCTTCCCTATTATAAAAGAAGTCAGCAATCCACCCTGAGTGAAGATGTGCTTTAGAACACGAGTCTGCCCACTTCTCTGTCTGCTGGCTTTCCTAATAAAGTTGTTTTCCCGGACCTGACATCTTGTCTCTGGACTTACTGGCATGTCATGGGGCAACTGGCATGAGAGTAACACAAAGACACTGAGAGAAAGGGATGTGTTTTGAAATTAGGACATTAGAAGTACCCACGCAGGAACCACAGCTGAGAAGACGTCTTTTCAAGGCTGGCATCTCCGTGCACGGGCTTCCTCCGTCTCTGTGGGATGCCTGGCAGAGGCACCTTGGCATTAGCAGCATTCAGTTGATCAGCTGGCTTTCTTGCATCTGGTCCTCTTCCTGTGTGGGGACCCTGGTTGGGGCCTCAGGGTGCAGGGGTCCCCCATGGAAACCAGGACCCCAGACCCCAGCACTCAGGCCCCACCATTGAGACCCCCGTGGGTCACTGGTCAACACAGTGAGATGCACAGACCCAACCTTGGTGAAGGATGAAGGCTGGCCAGCCAGCAAAGGACCTGCGGTGGCCAGGTGGGTGGCTCCCTGGAGACCCCTCCCTCACCGGTGCTTTCCTGTTGCATGGCTGGGGTTGTGCAGGCGAGGGGGTCCTGACCCTTCACTCCTTGGGTTTTTATACCTTGAATCAAGGGATGCTGTGTCATCCACAGCTCCCTGCTAAACTGTACTCTGCAGTGTCTCATGAGGTCTGGGCTCCATATACCTGGGGCTCCCACCAGGAAGGGCCCAGCAGGGCCCAGGGCTCTCAGGCATCAGGCTCCCTGGCCCACCACACCCACCCAGAGCTAGGCACAGAGCAGAGTCAGTCCAGTGAAGGTGGCCAGGTCACCTGGGGCTCCCAGGGTCCAGCGGCTGAGGCAGGACCCCTTCCAAGCCCTGGGTGGGACTGTGGCTGGTTTCTGCCCTGCTGTGCCTTCTGGTGCCCACTCTCGGAACCTTGCTCTCCAAGCTCTCTGGAAAATTGGGGGCTCCCAGGTGTTCCTCCAATGGTTCGGAGCTTCTAATGTTGGACAGAATTGTCTTTCTGCTGCTCACAGCTGTCCTGAAGCCCTGCACACCCTTGCTGTGGTGGGCCGCCCATGGCTGCCACACCCACGTCCCGGTGCTGGAACCTGTTTGTGACCTTGCTCCAAATAGGGGAAATGCAATTCGGCAGATGTGATTAAGTTAAAGATCCTGAGATGAGGAGATTATCCTGGATTAACCAGGTGGCTCCAAATGTATCACAAGCGTCCTTACAAGGGGAGCAAAGGAAAGGAGATACACGTGCAGAGGGGGCCACATGATGGTCGAGGCAGAGATGGCAGGGCCTGTCCACAGGGCCGCAGATGCCTGGGGTGCCAGGAGCTGGAGGAGGCAGGAAGGAGCCCCCCGGGAGCCTCTGAGGGGGTGGGGTCTGCATGTAGGACCTCCGGCCTCCAGAACAGGGAGAGGATAGATTTCTGTTGTTTTAAGCCACCAGTGTCTGGTCATTTGTCCCAGTGGCTCCAAGACACTCAGACCTCAGCTTTTGGACAGCCTGCCCCACATGTGGAATGGGGAATATTTGGGGCTCCAGTTGCCCCTGGGGATGAGCAACCCCCCCACCGTCCTAGTTAACCTGGCAGTTCTCCCGCTGAAATGATAATGGGCGTATGGGGTGGACATGCCAGGGCCCTCTGAGCCACAGGGCTGAATTCAGGCCTTGGGCAGGCTGTCCTCTGCTCTGGGCTCGGGAGGGTTCCACCTGGTCCCCTCACCCCACCCCTCTCCCGACTCCCATCCCCGCATCCTTGTCCCCTGCACGCCCAGGGCTCTGCCTGCCGCCCGCTCCTCAGGGTCCTTGCTCACACCAGAGGACAAGGGGCTGCTTTTGAGCACATGGATTTTGGGGTGGAAACAGGCGAACTGAGGGATTGGAAGGAGGCAGGGCTGCGGGCTCCCCGCCATGGGGGAGTGCACGCGGCAGCCTCCCCCCAGCTCCCTGGGGCCTCTCACATCTCAGGGCCAGGGTCACATGTCACAGCTCAAC
Organism: Phataginus tricuspis; assembly: GCA_029783875.1. Lineage (NCBI taxonomy): Eukaryota > Metazoa > Chordata > Mammalia > Pholidota > Manidae > Phataginus > Phataginus tricuspis. Next base: position 91,326,510 of record JAQQAC010009165.1, on the reverse strand, counting down.
TTTCAGTCAGTCCCAGAGCGCATTCTTCTCACCCTGAACGTGGTCTGGGGACATTTACTGGGTTCAAAAGAATCTACTCATAATTTCCTCACAACAGAAAGTGCCATACACACACGTGGGCTCCGACTTCACCATCAGAGAGGTGGCAGCCGGGAGGAGGTGGGAGCTCCAGGGAGCGTCCCAGACTCGGTGACTTTTAACAGCCATGTCATGTCCCTCAGTTCTGTGGGTCTGGGATCCCAGAAGGTTCTGGGTGGTTCTGGCTCAGGGAGGCTGTGGTCGATGCCAGCTGACATGGAGCAGCTGGGGCTGGCTGGCATCTTATGACGGCCTCCCTGTGTCATCTTCCAGGAGGGGCGCTGATCTCTTGGCAGTGCCCAGCGTCCCCCCATATGCCCACATGCCCGGCCTTGCTTCTGTAGCTGGTCCCCTCAGCCCCCTGTCTCTGGTCTAACCTCAAACACCCCTCTGGGCCTGCTGGCTCAGGGCTTTGGGGGTGATGTGAAACAGTGGCAGGGTCAGTGGATTGGGGGTCATGATGGGGTTGAAGAATGGCGAGGGTGGGGAGCTGGGGAGACACGAGTAGGGGCCTGGGCTGCAGGACCCTCTGTCCCAGGCGCTCAGCAGAAATGCAGATGTGATCTGGGAACACCCTGAGGCCTCACACCCCGTCGGGTGCTGAGCTGTGCAGGGGTGGGGCACAACCGGGACTGAATCCCAGGGGTCTCTCAGGGGACAGTGCGAAGTCGGTTCTGACTATGTCACCCCTCCTCTGAGAGGCTGTCTGTGGGCCTGGCATGGAGAAGATGGGCGGGCAGAGCCTGGAGCACCAGCCTCCTCCACTCCCAGCAGCCCGGGAGCACGTCATGAGGCTCCAGTCGGCACCGGTGGGCCAAGAGAAGATGGAATTGTCTCAAAGAGGGGGAGGAAGAAACATTACCTTTTATCGATATTTAATACAATAATAACAAAATTATTTTCTAAATTATCTGTCCATTTTCTTGATTATTTGCACTCATTTAATCATTACCATATATATATAAAACAAAAAGGAAACTTCTGCATGGATTGTTTACGATGCATTTGCGATGCCTGTGAAGTCCAGTGAGAGCTGAGTGCAGTCGTATAACTTCACAGCCTGGATTTTATTACAGTGTTGCACTTGGGCACTCATGGCATTTACAGATTTTCTTTCTTATAAATGAATTTGGCAAGGAACAGCTTTCTGTATAAAAACCTAGTGGGCACTTCTGATTATTCATAAAATAAATCAGGAGGACTAATGAGTCAGAGTATATGCACACGTGGGGCTTTGACATAGGGGCAAATCTTAAGTAAATTACAGCCTATTTTTATTATAGGGACATTACTGTGTCTCAGAAGATTTTTCACCATGACGTTTCAGCTGAGGGTGCTAGCAGTTGCCTCCACCGAGCCCCGTGCGTGAGGGGCCCTGAAGACAGTACTTAGCAGAGCGAGTGGACGTAAAAAGGCCGGAAGGGCCTGCAGCAGGCAACCTTGGGTGAGAACAGCGTGTCTGCAGCAGGGAGACTGAGGCCCATGCCTCAAGTTGTGGCCTCCCGCCCTCACGCATTCAAAGCGTCCCAGCCTGGTCAGCATAACACACAGGCACAATTACACTAGGTGGCTGGTCTGACACTGGTCATGAGTTTTGGCTAGAATTGCTCAGAATCAGAAAACTTTAAAGCTTTCTAATATAAGTTTAAAAAGTAAAGCACTGTCTCTGCAGGACAAAAGTCAGAGGAAGGGAGAAGAGACACGACTCTGAGAACCCTGCCCTCTGTCCCCTGATGCTCCGGACCCACACAGATCATCCCACCATCTGCTCGCTCTTCGTGAATCTCTGATTCTGAGCACTTTGGAGTCGAACGGAGCGGCAGTCCTGGGTAAAAGGGCAGGTGGCAGGTGATGACAGAGAGCAGACTGGAAGTGCCCAGGGTGCCCTGGAGGCCGAGTACTGAAGATGGCCCCACGGGCCCCAAGTGTTCCTCAGGCGCAGGCGCCCCTCTCCCGGGGCTGTCCTGGGGTCAGCACAAAGCCCCGTGTCCCAGGAAGCCCCCGGGCCCAGCCCGCGGAGATGGCTGGTCGCACCAGCTCAGAACAAGCCCTGGTTTGCGGGTGGGAAAGCACTGCCTTCTCTGATGGCGGCTTCCGCTGCGGTGCTCACCTGCTGTGAGGTTCAGATGATGGCTCTGGGTCTCCATGAAGCCTCGGAGAGAAGACGGCTGGAACAGAACTGGGTGGCTTTTAATTAGGCTGAAACCAAGAAAGAGTTGCTCACTGCATCCACTGCTTGGGCCCCAGTGGCCTCATCAGGAACAGTCCCTGTTTCCTTTGAGGGAAGGGTGCTTCCCCGCCCAGAGGGTGGGCTTTCTATAAGGCAGGGTCCTCACTGTGGCAAGACCCTTCACCCTACTCTCCCCAGGATGTTGTGAGGAGGAGAAACACAGCTTTCCCCACTTGGCCCAGGGCTCTAGGGTGTGAATGCCCACCTTCCCCTAGGCTACTCTGTCCATGGCAAGTGGCCCAAACACATGTGAGCCCAGAACATGAGGTGCCACACGTGTCTAAGCCATTCTAAAGACTGGGGTCTGAACAAGGTCTCCGAGTGATGTCTACACGGTGGAGGCATTGCTATTGATTTGGTGTTTACAGACTCAGAGTAATCAATGTGTAATATTAAACTGTCAAAAGAGAAGCCTGCATGCCCCAGAGAATTCATACCTGTGATGTTTTCTCTTAGTAAACATAACACATGGATAGAAAGTCAGTACAAATCACATTAGATCCTTAGCTGACTGCCCTGTCTTTTCAGGCTGCTAGCACACACATGCTCATATTTTGTCTGGAGGATCACATCTTTCTGGCATCAGAGTTTCCTTCCAAAGAATGGCAAATAGAATGCTGGGCAAAAATAAAGAATAACCAGGTGCACATAGAGACATTCGGTGTGTATGTAGGTGGGTGAAACAACAGATAATGAAGACATGTGCACCAGAGTTCCAGACACAGGCTTCTCAGAGGCAGGTTCAAAAGAAAGTTTGTGACATCATTCAAGGATAAAAATGACAAAACAACAAGATTAAGAATTTGCAGCAGAGAATTAAAAAATTACAAAAAAGTTAATTCCAAAACAAAAAAAAAATTACAATAAGCAAATTTTAAAAGCTCAGTGGACGGGTTTCACAACAGTTTAGATATAGCTGAAGATAGAATTGATGAACTGGAAATAGGACAGAAGAAAATACTCAAAGTGAATCATAGAAATGTTGATGGGAGGAAAGAGGAGACATAGGGGTCATGAGTAGAAAATACAGCACAGGAGTCATGGGAGCTCTAGAAAGAAAGGGGAGAGAGCAGGCAGAGTGAGTATGTGAAGAGGTAAGGTCAGAACTGCCCCAAACTGACCACACTGGCCGCTCCCCTGGGTTAGTGATGGGCTCCCGTTTCTCCTGCACTTCCCCACACACTCTGCATAGTCACGAGCCCACACCGGTTATGGATCCCAGCTGTCTGGGAGGGAACAGGAGGATTAGGGTGTGCAATGGTCCACTGTGAACCCAACTTTATTTTTAGTTGATAATTGCTTTGGTCTGAATGTCTGTATCCCCTTGAAACTCATGTGTTGAAACCTACCCTCCAAGGTGGTGGTGTTAGGAGGTGGGGCCTTTGGGAGATGATGAGGTCTTAAAGGTGGAGCCCCACAGTGGGGTTAGCAATTAGTGTCCTTATAAAGGACATCCCGCAGCTCCTCGACCCTTCTGCTCTGGGAGGCTGCAGCCGAAGTCTGAGACCAGAAGAGGCACTTGCCCTGATCCTGGCTCCGTGGTTCTCCAGCCTGCGGAACTGTGACATATAAACATGTTTACAAGCCACCCAGTCTGGGAGGCTCTGTTAGAGTTGAAAGGACCGAGACGATCATCTAAAGTCTGGCATTCTCTGGGAGCCAGAAGCTGCAGTTCCAACTGCCGACTGGTCCTCGGTGACAGCAGTGTTCTCGCCTGCTGGGTGCTGCGCCCAGCTGGGGGTTTGCTTCCGGCAGCGTCTTCTCGGCAGCGCTCGCCAGCCGTGTGCCCTGTGGGGTTCACAGTCACTGGGACTGCTTGTTCCTGCTCTTCGGTGCTCATGCTTCAGGTTCTGCAGAGGAGCTGTGGTGACGAGGACAGCCGTGTTTGACTCCTAGTGGGGGGTGGTCCCCTTGCATGCGATATGAGGGGCTCCCAGGGGTTCGCACTTGGGGAAGGGAGGTCTCGTCTGCCCCTGGGAGGGAGGATGTGAGGTGGTGGGGTGGGGGGCTCACAGGCCTCGCCGGGCACTGTCTCTTTTCCAGGTCGTCCGGAGGACAGGGAGCCTGCACTCCCCTCTGGCAGGGACTCGGGAGTCACAGCTGACGTGGAGAGGTCCTTGGGGGTGCAGGGTGCTGTGGCTGCTCAGGCACACTTGGTGAAGGGAAGGGGCAGAGGTGCTCAGCTGGGCTCCGGAGAGCCTCTGGTCGTTGATGGAATGGGTCTGTGCCTAGTCATCGAAAGAGCAGGTAATGTAGGAAATGTCTCCTATATCACACCTTCCTGGCAAGGCCTTATGTCTGAGATGGGTCCCTGTATCTGCGGGCAGCAGCCCTGACTTTATGAGAATACTCTTCAAGGGCTTCCAGCATTTTGGAAATTTAATATGTAAATCAAAGACGTGAGTCATAGTCTGCAAACTCTGTTCTGGAAACTTATGAAAGGTGCTGGGCCAGGACTTGTTAGGGCCAGCTGCCCCCACTCAGTGGAGACCTGCACCCCAGGGCCCCAGCTAGCAGGGCAGGCACAGGCCGGCGGCAGCCGCGGGTGGGGAGGCCCAGTGATTGGTCCCATGAGGCCTCAAGCACCTTGGCAACCATCTGAGAACCAGCTGTGGGAATCTGGAGAGGCACCTGTGGTAGCTTCTCTTTTCCAAAAGCCAGTTCTACTCGTGGAGACCAAGTCCCTGAGCTGACCTCCGTTCTTGCATAGGCGTGTCACTCCAGTTCAAATTTCTTAGACAGCAGGATCATCGCTAGCAATTGTCCCAGATACCAAGGTTCAGCCACTTAGTATTTGAAGCACTTCTGGATGGAAGCCCTGCTCCTCCCTCACTGCCATGTTTTCTCTCTTGCCTTTATTTTCTCTCCCTGCCCATCATCCTGACCTACTTTTTTGATGTGATGTTGGCAGAAATCTGGGCAGGACATGTTGCTTTAAGTCCATTACCTAGGTGACTGTGAGATCTGCCAGTTCATCTTTCAGGACAAGGTGATGGTGCTCTGTGGGGGCTCCTGAGCTGGCTGCTGGCCTGTTGGCAGTTTAAGGGATATCTCCCAGTCCAGCACACTCCCACTAACCCTGGCAGATACGTGAAGGTTTATGCCAGTGGGCATGGAAGCGCACCCCCTCCTGCCCACCAGCGGGCAGGGCAAACCAGCTGGAAACCAGGGGTGTTTCTGTAGCCCTGGAGACAAAGATGAAGAGCAGGCCATTCCGGGGGTGCGGGAGCCCCTGCCGCCTGCGTGCTGTCCTGCCCTGGGTCCAGCCCTGTCCTTGTGCCGTCCTCCCTCTTGGTCTCTGGGCCCCCCGGGAAGCAGGAGGGCAGGACCATACTTCTCATTCTACCCAGCAGCTCAGCTCTTCTTGTGTTTGTTCATTCTAACTAGTTCTGCCTCCCCCCCGCATGAGTCCCACTGGTTTTGTGACCAGCTGGCACTCTCAGTCACACTCCTGTTCAGGGTTTTGTCTGGACAAAGTTTTTGACTAAAAGCATTCCAGAAGGAGGTGCCTGCCTCCTACAGGCCTGTTCTCAGTAAGACACAGAATTCTAGTCTTTTATCCCTGGAAACCAGACCCAGTGCCTTCTATTCAAAACAGAGTTTTAAGCACACTGGAAATGAATGGAAAAGAGAGGTGGGCCATCCTGCTGTGTGAGGGCCCCCCAGTCTGACTGCCTCAGGCTGGGTGGTGGGCCCAGGGCTGGTCCCAGTTTTCCTGTCTCTTTTATGGATGTACTTCACCTGAATGGCATCTTCTGTAAGGACAATTAATGTCAATTATAGGATGAATTGTTCTACATAATTTTACTTTCCTTATTTATTAAATAAATGGTGCGAGAAAAATAAATCCATTCTCTTACACCCACCATGGAAATAGCTGTCAAAGATAAAGAAAATCATCACATAGGAAGGAAGTTCTTAGAAGTTTCTTAATAACAAACAGCTGACTGACCAAGAGGCCAGAGCCGCCTTTCTCGCCTTCACTCCCGCGGCCGCGCCCCAGGCGGCGCCTCCGTCCCCGTCAGCTTCCGGGATGAGCAGGTGGCACCAGCCGGTGTGCGGGCATTACACCAGGCTTCCTGCTGGGCACGTCCACTGCGCGAGGTGCTTGAAAACTATTCAGCACCGGCTGGGGCAGGGTCTCCCTCTTCATTGGCGGCACCCCCAGGATCATAAATGACTCCCTTTCGGAGGGCAGTTCCTAGGTTAGTTGGGAGAAGTATTTTTTCCTTAGTAAAGACATTTAGAAATCTGCATCAAAGAGGCCGGAAGGACGGAAGGGCTCCTGAGGGCAGTGGATTTTAAGTGTCAACTGGACCAGGCCATTCTGGGTGTGTCTGTGAGGGGATTCGAGATGCTCGCATCTGAACTGGTGCCTGGGTAAAGCAGGCTGCCCTCAGCGTGGGTGGGCCTCGTCCCACCAGGTGAAGGTCTGAATCGCACGGAAAGGCTGAGAGAGGCAGCACCTGACTGCCGTGAGCTGGACTTGGTCTCTTCTGGCCTGGGGACTCCAGCGGAAGTGTCGGTCTTCTTGGGGCCTCAGCCTGTTGTCTTTGGGACAGGAACTACTCCCCCTGAGCTCTGGGGTCTCTGGTCGCTGCCCGCAGCTTTGGGACGTCAGGCCCTGGGAGTGCGTGAGCCAGTTCTCCACAGTGCGTCTCTGAACGTGCGCACCTAGTGGTTCTGCTGCCCCGGGACCCTCACTTACCTCACTCCCTCTGCTGTTCTTTCTGTGCCGTTCAGAGAAGGCATCAGGACCCATTTCTTGGAAGACAGAAAGCCCATACGTGTTTCGGATGGACCTGCTTCGGGTCCTGGTTCTGGGGGGTGTTGGCCACATGACCTGATTCAGGTCCTTACCGCACAGCAGATAATAGGGGAGCCCCCGCGGCTGTTGTGACGATTAACTGAAGTGAAGTCACAAGCTGCCCTGGGCTCAGAGGTGCTGCCGGCACTCAGCATGGAGGGCGTGAGGGGTGGGTGTCGCCTGTCCCGTGCTACTGTCACTGAGGCATGCTCCCCCTCCGCCAGCTGCACCTTCCACAAGGCGGTGCCCCGGCCCCCTGCGGGCGTGCGTACTGTGGGCTCAGCGCCTCCCTGCTGCCCGCGTGCCCCTGCACGCACACCTGCAACCACTGCTCACTCTGACTGCTGCTCCCAAACTCTTTGTAGAGAGCGTTCCAGGCCTTTGCCTCCTCAGCGGTGTTCCCTGGGGTGCGGTGGAGGGCTCAGAGGGGCTTCAGAGAACCCGACTGCTTCAGAGATGGTGACAAATGGGTGCACAGACGGGAGCCTTCCTGTGGAGCTGTGGGCCCGGGTGAGGACCCGCGTCTCCTCAGGCGCCCTCACCTTCCCACCCGGGGAGGCGGCCACTGACACCCCGCAGCAAGAGGGGGCAGCCTGTGCCCGGATCCCGCCGTCCCTGCAGATGGTGCAGCTCAGGGGGCCCACCTGACCGTGGACGTGCCGTCCCGTTCTCTGAGTCCAGTGTCCTTGCTGCAGTGCAGCCCCTAGCTGGCTCCTCGAGCCTCTTCCCTTGAATTGCTTATTCACATCTTCCTTTGAGGTTTGTCTTCTTCTCATGGATTGGCAGGCATTTCCAAAAACAGGCATTACTGGTACCCACCCTTCACGATGCTCTATAAATGTTGTCACCCTGTCTACCACTTGTCTTGAACTTTGATTTTCCTTTGTATTGTGGTGCTACATATTTTGATTGCCCAGGTATAGTTAAATTCAACCATCTTTCATGGACCTTTTCAGATTCTTTTTGTAGCTCTTAAATCTGTTAGAAAACAGTTCTGCTTTCTCTTTGGGGAGATTCCTGACCTCAGAGAGACTGTGGGTGAAGGCAGACGGGAGGGGCCAAGACACTGACTGGGAAATTCATGCCAAGACCCGAGGGGCCGTGCTGCTCAGAATTGACGTGGCCTAATGGCCCAGAGAGCCCCTGCCTGTGCCTCCACGGCCCCTGAGGCCTGGAACCTGATTCCTCTGAAGAAGGTGGGCGGGCGTCTCCAAGTAGCAAGGACAGGAAGGGAAACGTCCCAGGCCCTGGCTGGTTGTGCCCTTGAGAGCTGTGCACTGGCGCCTTCCAAGTGCTGCAGGGGAGCAGGAGCTGCCGTGGCATGGGGGCCCCGTCCACGGAACTCCCTGGTCAAGATGGCACTGCCCCTGAGCTCCCAGGGACGGGGCACATGTCAGGCCAGCCTGGGGCCTTCCCAGCCCTCAGCCCTGAGCCAGCAGGGGTCACACTGAGTTCAGGTGCCAACTCGGGGCTGTGGGCTGGAGGGTGTGGTACTTCTCCAGGCTCCTGGGGGCTGAGCCGATATGCTTGCAGTTCAGAAATGGGCTTGCCAACATCAGAGCATGGCGACGTGGGGGTGTGAGGGTCTGGGGCAGCCTAGGCATGCCATCCCAGAGTGGGAGGAAACAGTGTTAAAAAACATTTTTAAACACTATCTGTGAGTGGGTCGTGCTGTTCATCCTACTTAGTAACTTGCAGTTTGCCCTCAGTGATGGATTTGAGGGTCTTTCTGTGCCAGTAAGTATGTCCCACATGCCGCTTGGGGGACCGTTTTACAGGGGATGCTGGAAATGAAGTTGAAAAGATTGAAGAGAGCTCAGACTAGTCTACGGGCTCTGCTCTTTGGTGTTTAACTTTTCCTCTGCTGTGGGGCTTAATGTGTGCAACCAGTTCAACTTGAAATCATCCCTGGGAAAGACCCTCCACGAGAAGGCTCGTTCTTGAAGTGCCGGGGAAGCGCTGCTCACAGTGCCACCATGCGGCCGGCTGGGTCAGGGGTGAGACGTGATTTCGGCTCTTGGCTCCTTTCTGTAAACCCGCTGACAGCCTGGGACCTGGAGCGGCTGCTTTATCCCAAATTGGGGTCCCAGTGGGCTCATATTACCTGGAGCGGCTTGCCCAGTATTCTAGTTGCAGAAAGCCTGCCCTCCCGGCATGCCTCAGGGGTCCACCATCTCCTGGGGGCAACCCTGGCCAGGCCTGTGCAGGTGGGCCCCCCACCCTGTCCTGAGGACCAGCCAGTCCCCACTCTTGCTGCAGCCCCAGTGTGAGGGTCACAGGGCTGGGGACTGCTCAGGAGGCCGACAGGCCCTGGAGTGAGGGGCGGCGAGCAGAGGCTGCAGGGCGGGCAGCCACCGAGACGGCTTGGAGAGAAGCTGTGCCCTGTAAACTCCCCCTTGGCTGTGGAAATGAAGACGAAACAAGCCTCAGACCTCTTTCCTGCCTGCAATGGGCAATGTCTTAAGAGTAGAGCAGAGCCCTGCTAAGCCATACCCCCTTGCCTAGGAGTAGAGCAGTCCCCCCAGGGACTCAGCCTGGGGCACTTACCTGATTTTATTTCAGTTTCCTCATCTCATGTTGGGTTGAAGGTTTTATATGAAGTCACATGAAAAGCAAAAGTCACCCTCCAGCTGCTCAGAAGGATCCTCACATCCGTGTGAATCTAATCGTCCTGGCCCTGCTCACCTGCTGTCAAAGGCCCTGCCTGAGATGGTGTTCGGATGCGTCTCCGGTACGCCAGGGCCCTGCAGTCTGGCCTGGCAGGCCGCTGCTAGCCCGGGCCTCTCCCTGGGCCTGGAGACAGGATGAGGACGGTGGGCCACCCTGGCTGGGCCTGGGCCCACTGACACCCCCAGGCTCCCGGGGCGGAGCCCAGAGTGCGCCCGTGCGTGTGTGTGTGTGTGTGTGTGTGTGTGCACGCGCGCGCCAAGCCAGACGGTGCAGCTGTGACAAACGGGTAGATGATTATATTTATATAAACATAAGTAACTGCTTTAGGTCAGGACAGGTCTGGGTTTTCTTTTCGGTGTGGAGCCCTTTGCTCTGCAAAACAGAGTGTTTCCATTCTCGGTGTGTCTCCGGTGGGGCTCGGCCCGCAGACAGCAGCCCCCGCCGAGCGCCCCCTCTAGAGCTCCTGAGGCGCAGCTCTGGCACTGCCGCCCCAAGCGCCACGCACAAAAGCAGGTAAAAATGTTCGGGCTCAGTGACTGACGTTAGACCCTCGGCAATCCGAGACACACCACGACACAGGCGACAGAAACTGGGGCACACGGGCGGCCGCCCGCGCGGAGGGGCGCCGAGGGTGGGCAGCCGCCCCTGCTGCTTAGGTCAAGGCGTGCAGCCAGAACCGCGGCCCTCGAACGAGACACAAGGGGCCCTTTTGGTACCGGCCAGAATGCTGTTTTTTCCCAAGATTGTGTCTTGGGACGATGGAGAATGAAGCCAGCAGGCAAGAGTACCGAGCAACCAGCAAAGCTTTTAATGAGCGAATCAGGAAGCAAGAGCTCCTGGCGGGGGGTAGGGGCTCCAAGGGAGGAAGCCCTGTGGGGTAGGTGTCTGGGGTTTATATTGCCTCCCGACAGGAGGAAGTCCCGCCCCCCACCAGATAGCTCACTCCTGATTGGCTGAAACGACTTCACTTGCATAGATAGCCAAGGTGTCTGTATCTTTGAATGGCTGAGCTTCATTTGCATAGGGCGCAACCAGTCAGAGCAGCTGAAGGCTGTCTAGGTGGCTGAGCTGGACTGGGGCTTTTTACAGGGGTCCTGAACTTTTATCTGCCTGCATCCTCCCATCACCTGCCTCACTTTGGCATTGCCCTAGGATGTTGGCAGCCCTAAGGACAGTTGGGGCCAGTATCGCTAATATTCAGAGGACATTTTCAGGCCCTGCTGGTGAGGGTACATGTTACTGTCACGTCTGGAGAGGAATCTGGTGGCGTGTACTGAGAGCCTGAAAACTGCACGTTTTCCTGCCCCATATTTCTGCCTTTCACACTCTCTGGGGCCTGGTGAGGACCCTGTGTCCCGGGCCAGGGAGGGTACAGGGGGCCCTGGATTTGGGTGTGTGTGGCTAGCGGGCTGTCTGGATGCAGGTTCTTGGGAGAGGGGGTTGGGGAGCCGGGCCCTGCTCGGGGCTTCTGTCCTCCGGGGGAAGGGCCCCGGGTGCTGTCCTGCCCAGGCGATGGCTCTTTCCTCCAAGACCCTGGAAGGAGACGCTGCTGCTTTCCCCTCACCCAAACTACAGGACTAATAAAAGCACTCTTTGGGATTTAGAATATACATGAAGTGGACAGGAAATGATGAAAACCGCCACTCGCGCCCACACCAGGCAGAGGCATGCTCTCCTGCAGCCTGCCCGCTTTCCCCCAGTCTCTTCTGAGCATGCGTTTCTGGTCTCCGTTATTTCCTTCAGAGGCCCTGGTGAAGGCGCAGCTCCTCCGTACTGGCTCCCCTTCCAGGGCTGTGTGCGGGTGCCCAGGGAGCACGTGCTGTACCGGGACTCCGGCCCCCGATGGTGGGGACCCTCTTGCACCTGGTGTTTGGAACTGAGACGCTGAAACACCGGGGCAACCCCAGCGGCCTTCCTGGTCCTTGGGGCGGTCCACACGTGCGGCCACAGGCAGTGGGGTCCCGGCTCCCAGGAGGTGCCCCATCCGTGGCATAGAAGCCTGTGGAAACCCCACGGAAACAAGTGAGATGCACTTAGTTTATGACGCAGATGCAAACAGGCTAAATAACCTGATGTGGACGTGACCGCAACTCTGAGCAGAACTCCTGTGAATGGGATCCATGTTCTACCTACAAGGCTTCCCTGCCATTTCCCAGCTCGTCAGGAGCCCTTGGTCGGCCACCGCACTCCCGGTAACAGCAGGCCATCCTGCTTGCAGCCAGACAACGCGGCCACCTGCACGCGACCGCGAGTGGCCAGGCGGCGTCACGTTGGTGGGCAAACTTGGGGATGGTGGGGTGCACACAGGTGGTTAGGTGCTCAGCCAGGCGCGCCGAAGGCCTCCCCCTGCCGCTCTGACTCCCGCCCTTGTGCACCTGGGTGCAGAAAAGCCTCACGGAACCATCTCGTTTCTAACAGGCATTATTTCAGGGCACTTTTCCTTTCTCCTCTCCCCTTCCTTCCCCCTTATGGGTGGTGCACCCACATCCATCTGGGATCAGCCCTTTTCCCACTTGTGAGATTGGAAGGCTTCCACACCTACCAGCCTGAACAGTGGAGCACGTGCAGCTGGAGTGCAGACGGGTCCTCTCTCTGGTGGGTCCCAGGTTCCCCGGGAGTCCTGTCTGCTGCCTCAGTGTCCCTGCAGGTGGACCCTGGACTCAGCCCCCCTCCCCAGGATGCCCCGGTCTCTCTCCTGGTGACACCATTGACCCTGCTGGAGCCACAGGGCTGGAGGTGGGGCAGACCTCCTGGGCCTGGGAAGGAGGGGCCCTGCTGTGGGTTTGCAGGGTCATGGGCACCAGGACTGGGAAGGGCACCCCGCACTGTCCCGCCTCTGGAGGCCCTGGCCTCCCATGAGCAATGCAGGCTCCCAGGCCTGAACTTAAGTGTCCACAGGGGCCCAGGAAGCCCAGCAACGCTGCTTGGTGTGTAGGGACCATCCGTGAATCCCCACAAATGAGAAGGAGGTGTGGGCAGGAGCTGGTTTATGGGGAGGGTGAGCATGGACTGGGCCAGCCTTTCCGGGCATGGTGGTGGCATCCTGCCTCAAAGGCAGGCTCTGTTCCCTAGTTAGGCCAGCGCAGGCCTGGCGCTGCAGCCAACACTGCCCTCTAGTGGATGACCCTGCTGGGCCGGCCTGTCTCTCTGGAAGGACAGGATGCAGGTCAGTGCAGAGGGAAGGGCCGTCTCTTTCCTCTTTCCCAGGCGCCAGGAAAAGGCTGCCCCACAGTGGAAGCCAGTGCCAGGGGACAAGGGACAGGATATGGGATGCGCCGTCTCGTCTGGCTTTGCTGACAGCGTCGGGGGTGGGTGTCTGCTCCATGTGTGTGTGAGGCAGCGTGCACGTGCTGTGTGTGAGGTCACGTGTGACTGCATGCATCTGAGTGCGCACATGAGTGTGTCTGGGGTCACGAGACTGTGCACGCATCTGGCTGTGCACATGCCCGTATGCACTGTGCCATCATGGGTTTTTGCGCCTTGCGTGCATGCGTGCATCTGCATGTGTGTTGGAAGGAGGAGCTTGTGGGAAGGGGGTCAGGGTGGTGGGGTTTTCTTTGGTGCCCCCCTTGCTCCAGTGTACAGGGCTCCGAAGGCCAGCCTCTGAGAGGGACGGGTGGGGACAGGTGTGAGCCAAGGACCTGGAGCGGCTCTGTGTTCAGTGAGGCCCCTGCTGAACCCCAGGGGTGCGGGTCTCCCCAGATGTGCCCTGGGGCATGCGGTGTTGGTGCCACGCGGTTGGCATGTGGTCCAGAGGCTGCCGGGCAGACACGGGCCAGCGTGGTCTGTTCTGAGGGTTCGGTTTTGCAGCTCGGGTTCCGATTTCCCCAGCACCGGCCAGGCAGGACCCACAGCACCCCTGCTACGCCTCAGGTCTGCGCAGGGAGCTCGCGGTGCTGGAGTGGGAGACGTGGATGATGAGGTCAGGCTGAGGCCGGGCCGATAGCCACCTTCATGTGCCCAGACAGGTCCACAGAAAGACAGGGACACACTGACCTGGGGATACTGCAGTGGGCAGATCGATAGTGGATTTCTAGTAGGTAAGTTCCTCTATGGCCTGAGAGACTTGGGGCTGGGTCTCTCAGCCTCGGGGCCCACGGGCCAGCCGAGGGCTCCCCGGGGAGGACTGGCCAGAGCTGCTGGCACTGTGAACCCTATGGAGCCCAGGTGTGGGCCGGGCCACCCAGGCCTTGGGAGTGATTAGGCCTGCCTCAGTTAAACAGGGCGAGTGACCTCCCAGCTGGGATGTGCAAAGGGCTGTGTGCACTGTCACCAACGTCCCCCTTTTCCTCCTGCACGCTCCCCTGACAGGGCAGCAAGAACTGCAGAAGGGTTGACACTTGGGTTTGCTTGGGTTTAGCTGCAGGGAAGGCACTGTGCCCTCCCACACGGCCCTGCCACCCCGTGTCCCCTTCAGCCACCACACCACCTGTTGCGGCCCCGGGAGTGCAAGGGGAAGCCCGCGAATGCCGGCCTGCTCGCAGCCAGCTTGGCTCCGTGGGGATGGCGGGTTCTGGGGCTTCCCTCCAGTAGTGGTGACTGGGTCGCAGGACATTCCTCCTAAATGGGCTTGCGTCCAACACATGCATTGTTTATGGGTTCCTTACCCAGGGCCCCAAAGGTAGTGGAGGAGGGAGGGGGAGAGAGTCAGGGAGAGAGAAACAGAGGGAGGGGAGGACACCAACCCCCGCCCTGCTCCCCCGTGTCCTATTCACCAGCCCCCATGTTGTTGTGTCAGAGGTGGTCTCTGCCTTCACATGCCCCACCTGTCATGTGCACGTGCCCACCCAGGGCTGGGCGGCGGCCTCTGTGGGTCTGATCTCTGCTCCGCACTGCGGCCCGCAGCCCTAGAGTCCCTGGGAGGCAGTGCCCCGCCCCCATTCCCACGTCCCTGCCTCATGGCCATATTGGGTGACTTCCTGGCCATGGGACCCCAGGGGGCGACATCCTGTGGACTCAGGTGGCTCCTGAGTGGGTGTCTCCCAAATTTCCACACGAAACCGTGACTGATAAGCATTGGGTGTTGCCCCAGAAGCGCCCATGTGAAGACACTTGGAGAGGCTCCATCAGGGCCTTGGAAGGCCCAGCCCTGCTGATGTCGCAGCTCGGGCCCCAGCCTGAGGGGGATCCTGGTCTGTGGTGTCTGTTATGGGGGCCCTGGGACACAGATAATGGCTCCGATGCCATCAGACGTGTCCTTGTAGGACAAAGCAGAGGGAGATTGGCACATGCCTTGCTGGCTTTGGAGACAGAGTGGGGGTGACTCAAGAAGGTGGGTGCCCCCAGAAGCTGGAGAAAGGTGGGAGCAGTTCCCTGGAGCCTCCGGAGGGGTGGCCTTGCCACACTCTGACTCCAGCCCCAGGAGCTGACTCCAGATGCCTGGGTCCAGAACTCCTTACGAGTCTGCGTCGTGAACCTGGAGCTTCCAGGTTCGGGGTGGCTCTTGCAGCCCCGGGTAGCACACAGGCTGCGCATCAGAGCGGGATGCCGGACCATGGGTGGCACGTGCTCAGCCCCGGCGACGGCCAGAGGCCACCCCGTGGCAGCCACATGCAGGCCTCTGCTCCTGCCCCTCCGGTGGAGGGTGGTGCTCTCCCTTGCACGACCTGATGGCTGGGAACGCCTGTGACTTGTGTCCATTGTCCGCTTGGATGGCCTCTCTTCTCAAGAATCTGCTCAAGTCCTTTCCCCATATTTCTGACATTTTTAAACCTAGAACCTATGTCCATTTCTTATACTTCTGTGAAGATTCATTTGAATTTGGCTGTTTGGAACACCTCTTATGATTCCATTTTCTTGCAGCAGTTAACGTGACCCACAGGATTCCTGCTGTGATTCTGGATTTCAATCTGTCACCTGTGGCCTGGCCTGCAGGTCCGGGGTGCTCAGGCACCTGCCCGCCTTCCAAAGCCCCTCATGCCTCAGCCTTGGTGGCCACACTGACTCGCCCTTTAGACACAGCGGGCACAGGGTGGGCCTCATGTTCCTGCTCGAGGCCCTCAAAACACTCTAATTTCTTTCAATAGAAGAAAAAACTAAGAGCTTTAGGCCAAAAGAATGTTTCAATATATGATGTTTATGTGTCTATCATTATCCTAACCTTGTCATTAAGCAGCTTTCATGGGTTTCGTCATGGAAGGGCCCACAGACACCCTGGGAGCCCTGCGTGGTGTGTGCCACCCCCAACGTGGGACCTTCACCCAGGCCTCCTGTCGCCCCCACGTCTCAGCTTCCCATGGTGCTCTGGGAGAGGCCTCCTCTGTTCTCCAAACCGAATTAAATCTCTTGACTGAATTGGATCTGTCCCCTGCGACTTGGTAGCAAAGCACCATAGACTGGGTGCCTTAAAGCAGCAGGAACTGGTTCTCTCCCAGCTCTGGGGCCACAGGCCTGGGACTGAGTTGTCACAAGCTGCACGCCATCCAGACTTCTGGGGCGGCCTTCCAGCTCCAGATGTGGTGGCCACTCTGGGAGTGCCCGGCTTGCAGGTGCGCCCACCTAGCACTCCATGGCCCGTGTCGCTCTTCTCTGTGGCCCATTCCTATGGCCTGTGCATGAGGACACCATCATGCTGGGTCCAGGCCCACCCTATCCCAGTGTGCCCTGTCTAAGCTTAATTATCCCCGAAAGGACCTGTTCCCAGAGGAGGTCTCATTCATAGGTTCCAGAGGCATGAACTTGGGGACACTATTCAGCCCATTAGGCTCCCCCTTTAGCCTGTCCCGTTTCTATCCACAGCCTGGAGCTTGGGCAGAGAGGACACTGTGTCTAAGTGCTGCCGACTGCACGGGGACTGGACACCTGTCACGCCTGTTTGCAGAGAGTGGCTGCTGGTGCCTGGGGCAGAGCTGGCACGGGGTGAGCCTCCAGCAGGTGTGTGGGACAAATTGGCGGAGCTGGACCCCCCGCACCCCAGACAAAGCACGCCACCACGCGGCCTGTGTGCTGGCCGCTGGGAAGATGCCTCGTGTCAGCCGACTTGAGGGGGTGGTCACAGCAAGTTGCCCCCTTTCAAGCCTCTGGACTGAAGCTCCCCCTTTGTTCCGTAATTACGAGGCTCATGGATGGGGCTGTCCCCATGGTGTCCATGCACATGACACATCTGTTACTCCCATGGCCCCGAGCCCGTGAGCAAAGGCTTAAATGGTTATGCTGCTAAAACAGAGCCGTGCGGCAACTGGAAGTCAAACCTTATTTTCTTTTAATTTCAGAGTTGTCTGTGGAAAGCTGAGTTGAGAGACATTGAAATTGGATAGGTAATTAATTCACATGCACCTAAGAGAGAGGAAAGAACACACAAATTATTTGTAACATTTTGTAAGCACTGAAATTAATGTAGTGTGAATTTGTCATTTCTGCCCAAAGTTACAGATTTTCTATATTATAATTTAATCTTTTTAATGTAAAAAGAATAGGAATTTTGCCCTTTCTGGCCTCTTGGGAAGCAAGAACTAGTGTATCTAATTATCTGAACACATAAGAACATAAAGGAATAGCAAGCAGTGGAATTATAAATCGGCCGGAACAGCTTCATGTTTTCTGATTAAACTCTCTTGCGGAGCCGTTAGCAATCATGTTGCGCCTGTGTTCATAGTAATTGCATGTGTCAAACCAGAGGCTTTGTGTAAATGGGACTGAACGAGTTACAGTTTTAATTTAGAAGGAGGTAACTGTACGCGGCTGCTGCTGGGGGCTGGCATGGGGGACTGGCAGGAGCTGAGAGGGCAGAGGCCCCCGGGCGGCAGGTTAATGGTGCGCTGGGGTCTCATCAGGCCACATCGCAACAGTGGAATTTCTAAAAAAGAGATGCAATTTGCCAGCAAACGCCGACCACCTGCTCTCCCCGATCATGCACGTGAGGGCAGCTGTCTGATTCTCTCATAGCTCAAGGGTGATGGGGTTCCACAATGGACACTGGATCGATCATCAAAATGGTGATACACTTAAATGGGATCTTTTTGACATACCTGAACCTTAGAAACAAAACAAAATTCTATTTTTAACTTCAGAATGCCCGCCAAAGCCGGGGGAGTAGGCGGCGCTCTCTCTTTCCCCGGGAGTCCCACTTTCCTGGTCTTTCCAGCAGCAATGGGCTTGGCCCTGGCCGTGTCCTTCACTGTGGGGCGCGTGTGACTGTTTCCAGCAGCGACGTCCGGTCGCCAAGGGGGGAGGTCCCACCGGAGCCCTGTCTGCCTCCTGAGCCTCATGCTCCGTGGCTGCCGGGATTGGGAGTGAGGCCGCCATCCCTGCTCTCACACTGACTCATGGACAGACAGGGGACGCTGGACTAAAGGGGAAGGAGAGGGATTGGCAGTGAGGCCGCCATCCCTGCTCTCACACTGACTTATGGACAGACAGGTGACGCTGGGCTAAAGGGGCAGGGTCTCCATGGGCTTCTGGTGCCGCCCGCCCCGGGAGCCGCAGCTCCGCGGCCCAGCCTGGGCTCTGAGCGGCCCTCGTGTCCAGGCGCACAGCAACACACTGTGTGGGTGCTCCGCATCCACGGCCCTGCCTGGCCACGCTCCGTCTCCCAGGCTTGCTTCCCTGCCTGCCCCTCATCTTTGGCAGGTGCAAGGCCAGAAACAGAGACCTCCTGTTTGGACAAAGAGGACAGAATGACGGGGGCAGGACCTGGGGGCCATTATACCTGACCTCTGCCTGGCCCACCAGGGCTGCCAAACGGAACACCCCAGACCAGGCAGCTGGACAACAGACGTTAAATCCCACAGCTCTGGGGCCTGGAAGTCGAGATCAGGGTGCTGGTGGGTCTGCGTCCCAGTGAGAGTCTGCTAGCTGTGTCTCTACCTGTAGGGGCACCCCCACTGTCCAAACTCCCACCCTGAGCACCTCACTTGACCTAATTACCTCCTATCTCCAGAGGCAGCCTCACTGAGGGGGTGAGGAGATTGGGAGGGGGGTGGTTAGGGCTGCAACACGGGCTCTGGGGGGCGCAGTTCTGTCCCGAGCAACTGCCTAGCACAATCGAGAAAGTGCAGCCGGCTCACTTGCTCCCTGGTGGCGCTCTGTTCCACGCCTGGCTGTCCCCACGCCAACTACTAGATGGGGATAGCGACCATCTGTGCTCTTTCCCAGCCAGGGCCGCAGAGCACGTGGAGACGGGTCCTGCAGCCTGTAATGCAGGCGACGATCAGAACACGTGTTCGGGTCACCAGGAAAAGGCTGTGCTGGGCCAGGGCCTCCAAGGAGGAGAGGGAATCAGCAAACACAAACAGGACTGGCCCACGTCCGAGGCACCCTCTGACACCCGCATCCCTGTGGTGGGACCACGAGCAGCGGGTGCAGGTGGGAGGACCCTGTCCTTTGGCTGTGGAAGCTGAGGCTCCCGAGGTGAACGGGACCAGGGGCGGGGCAGGCTTCCACAGAGTCTCTGCACCCCCGCGTGGAGCCTAGGCGCAGCATCGCTTGTAGGGAGGGATGGGGCGGGAAGCCTTGTTACTATTTTTACCAAGAGCAGAGGTGGAAACACCACATAGATGACATATCCAAATGCTAAGTGTGTGAGTGTGGTCTGTTAGGAGTCAGTTTTTCAGCTGTGACCTATGCAGACGTCATGAAAGTCAGCACGTGTGGGGCATGTGTGTCGTCCTAAACCCCCCACCCCACACCAGCCTTGTGTTGTTGCCAAAATGCCCCCCTCGCCTGTGCTCTCAGCAGTGTTGTTACATGTCTGGTTTTTCCAGCCCTAAACCCGAGATACCGACCGGCATCGCTGGAGCCCGGATCAGGCCTTACGCAGCTGAGAGGCTGGCTGCGGGTGAGCTCAGAGGGCGACGGGGCCAAATGGAGGCTCCGGGGCCACGGGCGGGGCCATCGGCTTCTGGGGCCCAGCCACGACAGCCCTGCCCCTGGAGAGGCTGCTGATGTCCCCGCGCATGGGGAGACAGCCTGCGGAGCGGCCATGTGACCACGGCAGCTCGGCTGCCCCCCCGGTGACCTGCTCGGAGCCCTCAGGGGCTCTGTTCCCCCGTGTCCACAGGAGAGAATCTTCAGAGACAGACCAGTGTGGTTTATGGCTCTTCGCTGTCAAAGGACAGGTGCCCCGTGGGGCCCTCAGGTGTCACCCGCTCCCTGAAGTGCAGCTGAGCCCTAGCACCACAGCCCCAGGGAAGGGCTGGGCCTCTGAGCTGCAGGTCCTGTCGCTTCTTGCTGTCTCTGTCTTTGGTATCAGTTCCAGGCTAAGCATTTGCTGCGGGAATTCCCTAAAATCACAGCCCTGGGGTCGAGTGGGCAGGGACCTCAGAGGCCTCTGGGTCAGCCCGCCAGACGCCACCTTCCTGGCCGCCTCGGGTGGGAGGGTGCAGGGCAATGCCATTGGGGGAGAGTCCTGCAGCCGCCCTCCTCACCTCCACCTGCCTCCAGGCCTGGGCCCCCTGAGCCCCTCTGGTCAGCCGAAAGACCGCAGCGAGGCTCGGCGCACACCAGCCACCATCCTCCCCGCGTGGCCTGACCACGCCCCAGAGGCTGCTGGCCACATCCTCCAGTGAGGCTGCTGTTGCCACATATCTGTGCACCAGGGAGCGTCCCCGCAGGGTCAGAGTGCTGTCCCGGCTGGTCTTGGAGCATTGATGTGTGGCCCTGCCCTGCCTGTCCACACCACCAGGACGTCTTTGGGGAGGAGGAAGGCAGGTTACTCTGTGTGCCCACACCTCTGCCGGGCCAGGCATAGACCCTGTGCTCAGCAAACAGGCTGTGAGACAAGAGCCCACGGCTGTCACCAGCTGCTTTCACTTCTGGGTTCATCCTGCCTGTTGGAAATGGAAATGGGGTCTAATCCTTTCCCACATGACAACCTGGATATTTGGAAATAGCCATTTTGTCCCATGAATTAGTCTCTTGGGGCCACTGTAATAAAGCGACACACACAGGTGGCTTAAGCCACAGGAATTGTGTCCTCGTCCTGGAGGCTGGAGTCAGAGGTCCAGGTGTCACAGGGCGGCTCCTTCCGAGGCCTCCCTCCCAAGCGTGTGGACAGCTGTGGTCCCTGCATCTTCATGGGTGGTCCCTCTGTGCATGTCTGTATCTTGGCACAATCATGGTGCACTAGGGCCCCCAAGACAGGGGGAGGTTGGAACTTCAACATACGAATTTTGGGGGCTTGTAACTAAAACCATTTCTTATTAATCTCACAGCCTTCTCTGCAGTCTAACACCCACCCAAAACATTGGTGGGGCAAATACTCATCTGGCAATTTAATCAGGACCAGAAGAGCCGCCATCTGAGCAGAGCCAGGGCTTGTCCCTTCTGGCACCGTGCCGCACCCGTCCGAGAGCCTGGTATAAAGCAAGGGCAGCTGCCTGGTGGATAGCCCTGAAGCCTGAGGCTGAGGACTGGCAGGGCTGTGTTGGCCCGATGTCCCCACCAGCCTCTCCCAGAAGGGTCCGTGTGGCTAGGAAGACACCCAGAGGCACAGTTTCTGACCTTGTTGGCCTCACAGGAGCTTCCAGGTATAGGAGGCCAAGGGAGACTTGTGGCTCCAGGGTTACAGAGACAAGCCCACATCTTTGAACATGTGGGTGGGCTTTTCTGAACATTCCCTGGGTGGAAGTTCAAGGAATGACAAAAGCAGGTGGGGTCTGCAGCACGCGGCAAGAACACCAGGCTCCTGTGTGGACGCTCCCGGCAGGGCTCATGCCAAGGCTCATGAGATGGTGCCGGTGGCTGCGGCCAGAGCAGAGGGGAGAGCTCACTCCATGGATGGTGCCCATCCCCGCCCATCCCAGCAGGGCACCAGGGTCCTGGGAAGCAGGGATGGAGCGCTGCCTCCCGGCTCAGCCCTTCCACAGAAAAACGGCCCCTGTCCGCCAGGACACACAGTGCTCCCCGGGGTGAACTGACAGACATGCACAGGTACCAGGTGGGAAGCTGGCCATGACTCTGAGAAGCCAGGTGTGGCCTGACAGGGATGCAGGACATGGCAGCAGGGCTGAGGTGGGATGGCCAAATCATGGTGGGCTTCCTGGGACTTCTAGGCTTTCACACCGAGGGTCCCATGAGCCAGGAAATCTGGGAAGTCCAGAACAAGGGAAAATAGACAAGGATCTGTAAGAACAGGTTCCTGGGAGCCACAGGCTGGTTTTATCTGACATAATTAATTCTCAAGGATTCTTATCTATCATGTTAGATAGGATTTTGCCTGTGATTAAGGACTCAGACTTTCCTGCCAGCCACTATCCCTGGGACCAGGACACTGCTCCCCGATGCCAGACACAGCCCCAGTGGAGCAGGGAGGGCTGGGCATCCCAAGTCATCAACCACTGTCTGGGGCCCTGGCAACACGTCTCAAACCAGCTTGTCAGGGCACATGCGTCCTCTCAGACTTGCCATGCAAGCGTTTAGTGACCAAGGGCTGGTAAATAGCCTTCACGGCTGGAATCTTGCAGGAATGAAAAGGAACATTTCACAATGGTAAAAAGGTCAAATCTACACAAAGATGCAACAATCTTAAGCATGTATATAGCTAATAATACTATATCAAAACACAGAGGGCAAAAGTTAGAACAAGATTGTGGAAGACAGGCAACACCACAATCATTTTGGAGATTTTAAGACACTTCTTACAGTAGCTGGTACAAAAAACAGACAAAAAGGCCATAAAGATAGAAAACATCTGGGCAGCAGAATTAACTAACGTGACTGAGTTGACCTGTGTAGAGCATGGTCTTTTTAAGTCTGAAAGAAACATTTATTGAAATAGGCCACATTCTGTGCATAAAGAAAGTCTTGAGGAATTTCAAGTAATTGAAAATATATCAGAGTATATTCTCTGACCATGTGGAGATAAAGTAGAAATCAAAACTCAAAGATAGCTAAAAATTCTCTAAAAAGTGAAAATTAACTAACATACTTGTCATCAATATTTCATTGGTTAATAAATAAATAAATAAAGGAATTAGAAAGCATTTTTAACACAATAATAGAAAGATATGATATCTAAAAACCTGTGGGGTACAGCTAAGAATTTCCTGGTTCTAGATGCATAAATTAGAAAAAAAGAGAGGCAGACATTCAACAGTGTAAACTTCTAACTCAGGAAAGAGGGAAAGAGACAATAATAAGCCCAGAGGAAAGGATATGATGAAGATTAAAGCAAAAATACAGAAAGTTGAAAACTGGTTGCACAACAGAAATTCAATTTATAATTGTGGAAAACAACAAATAAATAGAAACCTCTCATCAAAAGCTCTTTCTCCATCTCTGTCTCCTTCTATCTCTGCCTCTCCAACTCTGTCCCTCCATCTGTTCTGTCTTTCTGTCTCTCCCTCTGCCTCTGTCTCCCCCCCACCATGTGTACAGGCCTATGTTATTGGAGAGGTGACAATGATGTCACCGGGGGTCACAGTAGTGTCACTGCAAGGTTGTGGCCACTGGCCCCCCTAAAGATGCAGAACCTGTGTGGAGGGGCTGGGCCTCCATGGAGGAAGGTCCCCTGATATTGGGGTCCATGGCCCAGCATGGCCAGCTCATGGTCACCATGCATGGCAAGCCAACTTCCTTTCTACCTCTTTAATGTAACCTTTGAAGTGCATTACCTGCCCATCCGCCAGTGATGTCCAGGGCCAGGCAGAGGGCATCTTGGGGTCATGTGAGGGATGCTGTGGAGTTTGCCTCCTGGGGAGAACACGCCCAGTGGCTGTGGCGACAGGGAAGGCCTGCTGGGGAGGAAGGTGCCGCCTCGTCCCGCAGCACAGCTGAGTGAGAAGGCCATTCAAGAGGTGCTCACAGACCCAGGCACCGTCTCTGCAGGGGGCAGCTGGGCAGAGCTGCTGTTTCGGGAAACAGGAAAGGGCCTTTGGTTTCGGAAGACAGCAAGGAGGTGGTAAGGAACAGGCCGTGGGCCCCCTGAGGATGGCTGCAGGGGCCTCTGGTGCCCAGGAGTGGGGTTCAGGGCAAAGGGGAAATTGTTCCCATGAAGGGTGGCAGCCAGGAGACAGGCCACTCCTGCAGGGGACTCTCCCTGTGCTGCACTGGCCAATGCCCACTCCTGCCCATGGAAATGACTCCGATTTTGGGAGGAGTGTGTTCTCCCAGACGGAAGGCTCCGTGCACCCTGCTCCGAGTCCAGGACATCCTGAAGGACAGAGGAGCCGGTTGCCTTTCGGAGTCAACAAGATGGTCGCCGTGACCAGGCGGGTGGCATGGTGGGGACCCGCAGGTGGGCCTGAGTACCTCGCTGATTCATTCCATTGACGGGGGCCCACAGAGAGCTGACACCCAGGAACCCCTCAGAGCAGCTGGAGGGTCCAGGAGGGTGAGGAGTGTGCAGGGGGAAGGACAGGGGTGCAGACAGGAGGTTCTGGGCCGGGCAGGACCAGCACCCGGAAGACCCCAGGTGTGGCGGAGGAAGGTCCCCCCACTGCCGGGCTCGGGGAATGGGGATGGGGAGGAAGAGGCCCCTGCGGAGCCCGCGGGACTGACAGGCACAGGCCTGGTGCTCCCAAGCCCCCCACTCCGTGGGTGTTGGAACAGGGGCCCAGGAGCCAGTGAGCCCCCGAGAGGGCGCTGACCAGAGAGGAGAGGCCAGCACTGAGGAGCAGCTGGGCCCTGCTGGCTCTGTGGTCAGGAGGACCTCAGGGCAGGCTGGGTGTAGGGGCAGTCTTGGTGACAGTCTGCAGATCTGGCCTTTGAGAGTCAGGGAGGATGAGAGAATCTTTTAAGAACAGAAGGCATGGACAGGTGACCATCCCCAGGACCCTGTGGACGGCTCAGCGGCACCACCCTGGTTCCGGGCCAGGAGCTCCTTCTCCTACTAGCTTCCTGTGGCTTCTCCTTCCAGCCTGCCCGGTCCCTGTCCCCGTAGGCCCCTCTGTCTTCACCCAGGGCCGGGTGCAGAAGACCCAGGGGCCGGCCCTGCGTGCCGCGGTTCCTGATCCCTGGCCCCACCCAGGCGAGGTGTCTGGTTCTGACATCCCTGAACATGGGTCCACCTCAGGCCTTGGGCGCCCACTCCTCGGGCAGGTAGCCCTCTCTGGGCCCTTGGGACCCAGGTCTGCCCCAGCGAAACAGGCAGATGTGCATGGCACGAGGGGAAGGCAGGGGACGGGGTCCACTGGTGGCCCCTGAGGGGTGTTCTGGAACACGGGACTTCAGTCCCAGAACTGGGAGAATCCTGGGCTGACTTGGAAGAGCTGGTCACCCGAGGGGGCAGGGAGACTGTCCTGCAGAGCCCAGGCCGGTCCTCATGCAGCAGCCAGGGAGCGCAGGGCCTGCAGCTGGCAGAGGTCACGGGGTCTTTGTACCTGGGTGGAAACGGGCCACCTGGGGCATGCGGGTGAGTCCGGGCTGCTCTGACCAGCGGCTCTGACTGGGCCGGCTGGGTGATGGCGGGTGCCCTGGCTTCCCCCGTGGTAACAGCTGTAACCCTCTTCCGGTGGTTACTGAGATTAAACCGGTTGGTACAGAGGCTCAGGGCAGGGGTTCCTCTCGGAGTCTGTTCACCTGTGGAAGCAGCCATACACTTGAGGCTTCAGGGGTCTTGGATTGGGCGCCTGGGTTCCACCCCCACCAGGAAAAATTTCCACGGGGGTCTCTAACCCTCCCAGTGCCCCTCGCCCTCACGGAGGGGGACACCCCCCGGGGGGCCAGGGACCCTGCGTCCAGGGCCAGGGCCTGCTTGAGGGGCCCGGGGGCAAGGGCGCGGTAGCGGAGAGCCTGTGCCGCCTTCGGGGGGGATTGTTCCCGGGGAGGCGGTGGGAGCAGAGCGGCTGCGGCAGGGCGGGCGCTGGGGGGCGCGGGCCCGGCCCTTCCTGCGGCTCAGAGGCCGGGGCTCCGCGGGGCCGCGCCCCCCAGGCCGGCCGGCCCCGCGCTCTCGCCGCCCTCGCGCGTCAGGAGACCCCGGCCCAGCCCGACCGCCCCCGCCTCCTTTCCGCGCCGACGCCCACGCCCCGTCCGCTCCCCGCGCCCGCCCAGCGGTGGCGCTGTTGCCCTTGGAACCGGCGACCCCGCGGCGGCCTCATTTTGGGTCCAGTTCCCAGCAGGGACAGGAACCCCGGGGGTCGCACTGGGGGGGAAAGGGGCCTTTGGGGGCCGGGCGACCCGAGCGCGAGCAGGGTGACTGGGCCGGGTCGGGCAGCGGGGGCCTGGGCTGGGGGGCGCGGGCTGTCAGCGTCTGGGGCGCAGGGTCCGGAGCGGGGTCGGGGCGGCCCTG
>JAQQAC010009165.1:91279588-91300550 GCA_029783875.1 Phataginus tricuspis | reverse complement strand
GGGCGCGGAGTCTGGGGTGCGGGGTCAGCGTCTGGGGCGCAGGGTCCAGAGCGGGGTCGGAAACCGTAGCTGGGCGCTGGGTGGGGCGCGGGCACTCGCTGCTGCAGGGGCGGGACGGCCCCGTGGGGTTCCCCCGCGCGCCCCGGACTCTCCGCCCGCCGCGGGGCGCGTCTCGGGGCAGTCCGGGCGCTTGGAGCCTGCGGGGACCTTCCGGGCCCAAACCCCTGCTCTGCGCGCGCACCTGGGCCCCTGGGAGACCCTCCCGCTGCAAGGGTAATGGGGAGGGGGACCAGGCTTCAGCGCCCCAGACCCTCGAGGCATAGGAGCCCAAACCCAGCACGTTGCTTGCAGTGGGATATTTCCAGTCTCTTAAAACATTATTTCAGGAAATCTTTGCTGAATCACAGCTGTTAGTGTTTATCTTGCTCCCTCCATTTGCCTCCCCTCCCCCGCCTTCCGGAGACAGAGTCGGGAGAGCGTAATGCGGACAGGTCATGATCTGATAGGTTTACGCCGCGAAGTGGTCGCACCTAGGCTGACACCCTCCTCACCCAGGTGCGGTTTTCCTGCGTTGAGGACTTAAAATCTGCCCTGGGCACTTCTCAGATCAGCGGTGGGGTCAGGTAAGCAGACCCCCGCGCTCAGACCCCGGGGCTCATGCTTCCGCTAACTAGTCCGTGCCCTTTGACCCAGCTCCCAGCCCCTGCCTCCTGCTGCCTGTAGGTTGGGTTTTCTTGGCCTGTCTTCAAGATTTATCCTGTTCTTTTGAATTTCCTTGATCTTTCTTCATGTATTCTTGTATGAAAACGTTTCCTTTTCCATCCCTAAGTCTCTTAAGTCCCTGCGTATTTTGCTCATTCTTGTATACCTTCCTTACTCTTTGTCTTTAAAATGATACATTCCTCTTAATTCTGATTATATCCTAGGCAATACGAGCTCAGGCTTGGGCTTTTCCAATTTTGAAAGATCTTGTTCTACTGTATGGTGTATCTGTTGCACTGGGCTGCAGTTTCCATCTGTTTGTGAGGGCATGTCTGCACACTTGCGTTATCTGCAGAATAATGCAGAATACACATCTTGCCAATTACACCTCGGCAAGTTCGCTATGGATTCAGTGTGACCAAAGAAATTGACAGCAAAACTGTTCTTGGGGTGAAAGGGTTATACCCAACTTTATTTCCACGGTGGCAGGTCAGTCACTAAAATCCCGTTCACTCAGAGCGAGTCTGCATGCAGCAAGCTGGTCTCTGCCTCTGGGCCTCTCTGCACAGTCGTCCCACACAGCCGTCCTCTGGGCCTCTGTCGTCGGCGCTGCCACCACTCCAACCTCTGTTCTGCTTTCCTGCAGCCTTGCAGCTGTGCCACTGGGTCGCGCCCAGAGCACTGGGTGGAGCTCTTTATATAGAGTCAACAGCCATGTATTGCCCACAGGTGTGCAGGGAGCTAGTCAACCAGGGCCAGGTGAGAATCCTGGCCAAAGGAACTCTCATTTTATTCACAACATATTTTGCTCTTTATTGTGTTTTCTTTTCTTATAATGACTTGGTTTGGGATTTGACCTTGATCCTCTTCTGTTGCTCTGTTTTTCTAAAGGTAAAACTAGTGTTTCTAAACTTCCAGAAGAAGGCATGTTTAAGGCAGCATTCCTAACATCAGAGTTCCTTCTCTTGCTTTCCCATTAAAAAGGATGTGGTGGCCTGAGATTTCCTGACTCCTAACCTTTAACTTTTTATCTAGACCTTATTTTTCCTTTGTCTCTCTTGTCCCCAGTGTGGGCCCCAGGGATGGAGCACTGACTGAAAGGGGTGTTCAGGATCTGCTTCACAGTTTTTCTTAAAATTTGAAAAACAAGAGTAGATGATGTCTAAAACTCACCTCTGATGACCAAAAATGTTTTAATTCTTGAGGACTGGGATTAGCTTGTTCTCTTGCAAAATCTTGCATAGACCATGTGTGTTACTGTTGGGGCTCCCCCACTCAAAGCACACCCTAATTTCTTCACCTCCGCCTCTGGGGAGCGGGGTGCTGGTGTTTCTTCTGTTTTCCCACCTGAGAAGCGGTCAGACCTCTCCTTCCCATCTGAACTCGGGCTGGAGGACAGTCGTGCACACAGCGCAGACTCAGCAGCCCGATATGAGCGGGCAGGAGCTGAGCTGCTGGGCGCATTCAGCCGGTGAGCTCCGTCCCAGGGCTTCTCCTCCACGGTGTGCAGGGGCCCGCTCTCAGCCGACTCCAGAGAGCCCCAGGCCTGTTGCTCACTTCCTTTCCCGACTCGCCCTCTCCCCTGCATCAGAACCACCTGCCCCAACCCACCTCATCCTGTTTACACCTGGCCCTTCTGTTCAGCTGCCTCGCCATCTCTAGGCCTGTAGAGTTATGCCCACCTGTCCTTGGGTCCAGTCCTCATCCTTACAAATGGGCAGGTGACTTACGGGTCTGACCAAAACACATGGGGTTCCCAGGAAGGCTCTTCTGCGTAGCTTTGGTGCCTTCCTTGCCCCTGGACATCACTTAGCGATGTCCTGGGTAAATTTCCTGGATGTTTTACTTGCTGGATTTTTCCCGTTTGTGGTGTGTGTGTGTTTTAATACAGTATTTTCAATTAGTATGTGACGGTGATTAGGGTCCTGTGTTCACATAGCCAATTAGCCAAGATGTTGGTTGTGAGTATTCATTTATCTACAAGATGCTCTACATAATAATTAATAGTATTAAATAAGTTCATGCAAAGTGTAGTGAAGCTAGTGGACATGTACAGCCATATCTTTAGGGAAAATACCACCTTCACGTGGTGACTGTTTACCGAAATAAGGCCTGAAGTGCTTCCGCATACCTTGCAGGGCGCCTTTTCCTAAACGTGAACTCTTCATTTTGGACTAATTGTAGGCACACTGGAAGGTTTCAGAGAGATCGCAGAGCATCGTCATACATTCCTCTTCTGGTTCTCGTTTTACCCACAATTGTGATAATTTGTCATAACTGAGGAACCAACCTTTATGCTACTATTAACCTAACTAGTTTGCTCTGATCTCACCAGTTTTTTCATAACGTCCTTTTCCCCTTTTTGGGTCCTAGGGTCCAGTCCAGAGGGCCACAGTGGGCTTAGGCCTCCACCCGTCTCTGTTGCATTGCTCTGTGGTGCTCTGCGAGAACACGGTGACCGGGTAGCAACAATTTTCCAGAAGCCCACCTGGGGCGCCACTGCACGGTCGCCAGGCAGCAATTTGAAGGTGTTTGGCAGTCCTGCTGGTCCCCTGAGCTGAGCGGCGGGCATGTCATGGCGGTTTCCCTTCTGGGAGGAGAGTGGACGTGCACATGATAGACACAGATCCTGTGCAGGAAGAGGTGAGGTGCATCTCTTCTTCCAAGAAGCTGCTTCCTGTGTTGCATGGAGGTAGGTGGGCCACCTGGGCAGCCGCCTTCATTGAAGTGTCTGTCCGTGACCTCGTCCATGCAGGGAAGCCTTGTCCTTTGTGTCATTCCACGGCCCTTGACCGGCCTTCAGGATTAAGGTGAAGGATCGAGTTCTGGGGATGCTTTGGCCACCAGCCACACTCAGCCTGAGTCAGGTGATAAGACGGGGCTCACCCTCCCATCCGCCTGAGCCCCAAGAGTCCACCTTGAACCTGAGGAAGCAGAGCAGGCTCAGGTGGGGGGGCTGAGAGCACGGCAGGCTCACCAAATAGAGGTACACCTGGTGTCGTGGGGGAAGGAGACAGTGCATAGATATCTTCAGCCAGTTTCTATGATCTCAAAATAAAGATGGCGTTTGACTCAGGACACACAGTTCACATGGGATGTTCATAAGGTAAGAATGTAGGTGCCTACCTTGAAATTGTATTATCGTAAGTGATACCCACCATCAAGTGGTCAGCCTCCAGCAGCTCCGGGCAGGAGCGAAAGGGAACCTCGTGAAAGCAGCGGGAGGGATGGGGTGATGACGTGGCTATGAGGTCTCACACCTTCACCTGAGGAAAGGCAGGGCAGACAGTAAACACTGCTGGTGCCGGTGCACAGCCCTGCAGGTGCCCAGGCTGCCCGCCCACCAGCCCCAGCCCGTGGTCTTGCCCAGCACTGTCAGTTTATTTGTATAGGGAGCGGTGTTGGCTGATTACTTAGGGACAATGAAGTCCTGGTACACAGCATACTTTTCCCTGTTTCCAAACCCATTGTTGTTGGTTGCAAAATTAATTGTGACATTGCTCTGGGGGGAGGGAGAGCTTGCATGAGTTACTTATGAGAAAAACAAGTCTGTTTGGAGAGCCTTGATGCGCTCTGTTGAAGGGCTTCTCTGTCTCCCAAATATCGTGGGGCAAAGCCTGTTCTTTGGGCACAGAGTCAGACTTCATTCTCCCCTGGCATGTTCTCCCTTCTTTGAACAGTAGACGACCCCATAGTGATGTCAGGGCCTTCTGGGCTCAGCACACACACGTCTCTGGTTCCTGAGGACGGGGCAGGTGGGAATAAGGGCCCGGCACAGAGCTGGTGGATAATTGGCTGCAGCACTGGGGCTCCCCACTCGGGCAAGACTGGCACATCAGCTTTGCAGTGGGGCCCAGAGAGGGCTCTTTGTTTGGTGTGGAGAGGTAGAGGCAGAGTCATTTTGTCTCCATTTTTCAGCGAGTTGCCCAAGCGTGGGTTGTGTGGCTAGAAAAGATAGAGAAGCTCTGTATTCTTCTGTGATGTTGACCAATAACGTCATGGCCCTGAGCTAAAAGGTTTTCTTGATTCCACGTGTGAGGCACTAGCCCGCAAGGCCCTGCTCCTGCCCATGCGGCTGCAAGGCCTCGGGCTGAGCTGGGGGAGATTCCTGTTTTCAGGGGTCAACAAACACGAGCTGGGGATGTTAGAGTGGCCGCTGGATCCCATTCAAAGCAATAGCTCAGGAGACTGACTGTGTTTTTTTTGGGCGCCCCACTTCCTCGTTCCAAGGGTGCAATTCCAGGGGTCCCAGGGTGGCGGTCTGAGCCGTCCCGCCAGGGAGGATCGGCTCCAGCACGGAGCGTGAACAGCTGCTCCGGGGTGAGGACGCCTCGGTGCCGACAAACAGTAACGGCCAATTTTGCTGCATAGCAGCTTCCTTCTTCTCTTTCTCTCCTTTATTGACTGTCAAATAGTTTCCCTCTGGCTATTTTAATATTCAGTTTTATTTTGTGCCCAGTGCCTGAAGACTGCCTGAGGTCTCGCCAGGCATTGCTTGGTTTACGCCAGGTGCTTGTAAGCATTCGGCCACCGTGTTTCTGGGGAAAATGGCCCCGAGGTGCAGTGTTCGCTGATCTCTGTGGTGTAAACACTCCACCCACGGCTGATATCCAGCCCGGCGCTGAGCCACGTCGCCGAGCCGGCCACTGGGGGGCGCACGTTCCTCGGCAGGCAGACGCATGCCTGCACTGCACACGCTTTTGGCCACAGGGCTGCTCAGGCTGTGAGCAGATGAACGGCAGCTGTGCCCCGACCACGGGCCTTGGGGACATGCTGCTTTTCCTTTTTGGGGTTATGTACTGGGCTTTATGTTTCCAAGAGAGGCAGACCCTAGAAAATATGGCTGGCTCAGCACAAGTCACCATCACCCTGGGCACTGGACGGATGCCCCGCAGTGGTGAGGGAGGAATCATTACTGTCAGGTGCCAAGAAACACTATACATTTTCCGAGTTCATCCACCATCACTGAAACACGTTTTTAACCAAAGAGGGTGGATTGTAAGAAGTCTGCTGTTGGGAGACATGCTCACCAGCATTAAAGTCCTAGCTCTCCTTGACCTTAAGAACATTACAGGAAGCAAGCCTTCAGCCTGAAAGTGCCTGCTTCTTACGGTGTTGTGAAGATTAAATAAGGTAGTCTATGCAAAGCTCCTAGCCCAGGGTCTGATACACACTCCACACTCAATAAGAGCTATTTGTGTCTATATTCTGCATTCTTCACAAGGGATTGGTAGCTTGTGGTAGAAATCATTCAGAACATCTGCAAAGAAATGTGAGCTTACCCTCCTGTTACTGATAGTCTAGCAGGGAGGTGATGGTCCTCGGGTGTCCAGGGAGGGTGCCGCCGTGGGGTGGGTGGAGTGGGTCGATCCGGCAGGCACGGAGCTCCCAGCCGCTCGGGGGGCAGGGACTCCATGAAGGGCAGTAGGGATCACAGTCACCAGGGAGGTGATGTGTGTAAAAGGTCGTGAATAGTGGGTGACATTTACCGTATGACTAGGGTGCACCGGGCTGTGATAAAGAGTTGGAGGTTTATTTTTCAGAGAAATGTTTGGGATTTGGGATATATTTTACAAATGCCCACACAAAAATCTATTCATTTCTACTTTTTTAACATTTAAGTAGGCAATAGTAAGACGTTTAGGTGTGAATGCCTCAGATTCCAAAGATCTAAAAAATTGAGGTAAGAAATCGTATTTCATTTTTCTAGGATGTATTTTTCATCAGTTCGCACACTGTACATCCTATACCATGAGGTCAGCGGTGGGAGAGCCCCGCCGAGCCCTGGGAGCTGGTGAGGGTGACAGCGGCCTCACATGTTCAGCTTCCTCTTCCTCGGGAGCATGTGGATCTGTGGCTCTGCCCACGGTGGACACGCAGCTCCTCCGTGTCTCCGCCCTGGGCAGGGAGGCGCGCCTGAGTTCCTTGCTCTTGGGCCCAGGTGTTTCCAGCTGTGCTTTCACTTCTCCCCCGCAGGCTTGCCCATTACCTCTGTTGCTTTATTGCAGTAGTTTCATGTCTCTCTTCAAATACTGTCCCACATACTGTTTGTTCTCAGAGTAGCTGCTGTGAGATCTGGTTTCCTCGTGTTCCCCAGTAGAAATCTAGAAAGTCCTCATATTATCCAAATCTCAGTTTCCTCATCCATGAAAGAAAGAGGGGTAGAGGGGTAGAATCTTTAACACATAGGGAGTTTTTATGGAAATAAAAATAAAAAACAGATTTATAAATTTAAAAGCATAATATAAATGTAAATACTATTGATACTGTCATTTTAGACCATAAAACACAGCCAGAAATCTTCTGTGTTTTCAAATGAAATTCTTCTGGACTAACTAGGGGAAAAATGCTCTCTCAGTCCCAATATCATTATACTCTGAATAATCTGGAAACACACACATCTCCGTACAACCGAGCTTTATAGAAAAAGGTGTATAAAGAATCCAGAAATTGGAATCATTGAATATAGATTATAAAATAACAAATTAAGAATAAGCTTGGAAATATTTTCAGGGATCAGGAAAATTATTAAATTGCATAGCTGATTTGTAAAATAATAAAATAGAATGTCCAGAAAAAAAAAAAACTAAAAAAAACCCTCGAAAGATTTTTTTTTGTGAGAAAACTATGAGAACAGTTACCAGGGACAGCAGAGAGCTGGCATGAATCCAAATGCTGAGCAGGCAGAGTAGAAAATCAACGCAGCCAAAAAGAGGACTAGTGAATCATAAAATAGACCCCAAATATTTCCCAAACAGAAAGATTATAAAAGGAAGCTATAGAAGAATACATGAGTTCCACAGGATGATTCAGAAAATAACAGATTTGTTTAATCAAAGTTTTTCAAGAAGGGCTATGAGAAAATGAAGCACAGATGCTCAGCCCTCTGGTTCAGGCAGTGGAGTCACACATAGCAGCTGGGAAGCAGGAAACAGCCCTTTCCTTCCTCCAGACACCAATACCACTTCCCTGCGACCCCCAACATTGCTTCAGGGGCTGAGCAGCTCCAGGGAGTAGAGCTTCTGGGCAGTAGAGGGCGCCATACACAAATATGAAACACCAAAGGAACCTGGTCCAGAGTAAAATTATTAATACAACCCCTGAGAAAGATTTAAATGACATCAACCTCATGACTCTCCCTGAAAGGGACTTCAAAATAAAAATCATTAACACGCTCATGGAGGTATGGAAAGATATTCAAGAACTGAGGAATGAACTCCGGTCAGAGATCTAATCATTGAAGAGCACAATGGATGGTATTAAAAGCAGATTGGATACGGTGGAGGAGACAATAAATGAAATAGAAACTAGAGAAGAGGAATACAAAGAAGCTGAGGCACAGAGAGAAAAAGGATCTCTAAGAATGAAAGAATATTGAGAGAACTGTGTGACCAATCCAAATGGAACAATATTCACATTATAGGGGTACCAGAAGAAGAAGAGAGAGAAAAAGGGATAGAAAGTGTCTTTGAGGAGGTATTTGCTGAAAACATCCCCAATCTGGGGAAGGACATAGTCTCTCAGGCCATGGAGATGCACAGATCTCCCAACACAAGGGACCCAAGGAAGACAACACCAACACATATAGTAATTAAAATGGCAAAGATCAAGGATAAGGACAGACTACTAAAAGCAGCCAGAGAGATAAATAAGATCACACAAAAAGGAAAGCCCATCAGGCTATCATCAGACTTCTCAACAGAAACCTTACAGGCCAGAAGGGAGTGGCATGATATATTTAATGCAATGAAGAAGAAGGGCCTTGATCCAAGAATACTTTATCAGGCAAGTTATCATTTAAATTTGAAGGAGGGATTAAACAATTTCCAGATAAAAAAGCTGAGAGAATTTACCTCCCACAAACCATCTCTACAGTGTATTTTGGAGGGATTGCTATAGATGGAAATGTTCCTATGGTTTAGTAGCTGTCACCAGAGGTAATAAAACCACAGTAAAGAAAGTAGAAAAGCTAATAACTAAGCAAATGCAAAATTAAATTATCCCCAAAGTCAATCAAGGGATAGACAAAGAGTACAGAATATGATACCTAATATATAAAGAATGGAGGAGGCAGAAAAAGGAGGAAGAAAAAATAAAAGAACCTTTAGATTGTGTTTGTAATAGCATATTAAGTGAGTTAAGTTAGACTCTTAGATAGTAAGGAAGTTAACCTTAAACCTTTGGTAACCACGAATCTAAAGAATAAGTACATACCTATCAATAATCACCCTAAATGTAAATGGACTAATTGCACCAATCAAAAGACATAGAGTCACTGAATGGATAAAAAACAAGACCCATCTATATGCTGCCTACAAGAGACTCACTTTAAACCCAAAGACATACACAGACTAAAAGTGAAGGGATGGAAAAAGATATTTCATGCAAATAATAGGGAGAAAAAAGCAGAAGTTGCAGTACTTGTAACAGACAAACTAGACTTTAAAACAAACAGTCACAAGAGACAAAGAAGGACATTAAATAATGATAAAAGGGTCATTCCAACATGAAGATATAACCATTATAAATATCTATGTGCCCAACACAGGAGCAACTACATATGTGAAAAAAATACTAACATAATTAAAAGGGGAAATAGAATGCAATGCATTCATTCTAGGAGACTTCAACACTCCACTCACTCTGAAGGACAGATCAACTACACAGAAAATAAGTAAGAAGACAGAGGCACTGGACAACACAATAGAACAGATGGACCTAACAGACATCTACAGAACTCTACAGCCAAAAGCAGCAGAATACACATTCTTCTCAAGTGCATATGGAACATTTTCAAGAATAGATCATATACTAGGCCACAAAAAGAGCCTCGGTAAATTAAAAACGATTGAAATTGTACCAACCAGTTTCTCAGACCACAGAGGTATGGAACTAGAAATAAATTACTCAAAGAAAATGAAAAATCCCACAAACACATGGAGGCTTCACAACATGCTCATAAATAACCAATGGATCAATGACCAAATAAAAACAGAGATCAAGCAATATATGGAGACAAATGACAACAGTAATTCAACATTGCAAAATCTGTGGGATGCAGTGAAGGCCGTGCTAAGAGGAAAGTATATTGCAATACAGACCTACCTCAGGAAAGAGGAACAATCCCATATGAGCAGTCTAAACTCACAATTAACGAAACTAGAAAAAGAAGAACAAATGAGGCCCAAAGTCAGTAGAAGGAGGGACATAATCTAAAGATCAGGGCATAAATAAATAAAATCAAGAAGAATAAAACAATAGAAAGAATCGATGAAAGCAAGGGCTGGTTCTTTGTGAAAATAAATGAAATAGATAAATCCCTAGCTAGACTTATCAAGAAAAAAAGAGAGTCTACTCACATAAACAGAATCAGAAATGAGAAAAAAAAATCACTACAGATACCACAGAAATACAAAGAATTATTAGAGTATATTATAAAAAATTATATGCTAACAAACTGGATAACCTAGAAGAAATGGACAGCTTTCTAGAAAAATACAACCTTCCAAGGCTGACCCGGAAAGAAACAGAAAATCTGAACAGACCAATTACCAGCAACGAAATTGAACTGGTAATCAAAAACCTACCTAAGAACAAAACACCTGGACCAGATGGCTTCACTGCTGAATTTTATCAAACATTTAATGAAGACCTAATACCCATCCTCCTTAAAGTTTTCCAAAGAGTAGAAGAGGGAATACTTCCAAACTCATTCTATGAGGCCAACATCACTCTTATACCAAAACCAGGCAAAGACACCCAAAAAAAGAAAATTCCCTAATGAACAAAGATGCAAAAATACTCAACAAAATATTAGCAAACTGAATTCAAAAATACATCAAAAAAGATCATCCATCATGATCAAGTAGAATTTATTCCAGGGATGCAAGGATGGTACAACATTCGAAAATCCATCAACATCTTCCACCACATCAACAAAAAGGACAAAAACCACATGATCATCTCCATAGATGCTAAAAAAGCATTTGAAAAAATTCAACATCCATTCATGATAAAAACTCTCAACAAAATGGGTACAGAGGGCAAGTACCTCAACATAATAAAGGCCATATATGACAAACCCACAGCCAACATTATACTTAACAGCGAGAAGCTGAAAGATTTTCCTTTAAGATCGGGAACAAGACAAGGATGGCCACTCTCCCCACTTCTATTCAACATAGTACTGGAGGTCCTAGCCATGGCAATCGAAGAAAAAAGACAACACTAAGAAAAAAGAGGCATCCAGATTGGCAGGGAAGAAGTTAAACTGTCCCTGTTTGCAGATGACATGATATTGTACATAAAAAACCTAAAGAATCTACTCCAAAACTACTAGATCTAATATTTGAATTCAGCAAAGTTATGGGATACAAAATTAATATGCAGAAATTTGTGGCATTCCTATACACTAACAATGAACTAGCAGAGAGAGAAATCAGGAAAACAATTCCATTCAGAGTTGCATCAAAAAGAATAAAATACCTAGGAATAAACCTAACCAAGGAAGTGAAAGACCTATACTGTGAAAACTACAAAACACTCATGAGAGAAATTAAAGAAGACATCAATAAATGGAAATACATCCATGCTCATGGATAGGAAGAATTAATATTGTCAAAATGGCCATCCTGCCTAAAGTATTCTACAGATTCAATGCAATTCCTATCAAAATACAACAGCTTTCTTCAATGAACTAGAGAAAATCATTCTGAAACTCATATGGAATCACAAAAGGCCCCAAAGAGCCAAAACAATCTTGAGAAGGAAGAAAAAGCTGGGGGGATTATGCTCCCCAACTTCAAGCTCTACTACAAAGTCACAGTACCCAAGACAATTTGGTATTGGCACAAGAACAGACCCATAGACCAATGGAACAGACTAGAGAGCCCTGATATAAACCCGACCATATATAGTCAATTTATGATAAAGGAGCCATGGATATACAATGGGGAAATGACAGCCTCTTCAACAGCTGGTATTGGCAAAACTGGACAGCTACATGCAAGAGAATGAAACTGGATTATTGTTTAATTCCATACACAAAAATAAACTCAAAATGGATCAAAGACCTGAATGTAAGTCATGAAACCATAAAACTCTTAGAAGACAACATAGGCAAAAAATCTCCAGAATATAAGTATGAGCAACTTCTTCCTGAATGCATCTCCTCAAGCAAGGGAAACAAAAGCAAAAATGAACTCATGGGACTACATCAAACCTTTTAGTTTCTGTACGGCAAAGGACACCATCAACAGAACAAAAAGGCACCCTACAGTATGGGAGAATATATTTGTAAATGAAATATCTGACAAGGGGTTAACATCCAAATATATATAAAGAACTTACACGCCTCAACACCCAAAAAGCATATAACCCGATTAAAAAATGGGCAGAGGATATGAAGAGACAGTTCTCCAAAGAAGAAATTCAGATGGCCAACAGACACATGAAAAGATGCTCCACATCACTAATCATCAGGGAAATTCAAATTAAAACCACAATGAGATATCACGTCACACCAGTAAGGATGGCCAGCATTGAAAAGACTAAGAACAACAAATGCTGGCGAGGATGCGGAGAAAGGGGAACCCTCCTACACTGCTGGTGGGAATGTAAGCTAGTTCAACCATTGTGGAAAGAAATATGGAGGTTCCTCAAAAAACTCAAAATAGAAATACCATTTGGCCCAGGAATCCCACTCCTTGGAATTTACCCAAAGAATACAACTTCTCAGATTCAAAAAGACACATGCACCCCTATGTTTATCACAGAACTTTTTACAATAGCCAAGATATGGAAGCAACCTAAGTGTCCATCAGTAGATGAATGGATAAAGAAGAGGTGGTACATATACACAATGGAATACTGTTCAGCCATAAGAAAGAAACAAATCCTATCATTTGTAACAACATGGATGGAGCTGGAGGATATTATGCTCAGAGAAATAAGCCAGGTGTAGAAAGACAAGTGCCAAATGATTTCCCTCATTTGTGGAGTATAACAACGAATCAAACTGAAGGAACAAAATAGCAAACTCACAGACTCCAAGAAGGGACTGGTGGTTACCAAAGGGGAGGGGTGTTGGAGGGCAGGTAGGGCGGGAGGGAGAAGGGGATTGAGGGGTATTATGTTTAGTACACATGGTGTGGGGGATCATGGGGAAATCAGTGTAGCACAGAGAAGGCAAATAATGAATCTGTGGCATCTTACTGCACTGAAGGACAGTGACTGCATTGGGGTATGGGTGGGGACTTGGTAATATGGGTAAATGTAGTGACCACATTGTTTTTCATGTGAAACCTTCATAAGAGTGTATATCAATAATACCTTAATAAAAAAATGCAAAAAAAAGAAAATGAAGCCCAGAGAGTATGCAAAGAGACAGTGGGTGGGGAGTTCCCAGAATTGATTGGAGACATGAGTCTGGAAGCCTAAGAATCCCAATTAATATTGAAGGAAGAGGAAATCTATAGTTAGACACATTGTATTGAAGCTGCAAAATAACAAATCAAAAATAAAGCTTGTTCAGTTTTCTTTGAGTCCTTGAATATATTAATAACTGTTTTTAAGTGCTTGTCTGACAATTGCATCATTTTTGTCATTTGTGGGTCTGTTGCAAAGGTTGGGCAAAGGACAGCTGTGAGGACAGCTATCAGGGACGGCACGGGGCTGGCATGCATCCCAATGCTGAGCACGCAGAGCAGAAATAGCTTGTTAAATGCTGGAGACTTTCAGTAAGGAGTCTAGAAATGGGACACCTTAGCAGCAGGTACGAACCAGATCTAGAGGACAGGCTTATCTCCTTTTAACTCCACAAAGCCTAAAATCAACCTTCAGAGGATCAACCGGATCCATAAATAAATTAAGTCCCTTATCTAGAGGAAAAATCCTCAGTGTTCACTGAAAGGGGACAACAACATCCAGCCATTCAATGACATCATACTCACAATGCCCAGCACCCAGGAAAAAATTGTTAGACAAGCAAAGAATCAGAGAGATTTGACTATGGAGAAAAAGACCCAGACATGACAGAGGATGAAAATAGCGAAGAAGCATTCTAGAGCAGCTTGCAATGTGCCGGGAGCTGAAGGAGACCGCGCACCATGGACGGAGGGCTGGAAGCTGTGAAAATAACCAAGTCAAAATTTCGGAGCTGAAAAGCACAGTATTTGAAATTTTTTAAATGGATGGGCTTAAGTGTAGATTAGAAACCGCAGAAAAGTGACCTGGAAACCTGATCAATAGAAAGTATCCAAACTGAAGCAATAAACAAACAGAAAGGCTGACAAAAAAGCAGCTCTTCACTGACACATGGGTCAATATCGAGTGGCCTGACGTGGATGATTAGAATGCCAGAAAAAGAGGAAGGGCAGAAAAATATCTGAATGACTGATGTCTGAAATTTATCCAAATTTGGTGAGAAACATAAACCCACAGAACTCAAAGAAACTCAAAAAACAAATAGAAGCACACAAAGGCGTGTCTTAATCAAATTACTGATAGCAAATTAAAAAGAAAAAAAAATCTGAAAAGTAGCCCACAGCAGGGGTACAGACTACATACAGAGTGACAGACAATAATGGTAACTTCTCATCAGAAACAATGTAAGATGGAAGACAGGGGAATAACCACTCTGAAGAGCTAACTAAAAAAAAAATCATCCTAGAATTCTATATCCAATTTAAATTTCCTTACAGATATGAGGCAAAATTAAGCAAGTTGCAGGCGAGACCAACTTTAATTACTGCAGAAATGGTAATAAAAACTATTAAGGTCATTTCTTCAAGGTAAAGAAAAATATCAGATTGAAACACATATACACGAAGGAATGAAGACTGTGAGGAGTATTAAATATGGGAGTAAATTAATTTGTTTTTTATTTCTCAGTTTATTAAAACAGTGCTTGGCAAAGCAAAAATAATGACAGTGTATTGTGTAATATACAGTATCTGTGGACATAAAACATATGCCAATTAGTCAAAAGATACAGAAAGGGAGAAATGGAAATGTAGTATTATAATATTTTTATAAAGTCTTATAAAGGTGCCATCATAAAGACATATTGAAACCATAGAGCAATAAAAAAAAAATGAAGAGTAACCACTAAGTCAACAGAAGACATGAAATGAGACACTAAAACATATTCCATGCAATCCATGAAATTACAGAGAAAAGAAGGAACAAACAATAAATGGGAAAAACACAAAACTCATAGCAAGGTGACGGAGTCAAACCCAACCATGTGAGTGATTACTTAAGCTGAATTAACCAAACTAAACATAGCCGTTTAAATGCAAATATTGTCAGACGGATAAGAATGCTGCCTATAAGGAACAATTTTTTAACCTAAAATTAAGAGGCTAGAAAAGATTATATTACTCAAGTACATTATAAGCAAGCTGAGATAGCAATATTAACATCAGGACAATGAGGGACATTTCAGTAAGAAGATATGATAATCATAAATATGGATGCATCAAATAACTGACTCTCAAAATACATAAAACATGAGTTTACAGAGACAAAGGACACTAGACAAATGCACAATTTTAGCTGAAGATTCAACACTATTCTGTTGGTAACTGACAGATCAGGTAGGCTGGAAATGAGTAAACACGTAGAAGACTGGAACAAGATTGGCACCCGACTCGATCTAATTGATGTTTATAGAACATTATACTTCACAAAACAGAATCCACTCTTTTCAAGTTCACATGAACATTCACCAAAGTAGACTGCATGCAGGCCATGAGACAGGTTTCAATGTGTTAAAATGGTTTGAAATTATACAGTGTACATCCTCTGGCCTCAAAATAATTTAGAAATCAACAACCACAAATTGATGCTAGGAAATCCCCAAATATTTGAAAATTACATGTCACATTTCTAAGTAACCATTGTTTCAATGAAGAAATCACAAAGGAAATTAGAAATCCTTTGAACTGAGTGATTAGGAGAAGGAAGCATACTAAAATTCATGGGTTGCAACAAAGCAGTGTTTACAGGAAATTTATAACATTAAATGCCTATATTAGAAAAAAGATCTAAGCTTCCACCTTAGGAGTTAGTAAAGGAAAGGCAAATAGAACTGCTAGTAAGTAGGTGGAGATAGTAAAGGTAAAATCAGAAATCAATCACACAGAAACAGAGGCAGTGCATGGAAATAAAAGTCTGTTCTTTGAAAAGGTCAATGAAACGAGGATGCTCTAGATGCACTGATCAAGGAAAAAACTGATGTGAAGCACATATTATCAGTTTCAGGAATGAAAGGGGCCATCACTACAGATCTTACATAAATTAAATCAGTAATAAACACCATGAAAAATTATGACAATGAATTCAGAAACTTAGATGAAATGGATAAATTCATTGCAAGTCACAAATTACCAAAAGTGACAAAAATGCGTGCATGCCTTTTCCAGGAGTTTTTATTGTCATCTATGGTTTTTAGCCCTCTCTCATTTCTCACTGTGAGAATGATAATCTAGGCCATAATTTGTTCTCATGTGCTTAAAATCAAACGCAACCTGCTTTTTCTCACATTTTTCCATTTGCCTGAATCTTAACATCAATTTAAGCCCAAGGTTATTAGATCTGTAGTGGTACCTAGGGAAAATTTACTCTAATGGTGTCAAAGTAAACAAAAAATGCCTTTCTCTCTTCTCAGTATCAGATGTCAGAGATCTTAAATAACTTTCAGTGGTGGGCAGGAAAACTTCAAAACCCGTGTTTACTCCTAACAGTCTGGCTTTTGCTCCAAAGGCGTCAGGCCTGTGTGAGCAGCCAGCAATGGCAGAGCCAAGACGCCGTCAGCCCACTGACATGGCCTCTTAACACCCGGCAGAGAGCGAGGGGTGGAGCGGGACACAGGAGGCAAAGCCTCTCGTTGAGATGGAGGACAAATGGGTAACTCTGCCTCTGCAGGTAATCGTTGCAGTCTGCTGAAATCCAAGTGCAGATGCAATGCTCAGCCCCTGGGCTGCTGGCCAAAGTGTCCCTGTCATGCTGAGCTCCAAGAAGGGTACAGGTCAGAGCCTTGGCACATATCCATTCTGTCCTAACATTGTATTTCGGGTTTTTTTTTTTTTTTGGCTGTTTACAAAGGTGTTTTCAGGTGACTTTATGAATCTCTGAAGAGCAGAAGGAAGCTGTATGTAGCTGCTCCCTTGCGGATGGCCATTTCGCACACAGCTTTCCTTGGGGGGATACCCTGGGCATTCCACGGGAAGGCGGAACTGTCACACTTAATTAGCAATGCCTTTTTAAAATTCTGAATGCTTCCAGGGCGTCTCATGAAGAGCAGGCTCTTTGCGGTGACAGTTCACCTCTTAGATACTGTTTTCCTTAAGCACTGCATACAAATGACCCAAAGAGCGTCAAACAGGAAGAAATGTGGGCTGTAGTAAATAGAATATTGTGGCAAATATGCAGACCTCCCAGCCTCTGGGTTCCTGAGCGTGTGCACACGTGTGTGTGCATGTATGCGTGCTGTATGTCATGTGCAAGTCTCAAGGCGTAACTAGAAATTAGCAATTCAAGTAAGTAAAATATTTTCCCCACCAGAAAAGGTTGTGGGTGTTGAGATAAGCAGGACATCAGCAGATGCCAGGCGCGTCACGCTGTGTCACCCCAGGTCCCTGTGCCTGAGGGCTGTTTGTGAGGAGGCACTGTTCGTCCCCACAGTGTCACTCCTGGGGCATCCCTGAGCACACCCAGCTTCCAGAGATCACCTGTGTTCGCCAATGACTTGCACAGCTAAGCGCCTCCTGCTGCCTCCTGGTTGAGGCGGAGCAGGTGATGGTGCAGACGGCAGAGGTCAGGGACGGTGCCCAGCTGCTCAGGGGTGTTTGCGTGTGCAGCGGGCAGGTGCTGAGGGCCAGGCCCTGGGGCTGCCCCCAGTGGTGTGGAAGAGCCTCTGGCCCCCTGGGACCAGGGAGACGTATAGGCGGGGAACAGGGGCTCAGCGGCCCTGGGAAGTGGGTAGGAAGGGAGCGTTATGTGGCATCCTCACACTGGCAGCAGGGCCCTAGCATGTGACCACTGGGCACAGGATTGCCAAGGGCATGAAAGGTGGTTTCTACTGCACCCAGTGTGGAGGGGCGAGGCTGCCACGCAGAGGGGCCTTCTGTGGGAAGTGCTTCCCAGCGACACGGACTGTGAGCCCCCACGTCGGCTCTGATGGTGTTCTGGCTGGAAACGGAGCCCAGAGCTATTCTGTGCGGACAGGGCAGGG
Source organism: Phataginus tricuspis (assembly GCA_029783875.1). Taxonomy (NCBI): domain Eukaryota; kingdom Metazoa; phylum Chordata; class Mammalia; order Pholidota; family Manidae; genus Phataginus; species Phataginus tricuspis. The sequence continues at coordinate 91,282,612 of JAQQAC010009165.1, read as the reverse complement.
GCACTGCAGGTCTTGTGCCCCCCAGGGTGCCTGCAAAGACCCTCAGTGGGCCTGAACTGGCCGACTCCAGGTCTCTGCCCTGACGCTCCCACACTCCCGGCCTGGAGAGGAAGCCATGGCCCGGCTGGCTTCTCTCCCTGGACCCGGAGCACTCTAACGGGTCGATATGTGCAGGGCGGGAGAGCACGCCCAGCTGGAGCTATGCTGTGCGCCTTCTCCAGGCCTGCGCTGCTCCCCGGGGAGCCCGCCCGTCTGATGGCATTCTCTGAGACAGGCCTGGGTGAAGCCAGAGTCTTATAAATAATCCACCAGCCGTCTCTTCTACTTCATCACGCCAGCCTCAACCACAGTGGAGAAGTTTCTAGTAGGAGAGGAGATTAATCAGACGCAAACAGCCCCACAAGTGCTCCTGGAAGCTTTTAGTTTCCAGACTCCCGGGGGCTCCTGAGGGCCAGAGGGGCTCAGGACCTGCATCTCTTCAGGGTCCCCCGATGACGCCATGGAGCCGTGTCACCTGGCCCCCGAATCACAGTCTGAGGTGTGGAGCTGGGCTTTGGCTGTGTCCACATCAGAGCCTACAGGCTACAGGGGTGGAGGGGTCACCAGACTTCCTGAGGCCTCACAAAGGATGAAAACGTCCCCAGATGCTGGAATGCGGCTTTACTCCTCACTGTGGAGGTGCTGACGCCAGCTCGCTCTCCCTCCAAGTGTGATGTGGGCTGGATGTGACTTGTCACTGTGTGAGTGTGTGTGTCTGGTGTGTGTGCACGTGTGTGTATGTGAGTGTGTGTGCATGTGTGTGAGTGTGTCTAGTGTGCGAGAGTGTGTGTGCATGAGCTGTGGTGAGGGAGGGACAGGGTCTTTCTCTACTGCCCATGCACATACCATGAGGCTCAAGCTCAGGGCTCCCACTTGCACAGCCCTCCTAAGGCCAGTCCTTGATGGGCTGTTCACAATTTTCAAAGCTTTACCTGAAAGGCCCCAGCATGCATAAGCTCCAGGCACTGAGAATCTTGGGCCACTCCTGGGATCCCCACAGCAAACAGCAGAGAACATGGCCTCCATCCTGGTGAACTGCCATGAGCCATGTCTATCATTCTTTCCAACATGCCTCATGGTGCAAGGGAGGTTGCCAGGGCCCACATGGCCAAAGGCATACCTGCCTGTGCCTACGGAGGGCAGCCTCTACTCCGTCGCCAAAGGGAGGCTGCACAGCCACGTCCTGGTTTTTGTCTTCCAGCCTCCATGATCCCCATCTGGCCTCACAGATGCCTCATAAGTGATCATCTACATGGTCTATGGAAGTCTATGGACCACAAACTGACTTGATCAAAGTTAGTGACCCAAAGATTTCAAGAGAAAGGGAGGGTCCTGTCTTGACCGGTGTAATAGAGGTTCAAAGCGGAAACATTGGTGGAAAGAGCAGAGGCCAAGATGGATTGGAGGAGAAATGGAGAGCACAGGTCACCAGCATCAGGAGGCAGGTGATGTGCTTATGGAGCCTACAGATTCTGACTGGATGACGGGAATATCATGAAGAACTATTTCTCCATTCTCTCCGACATTCACTGAACTGTTTACCCATCTTTGTGCCAACACCACGGTGAATCAGCTACTGTAGCTTTAGAGTAAGTCTCCAAATCAAGTCATTTAAGACTCCAAATTTGCTCATTTCCTTTCAGGTGGTGTTGGCTTTCTAGGTGCTGTGCATTTCCACATAAATGATAGCATCTGTTTGTCAATTTGGACAAAAACCTTATTGGGGATTTGATTGAAATTTTACCCAATCTATAGAGAACATGTTAAGTCTTTTTCACTTTCCAATCCATAAATGTATTACATTGTTCCATTTAGTTCTTCATTGTCCCTCAACAATATTCTACTCCTTTCAATGTATTGGTTTTTTGCATATGCCAGACATTTTGATGCTTTTGGTATGGTTTTAATTGCATCTTCCAATCAGTTTGTTGGTGGTATAGAGAAATATTAATTGAATTTCGTATGTTGGCCTTGTATCCAGTGGCCTTGCCAATTGATTTAACTCTAATATTTTGTAGACTATTTAAAAATTTTAAATACATAAACACATTATATGTGAACAATGGCAATTTTGCTACTTTCCAACATTACATTTATATATGTCTTTCTTCATTTAAATTTGTACTGTGATTGTTCTGGGTGAGACCCATAGGGCAATTTGTAATGGAAGTGGTGAAAGCACACAGTCTTGTCTGTTTCTGACCCCAGGGGGAAAGTGTTCAATATTTCACCATTAAGTTTAATGTCAGCTGCTGTTTGTGTGTGTGTGTGTGTGTGTGTGTGTGCATGTGTGTGTGAGGTACTCTTTAATTAATGAAGTGCTTTCTATTCCTAGTTTTTAGAGGACTGCAACATGAACTAGTATTGAGTTTTATCTTTCTGCATCTATTGACATGATTATATAGTTTTTCTTTATTTTGTTAATGTGAATATTTTTCACTTACAGTCTTAATGTTTTATTATAAAAATTCTTTCCAACATAAAAAAATTGAAAGAATTGTATAGTGAAAACTCACTGCCTAGATTATTTTTCTACATTTGGTATATCACATCTGTATCCATCTTTCTATCTTGTCTATCAATTTATTATGAATTTTGATGTATTTCAAAGTAAACTGACATCAGTACACTTGACTCTTAAATATCTCAGCCTATATATTACTAAGTGGAGTTGAATATTTATATACATTTAGTTTGTTTTGAATTAACTGTACAATTTTGAGTGCACCATTTGATGTTTTAACAAATGTATATATCTGTATATATATGTATGTGTGTGTGTGTAATGCAAATCCTGCGAAGAGACAGAACACTATCACCACCACAGAATATTCTTTCATGTTCCCTTCCCATCAATATCCAGCACCCCCACCTCTCCCCATCAGGTAACAGTGTTCAGATTTGTTTTCTCCACAGAAGAACTTAACCTGTTCTGAAACTTTACTTATATAGCACCATAGAGCATCATATGGCATCATAGAGCAT
>JAQQAC010009165.1:90963061-91268237 GCA_029783875.1 Phataginus tricuspis | reverse complement strand
GAGATTTTTGCCTATGTTTTTTTCTAAGAGTTTTATGGTTTCATGACTTACATTCAGGTCTTTGATCCACCTTGAGTTTACCTTTGTGTATGGGGCTAGACAGTAGTCCAGTTTCATTCTCTTACATGTAGCTGTCCAGTTTTTCCAACACCAGCTGCTGAAGAGGCTGTCATTGTATATCCAAGGCTCCTTTATCAAATATTAATTGGCTGTAAATGTTTGGGTTAATGTTTGGATTTTCTATTCTATTCCACTGGTCTGTGGGTCTGTTTTTGTGGCAGTACCAAATTGTCTTGATTACTGTGGCTTTGTAGTAGAGTTTGAAGGCAGGGAGTGTAATTCCCCGTTTGATTCCTCCTTCTCAGAATTGCTTTGGCTATTCAGGGTCTTTTCTGGTTCCATATGAATTTTAGAGTTATTTGTTCCAGTTCATTGAAGAAAGCTGTTGGTAGTTTGATAGGGATTGCATTGAATCTGTAGATTGCTTTAGGTGGTATAGCCATTTTGACAATATTTATTCTTCCTAGCCAAGAGCATGGGATGCATTTCCATTTGTTAATGTCGTCTTTAATTTCTCCTAGGAGTGTTTTGTAGTTTTCAGAGTACAGGTCTTTGACTTCCTTGGTTAGGTTTATTCCTAGGTATTTTGTTGTTTTTGATGCAATTGTGAATGGAATTGTTTTTCTGATTTCTCTTTCTGTTAGTTCATCGTTAGTGTATAGGAAAGCAACAGATTTCTGTGTGTTAATTTTGTATCCTGCAACTTTGCTGAATTCAGATATTAGTTCTAGTAGTTTTGGAGTGGAGTCTTTAGGGTTTTTTATATACAATATCATGTCATCTGCAAATAGTGACAATTTGACTTCTTCCTTAGATGAAAAGCTTTCAGCTTCTCGCTGTTAGGTATGATGTTAGCTGTGGGTTTGTCATATATAACCTTTATGATGTTGAGGTACTTTCCCTCTATACTCATTTTGTTGAGAGTTTTAATCATGAATGGATGCTGAATTTTGTCAAATGCTTTTTCAGCATCTATGGAGATGATCATGTGGTTTTTGTTCTTTTTGTTGATGTGGTGGATGATGTTGATGAATTTTTGAATGTTGTACCATCCTTGCATCCCTGGGATGAATCCCACTTGATCATGGTGTATGATCCTCTTGATGTATTTTTGAATTCGGTTTGCTGATATTTTGTTGAGTATTTTTGCATCTACGTTCATCAGGGATATTGGTCTGTAATTTTCTTTTTTAGTGAGGTCTTTGCCCGGTTTTCTTATTAGAGTGATGCTGGCTTCATAGAAAGAGTTTGGAAGTATTCCCTCCTCTTCTATTTTTTGGAAAACTTTAAGGAGAATGGGTGTTATTTCTTCTCTATATGTCTGGTAGAATTCAGAGGTGAATCCATCAGGTCCGGGGGTTTTTGTTCTTGGGTAGTTTTTTGATTACCGATTCAATTTCATTGCTGGTGATTGGTCTGTTTAGTTTTTCTGTTTCTTGCCTGGTCAGTCTTGGAAGGTTGTGTTTTTCTAAGAAGTTGTCCATTTCTTCTAGGTTTTCCAGCTTGTTAGCATATAGATGCTCATAATATTCTCTTATAATTCTTTGTATTTCTGTGGGGTCCGTCGTTATTTTTCCTTTCTCATTTCTGATTCTGTTTATGTGTGTAGATTCTCTTTTTCTCTTAAGAGTCTGGCTAGGGGTTTATCTATTTTGTTTATTTTTTCAAAGAACCAGGTCTTGGTTTTATTAATTTTTTCTATTGTTTTATTCTTCTCAATTTTATTTATTTCTTCTCTGATCTTTATTATGTCCCTCCTTCTGGTGACTTTGGGCCTCCTTTGTTCTTCTTTTTCCTATTTCAATAATTGTGTCTTTAGACTGTTCATTTGGGAATGTTCTTCCTTCTTTAAATAGGCCTGGATTGCAATATACTTTCCTCTTAAAACTGCCTTTGCTGCGTCCCACAGACGTTGTGACTTTTTGTTGTTGTTGTCATTAGTCTCCATATATTCTTTGATTTCTGTTTTGATTTGGTCATTAACCCATTGATTAATTAGGAGAATGTTGTTAAGTCTCCATGTATTTGTGAGCATTTTTGATTTCTTTCTAAAATTTATTTCTAGTTTTATACCTTTGTGATCTGAGAAGTTGGTTGGTAGGATTTCAATATTTTTGAAATTACTGAGGTTCTTTTTGTGGCCGAGTATGTGGTCTATTCTGGAAAATGTTCCATGTGCACTTGAGAAGAATGTGTATCCTGTTGCTTTTGGGTGCAGAGTTCTGTAGATATCTGTTAGGTCCATCTGTTCTAGTGTGTTGTTCAGTTCCTCTGTGTCTTTACTTATTCTCTGTCTGGTTGATTGGTCCTTTGGAGTGAGTGGTATGTTGAAGTCTCCTAAAATGAATGCATTGTTGTCTATTTCCTCCTTCAATTCTGTTAGTATTTGTTTCACATATGTTGGCGCTCCTGTGTTGGGTGCATATATGTTTATAATTGTTATATCTTCTTGTTGGACTGACCCCTTTATCATTATGTAATGTCCTTCTTTATCTCTTGCTACTTTCTTCGTTTTGAAGTCTATTTTGTCTGATACAAGTACTGCAACACCTGCTTTTTTCTCTTTGTTGTTTGCATGAAATATCTTTTTCCATCCCTTCACTTTTAGTCTGTGTATATCTTTGGGTTTGAGGTGAGTCTCTTGTAAGCAGCATATAGATGGGTCTTGCTTTTTTATCCACTCTGTTACTCTGTGTCTTTTGATTGGTGCATTCAGTCCATTTATATTTTGATTATTGATAGATATGTACTTATTGCCATTGCTGGCTTTAGATTCGTGGTTACCAAAGGTTCGAGGGTTGCTTCTTTACTATCTAAGAATCTAACTCAACTTTCTTGTTAAGTTATTGTGAACACCGTCTGATGTTTCTTTATCTCTCCTTTCCTATTCTTCCTCCTCCATTCTTTATATATTGGGTGTTTCATTCTTTGCCTTTAGTTAGTATTTGAATGGTCTGCTTTCTTTGCTATGATTTTATTTTCTCTGGTGACATCTTTTTAGCCTTAGTGGTGCTTCCCTCTAGAGCAGTCCATTTAAGATATCCTGTAGTGGTGGTTTATGAGAGGCAAACTCTTTCAACTTTTCTTTGTCTGGAAATTGTTTAATCCCTCCGTCATATTTAAATGATAATCGGGCTGGATACAATATTCTCGGTTCGAGGTCCTTCTGTTTCATTACGTTAAATATATCATGTCATTCTCTTCTGGCCTGTAAGGTTTCTGTTGATAAGTCTGATGATAGTCTGATGGGTTTTCCTTTGTAGGTGATCTTTTTTCTCTCTCTAGCTGCCTTTAATACTCTGTCTTTATCTTTGATCTTTGCCATTTTAATTATTATGTGTCTTGGTGTGGTCTTCCTTGGGTCCCTTGTGTTGGGAGATCTGCGGGCTTCTGTGGACTGCGAGACTATTTCCTTCCCCAGTGTGGGAAAGTTTTCAGCAATTATTTCTTCAAAGACACTTTCTAACCCTTTTTTTCTCTCTTCTTCCCCTGGTACTCCTATAATGCGAATATTGTTCCGTTTGGATTGATCACACAGTTCTCTCAATATTCTTTCATTTTTAGAGATCCTTTTTTCTCTCAGTACCTCAGCTTCTTTGTATTCCTCTTCTCTAGTTTCTATTTCATTTATCATCTCCTCCACCGTATCCAATCTGCTTTTAATACCATCCATTGTGTTCCTCAAGGATTGGATCTCCAACCGGTATTCATTCCTGAGTTCTTGGATATCTTTACATACCTCCATGAGCATGTTCATGCTTTTTATTTTGAACTCCCTTTCAGAGAGAGTCATAAGCTCCTTATCATTTAAATCTTTCTCAGGAGTTGTATTCATAATTTTACTCTGGACCAGGTTCCTTTGGCATTTCATATTTGTGTATGGAGCCCTCTAGTGCCCAGAAGCTCTACTCTCTGGAGCTGCTCAGCCCCTGAAGCAATGTCAGGGATTGTAGGGGAGTGGTATTGGTGCCTCCAGGGAGGAAAGGGCTGATTCCTGGTTCCTGGCTGCTATGCCTGTCTCCACTGTCTGAACCAGTGGGCTGAGCACACAGGTATAAGCCTCTGTGCTTTGCCTTTTTAGTTGCTGTGGACAGATCCTCCCTCCGGCTGGCCCAACACCAGGGAAGGGCTTCCAGGTTTGCAAGCCCGGTGGGGCTGGCCAGGCGAAAGGTGCACTAGTCTGCCTGTCACAGAAGGGGTTCCTGGAGCCGTGCAGGCAGCCAGGGAGCTGGCACACCTGAAGATCATAAAACTCCCAAACTGCTGGGCAGAGTACACCCGGACAATCCTGCACACCTGTCCTTTCTCCCGAGCAGCAAGCTCCGTGCAGTCCTTGCCCCCTCAGCAGGCCTCCTTCCAAGGTCCTCCCTGCCAGGAAGTCTCTCAGACTGCCTGCCCCTCCCCCGTCCTGGAGCAGCTGGGTATGGAGCCCTGATCTCCCAGGCAGCCGGAATCTTAGCCTCTCCAGGAACTCCGCCTGTCTTAGCTTTCCAAGCTCCTAATTACAAGAGCATCATGCAAGCACCATGAAATGTAGGTTTGTGCTCCCAGAGTAGATCTCCAGAGTTAGGTACTAAGCAGTCCCAGTTCTCCACTCCCTCTGCTCTGTTCCTGTTCCTCCTGCTGGTGAGCTGGGGTTGGGGAAGGGCTTGGATCCCGCAGGACCACAGCTTTAGTATGTTACCGTTTTCTGTGAGGGCTGCTCTTGTCTCCAGGTGTATGCAGTTTGTTGTCGTCCTCTTTCCTGTTGCTCTTTCAAGAGTAGTTGTAGTAGCTTTATTTTCATATTATATGCGGTTTTAGGAGGAAGCCTCTGTCTCACCTCTCACGCCGCCATCTTTAATCTCCCTTGAACTTCCATTTTAATGGTAAGGTACAGTGAAGGGTCAGGAGTTAGAAGCTAGAAGGGTAATATCCCAGCAAGAGGGGAAACTAGATGAAAAAGTTTCCCCACAAGGGAATTTGCAGGACTTGACCTTGATATTAGGACAACACCTCTAGAATTTGGAAGCAGCGGTAGCACTCATGTGAATTTGTATCTTGAATTTTTATACTTGACAGGCTAGGAGCCTGAAGTGGTCACAGGCTGTCAGCACCCCAGGGCCTGCTAGAAACACACGGACGTGCTCTCTGGAGGAATGTATCTTCAGTTCCAGTCTCAAAGAATTTCCACAGACAGAGTTCTATCCCTCGTGAGATCATAACAAAAAGTTAGGAAACACAAAATAAAATAAAGCCTATAATTAAGAGACAGCAGAAGTAGGAAAAACAGATGGTTCAGGTATTGGAATTATCAGACAGGATATGAAAGCTTAATGTGTTTAAGTAAAAAGAAAAAGAATAGCAAATATGAAGAGCAACAAGCAGCTATCAAAATGGTTTTTATAACAGCCAAGTAGATATGACCAATTCTGGCCAAAACAGAGGAGCAAGAACTAGACTCACCCTCTGGACTGAAGCAGCGAGAAAACTGCCAGCATATGTGAAACAGTAAACCCACTAGACACAGGCAGTGGAGGGCAGTGGCACAAATCCAAAGCAAGGTAGATAAAAAGAAACCTATACCTAAATGCAATATTGTGAAATTTAAGAAGAAATAAAAGATCTTAAAAATATCCAGAGAAAAGACAAATTGTAAACTAAAGAACAATTACAATTAGTTCTAGCCAGACAGCCGACTTCTCCATAGTAAATATGGAAGCCAGGAGACAGTGGAACCACATCTTCATTGTGCTGAGACTAAATAATTGTCAACCTTTTTTGTATACCCAGAAACACTGCCTTTCAAGATGTATTCAGGTTACATCTTAAAGGTCAAACATTTTTTTTCAGACAAATGTAAATATGAGATACAGGCCAAAGTTACCTTTTTTGAAATGATTTCCTCAGTCTCTCAAAATTCACCATTGCTATATTGTTCCTCAATCTACCTGTGCTGTTTAGAACCTTTTTTCTTCTTTCCTATTACAATGTATCCCAGACACCTTATCATATTTAACTCACCAGTGTGCCTGACTTGCATTATTTGTGGGTAGAGAATGAGGAGAGTCATGTGTTCCAAGGATGCGCTAGTGCACCCAGCGCTCTTCCTGAGCCTCCTGGCTGCTTCTGTCAGGGAGAAAAAACTTTTTTATCCCAGAGAGAATTGAAGGAATAAATTGGGAGTTTCATGAATCCTCTCAAATGTGCTAGACACACCTAAATTTTCCATCTTTGTTGCCTCTCTCTTTTTCCCAAGTTCAGAGGGAGAATTGCAAAGTTCTGTTTAAGGCTGGTGCCTCCTTTCTTCCTGGCACCGGTTACTCCTTATCTCCTGTGTCCCTGACCTCTCTTAGGACAGAAACCCCACTTCTCCCACTGCTGGTCAGGACGTTCCTGCTCCCATCCTCCAGATCAAGCCCCACACATCCCCCAGGAATACATCTAAGGGCCCATTTCCCTATTAGGGCTTTTGACACATCCCTCTTTAGGCTGGAATGGTGTTTCCAGTGTGGACAGATATGGGCCATAGTTTTCATGCTCTTTTGCATGCATATCTCCCTTCATCCACCTGAGGCTTCCTTTGGGCAAGAACCACTTGTTTTCCTCTGCACCCTCAAGGCTTCATATGACACCTGGTATTGGTTACTTAATACGTAAATGTCTAAGGAATGTGGGAATAAAGCAATGAGCATTTTCCTTCTACTACACCTAAACTTCTGGACTGATGTGTGATGGGCCACCTGAAGAAGGGTGTGACCGAATGTGGGAGGACCAGGAGACTCAGTCAAAGGACAGTGAGAACTGGGAATGCCTAGGCTACAGAAAGCTTGAGTTTGCCCCCAAGCTGTGCTCAGATGCTGGGGGAGCCACCTTGGGGGGACATTTGTGCAGTCATGCAGGGCCACTTCAGGAGCGGCTCTCTGGTGGTGTGGTGCATCGGACGACTTCCCCGCTTCAGCGTTCTCCATCCAATGTGAGAGAAAGCGAATTTTCCTGAAATGCTTCCGGTATCACTATTTCCTTTGCTCACAAACCTCCATAAAGGCTGTGCTGCCATTTTAATCAAGACCCAATTTTATAAATGCCCCCATGGATCACCCTGATTCCCCATTGTTTGCACATAAACAAGCATTGGCTGGTGCCCACATGCCAGCTATTCCAATCGTGCCCTGGCCCAGCTCATGGTGCCTCATCTATTAGGAATTTTTTCTCAGAAGTCATCCAGACATTTCCAGGGTGAAGTGTCCAAACTGAAGACCTGATTTCTAGACTGTTTAACTGGGAGAAGACTTGTGTCTGTGTCCCCAGATGGAAGCAGGTAATTCAGAAAGGGGCAAGTTCTCTACCACTGGACATGTCCATGCAGAGAATAGGCAGCCATTTTGCCATAAGTGCTTGAGAAAAGGATGCGTCCCCTATGGAGGCCTCTCCTATTGCCAGGATTCTGTGTTCCTGTTGGTCTCAGCACCTGCAGGCTTAGCCGCATCAGTCGGGTCCCCATCTCCCGTGTGTGTCCTTGAGTATTCTCGATCCTTCTCTGTTGCTCAAAAAAAAAAAAAAAAAAAAAGAGCCCAGTGCACCTCACTATTGCAGGTCCTCTTTGCCTGCCCACACGGTACCAGCCCTTCAGTAGCCCCCGAGTTATTGAGGGAAAGGCATGTCTTACTCATCTTTGTAGGCCCACCGCCTGCCTCAGAGCAGTGCCCAGTGAGGACCCCCAGTAAGTCCCGAGGACGGGTGGGAGTGGAGGCGGGAGGCGGGAGGCGGGGGCGGGCCCAGCCGCGAAGCCCAGCACAGCCAGGGAGGAGGCTCTGCTTTGAGCACGCCCTTTGCCATTACTTCTTGGAGGGAGAGGCTTGTGGGGACAGTTATATGAAACCTTTCTTCCTTCTTTATTATTCTCCTGCCATTCCTAATAAGCTATATTTTAATTTAAAGCAGCAATTTACAGTGCAATTCATTTACAACAACACAATCCATTGTGATCACAATGCCATAAATTTATGTTTTAAGTAATTTTTAATGCTTGTAGCAGCTGGGTCTCTGAAGTGTGGAAATAGCTAACATTTTTCACCTTGTGCAGCCAAGGGAAAAAGAAATCTCTGCTCTTTAATTATATAACCACCAAAGACAGTGTGCAGCAAGCAGAGCAGACATAATTGCAAAATAAGAAGTGATTGGCCTAAGAACATAACCAAGGCTTTAAACGTAAACATGTAAATGCCAGGATATAGCAGGTAAAGCCTGGAGCAGAAATATATGTACTCCAAGTTCACAAGCAGCTGTGATTATAAGTCAAATTGATTAAAAAAGGAAGCGTTCTCAGGAAGATGGAATTATGGGAGTGCCCTCTAACCAAAAGTAGCTGTATCCAAACGGGCAGGGCAAAGGTTCAATTCTGTTTATAGATAAGAAAAGCCGTCGCACACCTGTGCTCCACCTTGCCTGTGTAGACAGGCCGGGTTTGGGTGCAGGGATGGGGAGGGTCACCCGAGCCTGATAGAGAATTATGCTAAGATAAATTTACACAGACCCAGGTGCCCCCGCCCACTGGCACACTCCTCCGGAGGCTTCAGAATCAGGGGAAGGAGAGGAGGGGCTGGAGAAAACCCCGCTGAGGACCCCGCTGAGCTTTGCCCAGCCCCCCTCCCTCCCGCCCTCTCTCTGTGTCCTGCTCCTCTCGCTCTCCCTTCCCCTTGGCTCTGTCATTGTGGAGAGCAGGCAGGTGCTGGCCAGGCTCGCCCACACAAGTACCAGGCTAGGCTCCCCACGGTAGTTTCCCGTGCGGCAGTCGGGGCCCAGTACTTCTTACTGAGTGGAATACATTGCTCTACCCCAGGATCTCTATACCTCTGCTGTCCAGTAGAAACATAGTTTGAACCATATGTGAAATTTTGGCAAGAAGAAGCAGGTGAAGTTCATTTTAGTGTATTTTATTTAACCCAGGATATCCAAAATAAGATCATTCAGCATGCACTTAATAGACAATTACTACTGAACTATTTCACGTTTTTAATTTTTTTCTGTTCAAGGTCTTTGGGACCCAGAGCCTCTCAGTTCAGACCAGGCACATTTCATATGCTCAGGGAAGCATGGGGCCCGGCAGGTGCATTTCACATTCTTGCAGTGTTTGCAGTTGGTGTGTGATTTCCAGGCACTGCAGGGGAGGAGGGCTTAATAAATGCTCACCTAAATAAGCCATCCATGGCGACTTCCCAGTGACACCCCCAGGCCATCAGAGAGCGGTTTGGGTGTGAGCCACAGCATTCCGCACACAAGAGCTTGGGTGAGGGTCTCCGTGGGGCAGCCAGCACTGGTCTGTCTGTCCTGGTGGAGAACCCCCTCCTCATTCTGCACACCCCTGGGCTGGGGTCCGATCAACTTCTACGCTGGTCTGACACTGAACGGTAAAGGGTCTCCATGCCTCAGACAAGCACATGCAGAGGGCCTTTCATGCTGGCTCCTTCGAGGAGTGACTTCTGAGCAAGGGCCTGAAGAAGGGGGTGGAGACACGGTTTGGTTGCGGAATGGGGTCAGGAGGAAGTCTCCAGGCGGAGGCGGGTGGGTGAGTCCGGGCAGACTCTGTCCTGTCCCGGAGCCCCTAGGCGCGGGCCCTGAGGACACTTCCATCTCTCTTGGCCTCCGCCCCTCACCGGTCCTGATTTAGGGCACCTTGGTGACCAGGCTTCTCTCTGATGGTGCCCCAGCTCGGCCACCGATAATCGCACCTGGTCCCCAGGACCCCGGGGTCCCGCACGCAGCTGGCCGCGCAGGGGCCGTGCACCCTTGCCAGAAAGTCTCATTGTCTAGTCTCCTGCCCCCGCTGCCTAGACCCTGTCCTGAGCCAGGGCCCTTCAGGGGAGGGTTTGAGGCTAAACTCGGCTGCCTCGCCATCAGCCCGCAGAGGCCCTAAAGTGAGGGAGGGAGTGGCTGTTCTCACAGGGGGATCTCTTGCTCCCAAAGCATTGCTTTCATTTTTTAAATAAAAAAAAAATTACATGTGGTGTTTGTCTAATGGGTGGTGGAGAGGGAAATGGATTTTCTGAAAAGGAAAATCAGCCCAAAGTGAACAGAGCAGTTCTGAAACAATTGGCTGTACACAGGCCACTCGCTGGCCAAGACCTGGATAGCTCGGCAGGTGGGCGCACAGGCAAGCCTGAGGTTTCCGGTGAAGGCTTTTAAATGATTGCTGTGGACGAGGAACCAGAACTGCTGACACCTGATCTCAGCCCTCCAGCCCTAGAGCCGTGAGCAGTGCGTCTCCACTGAAGCCGCCCGTCTGTGATGACTTGTTAGCGTGGCCCCAGCGCGCAAGGGCCCTGATGGTTAATGAGCCAGGACACACACTGTATGTATTAGGTGGGTGTAGACGTGAGCTGGGTAGAGTTTGGGATTCAGCATCAAAGGAAGGAAAATCAAATTCTCTGGACCCAGAGCTAAGTTTTTTCTTCAAAATCAAACATCTCCCCTGAGAAAAACAATGTATGTTGGGATAAGGGTCTCCCTGTGTCCCCTGATCCTCCTCATGGCTGGCTCAGGGGACAGGGCCACCCACACCTCAGGGCTGAGGGCTTGGGCCAAGGCTCTAGTCTTGGGGTTCTGGGCCCAGGGCCCCCACCTGCTCTGAGAGCCTGTCTCGGGGTCTAAAGCTCTTCTTTGGAGCAGACAGGATGCAGGGAGCCCTGCTGCCGGCCCCCACAGGTCACCAAGGGCAGCCAGGTGCTCTACGAGCTCGGCCTTAAGGGGATGTGGTGCGTGAGATTCATGAGGGCGCCCCAGCTGTTCTGTCTCGATGGTGAGCCTCACGCCATGTCGGGGACCCTAACAGCAGCAGAAACTATGGCAGACAGTTTTCACTTTCGTGGATCAAAACCTGCCACCATGGGGAGAGAACAGTGAGGGGCCTCCTAGATGCCCCGGTGCACATCAACTTAACCTCTGGTCCTGGGTGCTTCACAGTCCGAATGCCCACCAACTGCCAGACAGACCCACGCGCCCCAGTGGTCATGCCCAACAGCCCCTGGCCCTCCCCATAGCTGCCGGGGGCTCAGGCCTCTCGGGGCCTTGGACCCAGCCCACTGCTCTGGTCTGCTAAGTTGGTCACCCTGAATCTCCACCCAGCTCAGGACCGCACGGGAGGGGCTCAGAAGCAGACCCTGATCCCACTGCCCGGGCCGCCCCGACTGCTGCTGCGTGTGCGGCCCAGCAGAGCTCCCTGGCGGTCTGCCTCCTGTCAGAGGCTCGGGGTGGTACAAAGGCTGTGCTAGGAATTTCCTCCCCTTGTAACACTCGCCTTCAGGAAGGAAGAGAAAGCTAGCACCCCCATGGCCTGCAGGCCGGATGCTGGCAGAAGCCTGCCTTCTGTGATTTGAGCTGGTGAAAGGCACAAGGGTCTTGTCTGGACGATCCTGAATATGCACCTCCGGCCTGGACAGTCTGGAATATGTTCTGTTTGGTAAACAGTCCAGCAGCTCTTTTCTATCTCTTTTGCCTCGAAACAGCAATTCAGAAAACGGTTGAGAGAATGGGGTGGGGGGTGATGCCCAATAAATCCAGCATGGCTCCTTGACTCCTTCCTTCAGGCGCTGTCTGTGCGGTTTTGCTTTCCTTCCGGTGTGACCCGTCCTGTCTGCGCCCCTCAAGCACTGCTCTCTGCTAGGTGGTGTGCTGGGCAGGCCAGGCGGTGAATCTTTGCATGAGGTTCCGGAAGTGGGGGCGCTCCTCCTGCTCGTGGTAGAATCCTGCTGTGGCCACGCAGGGAAATGCTAGTGACGCGAGGACAGGTCGCGGCACGTGCCAGAACTGTTTTTTTCCCTTGCCTGGTTTGGGGTTTGCAAACCCTGCCTGTAACGCCGGCTCTCCGCAGTGGACGGCACCACACCTCCAGCGGGCTATCGTATGCACTGCTGCGTCTGGAGGGTCCCTTGAACATGATCGTGACTGTTGTGGAAGGGGAACAATAAAGGATTTTTAAAGTGTTCTTTCTTGTGATAAAAGCTCACTGTCTGAATATTCCCTCTTGGGGAGGCAGGCCGGGGGCTGCTTCTGTTATTCTGCCCATCGCATTCCCCCACCTGTCATTGATCTATGTGGCGTGAAAGCAAGGACCACGTGCACAGCGAGAGGCCGCCCGAATATCCGCGAAGGAGAGCCAGCTTGCACCCTTATCTACATTTGCAGGTCGGCCAGATCCATCAAGGCGGGCCCAGCCCCGCTCCGGGATCCCGGCTGGCACAGGCTGGGTGGGTGGACGGGATGCGGTGCTGGTACAGTCTAGTGGCTGGCTTCCACTTAGAAATTCCTGCTGTGGGGCAGGGGCAAAGTATCTATTATAATTTTAAGGACAATTCCCAAATGTTTATTTAGATAAAAGATGGATAACAGTAAAACTCCTGAACCTGCAGCCTGATAACTAGGTTTTATTAATGACCTGCCATACGCTAGGGCTGGATAATTAAAGTTTTTCCCCCAAAGGAAGAGAGTGGACAAATTTATTTGATGGTTTGATAACCAGGGACACTGGTTGAAAACTATCGATATAATCGGAGCTCATTTGATTTGCTCAAGACAGCCTCTCCTATCAGCTAATTTCACCTGTGAATAGTTAATTACCCTCGGAATGCATATGGGCCAGTCATTAATAAAATTTGACTATGTCATAGCTCCTTTGTCACCCACATGTGCCTCTTATCTCCTGCATCTCCTCCTGAGTCCTTCTCCCCTTTTTTTATTCCTTTCCATTCTCTCTCTTAAAAAAACAGAGCCAGGGAAGACAGATTAGCTGAGTGCGTTTGCCGGCTGGGTTACAGATGGGCAGGTGGGGCAGGCCGGGGCCGGCGGAAGCCCTGGAGGAGGCCTGGACGTGGGCAGCATTGAAGCCCCCCTTCCTCCCACCAGCCGAGCCTTCATGCATCTGGCCTGGGCAGGGACGCTCCACAGCGGACTCGTGAGTGTCCAGGCCGGGCCGGGCTGCAGCATAGGGCCCTGCCCAGCTTGAGAGCTAGCCTCCCAGAGCTCCCTGGGGAGGCACTGGAGCAAGGTCACCCACAGGTCTCCCCAGACGTATGGAGACCTAGTCAATCTTCATGCCCATGAATTCCTAGGTTGTGACCTTGAGCAAGTCGATTAATTTATCAGATTTTCCATTTTCTCAGATGTAAAATCTGGGGTTGGTAACATCTACTTCCAGTGAACATGTGGGCTTTAAAAGCAACAGATGTAAAAGGTATCTTGGAAGACGCCTGGAAAATGGAGCCATGCGTGGAGGGGTGGGGTGAATGGGGCAGGGGTGGAGAATCGAGGTGGGGAGGGTAGAACGGCGGGGATGGGGAGGGCGGAGAGGGTGGGCGGATGGAAGTTGATGAGGGGCTTTAGAGGGGAGGAGTGGGGGAGTGAGGGGGAAAGGGGGCATGGTGGGGAGGGTGGAGGGGGGGAGCAGGAAGGGTAGATGGCGGGGGGGGGTGCTTCCTCTCCTTCCCAGGCGCCCTCTGCACCTGGTCCCACAGGAGGAGTCGAAGCCTCTAGCTGAGGCCGGGCTGCAGCGTCGCAGGCATGTGAGTGAGTGCCCCTGGAGTGGGCCTTCCCATGAGACCGCAACCCCAGCCACCCCGAGCTAGCTGAGCATCCCCTGGTCCTGAGCCACAGAAACTGTGTGACACAGCTCGCACCGTGCTGATGTAAGCCACTGAGTTTTGGGTAGCTTGCCATGTCGCAAAGATGACCCACCCCCCCCGCTGGGGCGCCCTGCCGGCGTCTCTGGGTGGCGTGGCAGCCCCCGTGCACCTGGAGCCTGAGGACACTTCCGGTGAACACAAGGCGAGCCGCTGGGAAGCAGAGGAGCTCTGGCTCCCCAGGCCAGCCGCGCCCACCCTTGCCCTGGGACCCTCACGTGCCGACCCTCACCTGAAGGCCCCTCCCAGGGGGCGCCCCCATTCACCCCCCCCACCCATGGCTCCATTTCCCAGGAGTCCTCCAACACCAGGCTGGAGAACTGACACCGAAAGGCGCTTCCCTTATTTCCTAGGAACAAGCAGATTTTTCCACCGCGTCTGAAGGTTTGCCATCTCCCTCTCCTGCGTTATCTATTTCAGCCACAGCATTTCAGCTGTAACTCGTACCCCTTGGGGTTCCATGAGCCCAACAAGGCCCACACGGACGCGCACCCTGGCTCCTGTCGGTCTCCTCTCTGCCCTCCTTACCGCCCCAGACACAGAGGCAGCTCTGCACAGGGACGTCTGGCCGGGATGGACGGTGGCTGGTGCAGAGGGACCCAGGAAGAGCGTCTGTGTCCCAGCGGGCAAGGCTGAGGGCGTGGCACGGCCCTCACTGGCCCTCTGCTGGGTGGCCTTTGGGCCAGGCCCTGGCATAAGTGGTGGCCGTGTCCCCATGGCCCCTTCTCCAAACTCTTCAGAGCAGAACCGGTGCTGAAACCCGTGCTGTCCTGGTGACAGGAGGGCGCCTGTGGGGGCCGGGTGAGCTCTGGCCGGCGCAGTGTGGACGCTCTGCAGGAAGCTCCCCACCGCCAGTGCCCTCAGGACCCAGCCCCGGCGGGTGGCGGAAAGGGCCCATTCCCATCATGGCCCAGCTGCGGTGGGTTACTGAGGTCAGCAGGTATCTGGGTGTCTGAAGAGGGAGTGAGGAGGTCTAGGCCTGGGTTCCCCCTGCGGCCCAGACACTGTCGTCCTGAAATGTTCATGGACCCATGACGAAGGTCGTGGTGGTGGACCCCCTCTGTTCCGAGCTGAATTCCGTCTCCCCAAAATGGACACGTTGGGGTCTTAACCTCCAGTATCTCTGAACGTGACGTTCTTGGGCAGAGGGTCTTTACGGAGATAGTTAGGTCAAGTCCTAGAGTGGCCCCAGGGCAACACGACTAATCAGAAACTCGCACAGAGCAGGAGGTGGGGACAGGCTGCTGCCCAGGACCACCAGGGGTTGTGGGGCCTGCCAGCGGTGGGGACCGACCTGGGATGTGGTCCCTCACAGCCCCCGAAAGTGACCCTTGTCCCCAGGAGAGCTGGGCCAGTGGGTGCTCACGCCCCGCCTCCACACGCTGGCCCAGATCTCGGGGGCTCTGGCAGACACACTCCCTCCCCAGGCCCCTGACTCCCCACAGTGGCCCGGACGCCGGTAGGTGCTGGGCCCAGCAGCCAAGGTGACGCGGGCTCTGGGACTTGGGCGGGCGGGTGACAGGTGGGAAAATGGATTCTTCAGTTAGAAGAGCCGGGGAACATATGCGGCACTGGAGTTATTGACCTGCTGCACTGCAGGCTCCCTGCCTCCGATGTCAGGGCCTGGGGTGCAGCTGCACTCAGACCTCCTGAGAGCAGGCAGGGCGTCTCTGCCCCCCACGGGCAGGAGCGTCCCAGGTGGGGAGCGACTCCGCAGACCTCAGACCTTCTCAGGCCTTCCTTGAAGTAACCACTCCGGGAAAAGCCTTCCTGTAATCGTGGGGAAGGGGCATTCGCTGCCCACCTCTCACACCCAGAGCACCAACTGGGGGTGTTCTTGGGAACGGACACGAAAGGAAGCCCCAAACAGTCCCCCATCCCCCAGGAAGCCCGGCTGGGCCACGCAGGGAGCCGCTTGGACCAGTGCTGCAGGCCCTTCCCAGGACTTCCAGGCTGGGCTGGCCGGACCACAAGCAGCAACAGCTCCCTGGGGCGGCTCACACACCCTGCATCCCCCAGTGCGGAGCAGCCGGCCAGGCCCGTCTTCCTGGGGCAGGGGAGGGCGGAAAGACGGATAGGCAGGAGCGGGTTGCTCAGAGATTAGGGTCTGGAGCTCCTTACAAGATGTATGAGCGTGGCCCTCCCGCCCGGCCGCGGCTCCTCTCCTGGCCCGTTAGCAGGGTCTCCGTCACAGGAGCGGTGTGCGCCTCCTGAGGTCGGGGAGCGCCCATCCAGGCCCCCAGCACCGTCGTGTAATGCGATCCATCCCGGAAGCTCCAGTGTCTCTGCACACAATGGGCTGAGGACAGACGCCACTGGACACACAGCACTCAGCCTGGGGGAGTCGTTTACGGTTCTTGAGCTCCGTCTGTCTGCCCACAGGCTGACCTGGCACCCCGGCCAGCCCTTGGGTGCTGGGCTCGTTCCTGGGGGTCAGGGAGGGGCAGGTGTCCAGGGAGGAGGTGGTGGAGCCCAGCGGAGGGAAGTGTGACTGAGTGACACGAAGTGTGTCCTTTCCACGGGAAACGGCAGGCAGCCAAGCGTCCCCGGGCAAGGCACATGCCAGCCTCTGCCCCTGTCTCCACGCGGCTGCCCCATGTCTGTGTGTCTCCCCTTCTGCATCTCACAAGGGTCCTCCCTGATCCGGATAACCTCATTTCTTAATCCTCACTTTAACAACATGTGTTTTGAAATAGGGCTGCATTCCCTGGGGATCAGGGCTTCCTGCCGCACCCCCCGCCCCCGCATCAGAGATTTAGTCCCCAGGCTCTGCCGACGGGGCGCCGCCAGCCTGGCAAGTAGACGGCATTAAAACTTTAAAGTGCTTCTTGTCGCTAAGTTCCAGACCACATAAATGCCTCATTATTGTGCACATTAAGCCCAAGTTCTAGAAGAACCTGTTGCTGCTTGGACCTAAGTCTTTAACTCAGCCATGGGGAGTCCATGCCTATAGACGGTTTGTGGCAGAGGCAGTGAGGGGAGGGTCTGCTCATTGCTCTTCAGGACGTTCCCGTGCGTGGCAGGAGCCTTCCCAGGTGGCCCTGACTGTCCCCACCGCTGGTTCATGTAGTGGGCAGGACCCAAAAAGTCCCTTCCCCAGGTGGATGTGGCCAGGGACCTAGGGTCCTCACCCACGGGACACAGCCCCGCCCTGGAGAGGGTGACCTAGGGTCCCCACCCACGGGACACAGCACCGCCCTGGAGAGGGTGACCTAGGGTCCCCACCCACGGGACACCCCCACCCACGGGACACAGGGCAGCCTGGCGCCTGGGCCGAGGAGCAGGGAGGGCACTGGTGTCCCCCTTGGCCCTGGTCCTTGCCCCTCAGGCCAGGGCTCACGGGGACCAGTCTCCAGAGCAGGCCTCCCTAGCCCGGGCCTGGTCCATGGTGGTCCCCTGCAGGGCTCCCACCACCCCCCTCCCTCCCCAGTCTCGGAGCCGCCCGGCATGGCTGCACAGGCGCCAGGAGGCACGGCTCCCCAGGCACACACCCAGCACCCTTCCCAGGCCTCCACACCGGGCATGGCCTCCCACCTCCAGGGCCTCCATGTGTGGGCCGTGGGGAGGACAAGGCAGGAGGCATGTGCTGGCGGTGGGTCAGCTGTCTGGGCCGCATGCAAGGTGCAGGCAACAGTCAGCCGGGGGATGGAAGGCCTTCCAGCCTGTCCTTGTCCCTTGACCGGGCATGAGGAGCTGAGACAGGGGCTGGCGTCTCAGGGCCTTCCGGTAGTTGGGCAGGGACAGCGCCTTGGGTCCAGGACGGAATCGCCCTCCCTGAGCTCAGGGGCACGTGGGGGCCGCAGGGTCTGATGGGCTCTCCTACGGCCTGGCATCTCTGGGCACTGCCTGTGTGCCCATGGAGGCTGAGCAGGGCCTGCCCGCTGCCTTCAGGGAAATGCCGCTGCCCCAGACCCCCAGCTCCAGCCTCTCCCCCGGACAGGCTGCCCCGGCCCCGCCTGGCAGCCCGAGGATGTTCAGCCACACACATGGCTTTGACAGGCAGACCTCATTCTGTGTTCAATAAAAGACAACACAAGAGATCATTTAAGTAACTATGTCAGATTAAATGTCTTTCTGTGCACCGGAGTTGGGCCCCTTCAGGAATACCTGCAGTTTGCTTTGTCTCACTGAAAACAGTATTTTCCCCAAAGACCTTAACACAAGGGCCATTACAAAATGTGATTCATATTGCATAAGTTCAGAAGTGTCAGCAGAGCGACAAATGGAGGCTTCAGTGAAGTATTTATGCTCTGCTGTGAACAAAGCATCTATAAGTCATGGGGTCCCCAGGCGCCAGCATAGGAGGCGCTTTGGCTTCACAGGTGCGCCGAGGGCGTCCTGCTCCTCAAGCGCAGGGCACATGTTTTTGGGGGGCAGCCTCAGGACGGCCGGCCTGGCCCACCTGCAGCCTCAGGCCAGCCCCTTCTTATTTCATGTTCCACACTTGCCATTTGTCCAGAAACAGGGCCCAACTTTGCCTTATTATTTTCAAGGGCTTATAAAAGGGAATGGAAATAGGAGAGGACACCACTCTGGCCTAAACGGGGAATACAGGGTTTGTATTTAGAGCATACAAGGAAACGATAGGCTACCCTATAGAAAAAGCATGCAGACATTCAGGGCTCCGCAGTGGGGAGAGTAGGATGGACACACAGCAGGCAGAGAGCCCGCGCGCGCGAGTGTCAGGAAGGCAAGCGGCTGTCCAAAGAAGTGCCACATGCGCACCTCTAGGCCGGGCGACAGTTTGACAAGACGCAAAGGTTTGGGAGGACTGAGGCCGTGAGGGCCACGTGGAGTCCCCTGGGGGCCCCAGACTGACGCCGAGGCTCATTCTGGAGAGTCACGTGCACGTGGCCGAGGGTGACGTGGCCGAGGGTGTGCACGAGGGACGGCTGGGGACGGTCCCGCAGGGGAGCCACTTGGCTGCCCATCCATGCAGCATCAGTGAGGTCCGGTCCTGGAACGGAAACCATGTGAGCAAACCTCCTGGGGACGCACGCCAGGCATTGGATGAGTCTCTCATCTACATTAGACAGAGTGACGCCGGGGGCCGATTCCACTGCGAAGCTCACAAGCAGACAGGACCAAGTACAGGCGCCGTCGCCCCTCTGGCCCAGCAGTGCTGCTCTGAAAGCCGGCTTTAGCGATATGTGGGAAAAGCCGCAAATGACTCACCCAGGTTCCTCGCTGAGCAGGTGAGGAGGGTGGCAGCCATGCCCGGGGCCGTGGAGACATGCAGGTGGGGGCCGTCTTGTTCCTGTGGGCTGGGAGAACAGGCTAGGGATAGAACCGTTTAGGTGACACCCCCTGTGGCATGTGAAATTGGGGCACACAAAATGTTTCCCAGAGATGCCTTATCACACATGCTCTTCCGGTGATGTCGCAAGTCCCACCGAGAGGTGGGGCCCAGGTCCCCAGCCTCTGCCTCTGCTGGGTGACTGGGTGGAAGTGATGTCGGGTGACTTTGCAAAACTGGGTCACCAAAGGCCCTCCTCCTGGGACATTCACCTTGGAACTGAGCCCCAGGCCAGCCGGCCACACAGAGATGTGAGGGGGGCGGGGCTCTGGCCACGTGTCCCCATCGAGCTCCTGGGACCCAGCCGGCCCGCTGCCTGGGGCAGACCAGACACGCACAGCCCGCACCCTCACCGGTCCACGCCGCGCACTCTGGGCACCACGCGACGCGGCCACCGCGGCCGTGTGCTCTGAGGCGACAGAGGACCCGGGTGGTAACTGCAGCATCGCCTGGGCGCATTCGTGCGCGTGCTGCGAGAGCGAGCGCTGGGGGCCGGCGTGCAGACCCTAGGGGGTGAGGCGCCCTGGCTCTGGAATCATTTACGCTTGGCACAAGTGAAGAACAAAATTAAAGCAAAAAGGACAAAATGCAATCCTGGAAATTGAAAACAAGCTAAAACAAAAGAAGCTAATTATGTATCAAGTTGGCGACAAAACCCCAGGGAGAAAAGCATTATTTCAAGTGACTTGACAGCACAGAATTTTGACTGTTCGTCTCCATTGGAAATACCGTCAGGAAGTTACCCTCCGGGGAGGGAGGGGGAAACAGCCAGGCCCTTCAGCAGTCAGGGAGAGACGTGGCCGAGAGGAACAGGGAAAGAGGAGGTGATGGGGACCCCAGCCAGAGACGGAGATGAGGAGGAAAGGGGGAGACGGACCGCGAGCAGGGCCCCCTCCGGAGAACCAGCCCGGAAAGCAGCCGCTCAGGGCAGCTTCCTGCGGGGACACGCCCGGGGAGACAGGGGCGGATGTCCGGAACAGTCTTCTGAGTGCAAAGGGGAGGAGCCACCTGCCCCGCACACGAGGCTCCCAAGGGCGAGGCCGAGTGCCCACTCCTTCCCAGGGTAGCTCTTGGCACCAGATCTCAGTGGGAAACTGCATCCCTGTGCTTCCCTGCTCGCTGTCCTCACGCTGTGTGGTCCTCTGGACAACCCCAGCTTGCTTCTTACCTGTCGACCCCACACCCTGGTCTCTGAACACATGCATTTTCACAGGCAAATCTCCCAAGGCCAAGGGTTCCCGCGGGCCCTTGCGGCCGACTCATCTTCTGGGCACAGAACAGCCTCTTCTGAAATGCAACAACTCTCACGCCCTAAGACTAACACCCTTGGAGAGGGAGGACTTTGTTCTTCTTAAAAAAAAGTCTCCGCTTTTGGCAGACACTTTGACATTCTGGCCTAGCGATCTAAATCACTAGGAAGGTTCTCTCACTCCGTCTAGTTTTTGTTTTGTTTATTTGATGTTTTAATTACCAAAGTGGTGTAAGGGCATCGTAGCAAGTCAAAGAAAATAATGAGAATGTTAGCTGTCTCCCTCCCAGACCAGCTCTTTGAGGTACAACGTTAGAAACGGGATTATCATCTCTGCACGTTTCCCTTCACACGTGCGAACTTATACGCAGTGTAAATGGCCCATGTGAGTGGGCTCCCCCTCCGCCTTGTTGTTGTTTTTAAGCTAAGCCAGAGCCCGTGCCACCCCCTCACTTGAAATGTTTCTTTTTTCTCTGAATACACGTGTCAGGCTGCTTCTGAGCCAACATCTTTGCTCGTAGCTGATGTGTCAGGAGGGCGTTTTGCAAGCGCCCATTTGGACATCAGAAATGGGAAAACCAGCAGCTTGCGTGGTTGGACCTAATATCCGGAGTGCTGACTGCACCAGCCCTGCTCGGATGCTTTCCAGGGTGGGGCGTGACTGCAGGAACTACTGACCTGGTAGTATAAACACTGACCCAATAAACACCCCTCAGCATGCACCACCAGTTCCATGTGCTCGTGTTTCCTGGGGTGCATCTCTGAAAGGAGATTGCAGGGCAGAACATGCTTCCTTTTACTTTAGTAGACATGGCATTCTCAGTGTTGCTTTAACTCATGCCTCGGCCAGAGGAGGAAGGAGCTCTTATTTCCTCATGCTGACATGAGTCTGAATGTGGCCGTCCCCGAGGGGAGGAGAGGGTGCTTGTCATGGTCTGAGCGTGTCTCCCTGATCGTCTCTGGCTTCGCTAGCTCATTGCAGCCCTGTGGCAGGCTGCTAGCGCCGAGTCTTTGCTACTTCCCCGTTGGGTCAATGATCTTTTTCTAAATAAAGTGAAATAATTTTGTCTGTTAAGGAGATTGACCCTTTGTCTGTCATTTTTCTCAGTCTTGACTTTTTGTATTCCTGTAACGTGTCCTTGCTGTACATACAAAAACACACGACTTGATAAAGTAAAAAGATATCTAATATTAATTTTCCTTTAAGGTTTGGGTTTTCTGTTTTGATCAAGAAAAGCTCTCCCAGCTTCTAGGTTATAAAGATATTATTATAAAATTTATTTTTAACAATTTTATTGCTTTGTCTGCGATCTATTTGATCTTTAAGCTGTTATGTTCTACTCCATAAAGTGGGCTGCAGGGCGCCGCCCTCAGTGGACACACGGCCTCCCGGGTCTTACCTGCGCCTTTGTCTGGCCTCAACCCCCAGGTCCCCAGGCACAGCGCCCTCCTGAGGTCTGAACACCAGCCCGCTTAACCCTTGTCTGTCCTCAGTCCAGAGCAGGCTGCCTAGTGCTCCTGTCTCTCCCCCCTCAAATTTCTTCAAATGACAGAAAGTATATTTAGAAAACAATAAATTCTTAAAAATCCTGGAAAACGGAGTGGTATATTCTGTCCAGGGGTGGTGACACATTCCTGAAGACTGAGGAGAAGATGGAACTTACAGCCGAAAACAGTGCAGGAGAATCTCAGGGAGGGTCGGAGCCGGCCGGTGGGAAGGTGCACGCGCAGCCCTCAGTCTCCGCAAGGGACGCCAGAAGGGGGCGCGATGCTAGCAGGTGTGCGGAAGTGTGCGCGTCTACGGGGAGGAGCAGAGGGAGCGCAGGGGACAGGGGGCCGCAAGGCAGCACACGAAGCTTCTCTGCAGACACATGACCGAATAAACTAGTCAGTATAGGAAAGGCAGCGGCCCCGGGGAGTGAGGTGACAGCCCCTGAGTCCCCGGAGTGCCCACCCGGTCCACACTCAGCTGCCCCTCCAGCAGAGCCTGCACAGGTCCTGACCCATCTGCCTGCTCAGGCCCCAGAGTCTGAGGTGTTTGAGAAGTGGGTCCTTGTCCTGTGGTGGAACCCAGGCGGCTGCTGTTGCTAATCACCTCAGCTCTCCTTCCAATATTGCAGATGGCATCAGGGCCCCAGGTCTCCATGAAACCCGCAGGGAGAGGCTGACTCAAACTAGCAGAACAGATAACACCAGGAAACAAATAACAGGGACCAAAAATATTATTACAATAGTATCTGCCATGGTATCAGAGAGACTGATGCATTCATAAAATTAAAAAAAAACAGGTCCTACCTAAAACCCTAATGGAAATTAAAAATACAATCCCCACCCCCAACAAAAAAACACAAGAACAACGCAAGTCTACAGTACGGACATGGCTGAAGGTCAGATCACTGAACTGCAAGTTCTCATCAAAGGCAGCCCTGAAAGCAGAGACACAAGTAAAAAGCCACTATACTCAGCCCAGGGTGTCTGGCATTGTCAGGATTTCCAAGAAAGAAAAGTGGGAGAAGGTTCATCAGATAAATCAGATAAATCAATAATCAGATAAATACAAGTTTGCAGAGTTGAAGCCATACCAACTATCCGTGCTGATTCACCAGGGACCCAGCATGTAAATGGTGATGGGGGAACGGGTTCGGGTCGTCCTTAAGCTCGGGTCTACTCAGCCTGAAGCTGAGAGCACCAAAGACCAAGGGAAAATCCCGACATCCTCCAGAGAGAGAAACAGCTTACCTAAAAAAGGAAGAAATTTGTGCCAGAAGTCTCATCAGTGACACCAGACACTGGAAAAACAATAAGGGGTGAGTCCTGCATTGAATACAATTAAATCAATCCCATGTTTTCACTTACCACCATTTCTAGGTAACTTTCTTGGAAACACACTTGCATGTGGGCACTGAAGGGCATGCGGAAGGGATGCTCTTTGAAACACTGTTTACAGGAGTGAAACAGTAGAGCTCAGTATCCAGGAATAGGGCGAGTTAAGTCAGCTGTGCTGAATCCATGTGATGGGGTCCCAGGTAGCCCTTTAGGACAGATGCACCCACAGGGCGCTGACGCAGAGGCCCTGTCAGGGGAGCCAGTGACTACAGAGCACGAGGCCCCATTCACATTTAGATGCGTTTGACACAGTCACGCACGGCACACAGAAGGACCAGAAGGTAAGCAGAGCGCTTCCTTGGCCAGCTCACGGGTGAGGAGCCCACTGATTCGTTACAAAATGTAAAGATGGTTCACTTTGTATTTGATAAACTTCTGTGTTATTTAAGTTTTATTCTGTGAAAAAAGATAAGCTAGTGGCAAATTGTAGAACTCCAATAACTCCACGCCTTCTCAGGTGTGAAGAGCAGAGACTAAGAGAGTGTGTGTCAGGTCTGAAACGGAAGCCATTGACAGAGCAGCTCTCCCCCACTGCGTAGCCCATGCCCTGCTTGGCACATGCGGATTCTGCCCCGTAAGGCTGGTTCCTCCCTAGGGCCCCAAAAGTGAGCTGCTGCCTGAAGTTGCACCCCCCCGCATTAGAATCTGAGGTGCGCATTTCCTGCATGTGGGATAGGCGACCACACATTCCCAAGAGCATGACCTGTTCTCCCATTTTCCCAGCTCCCAAGCACTGGGCAAAGGGTGTCCAGGATGCTGGTGTGTGCGAGACACGTGACCAACCCGTGGGACCTGGCGCTCTGCTCCCCTCAGGCCTGGAGAGTCGTGTGCTCCCATCCTTGTGAGGATCAAAGTGATGTCCAGCATTCCAGAGCTCGCTGACCAGGGGCGGGTTACAAAAAATGCTCTTTTCCCTAATTTGGGTTGTCAAGGATTGTACTGGGCCAGCTAGAGTAACGGGTGTGTCTGTGTGTGAACGTGCATCTCTGCAGGGGCACGTGTATGCATGCAGGTGTGGTATGTGTGTGCCTGAGTGCGTCACCTCTACCTGGGCTCTCACAGAAATCCCCTGGAGAGGGTAGAGAAGGTGGCCGAGGGCCTGGGCTCTGAACACGCTGTGGGGAGTGGATGGATTGACTGGTGACCCCTGAGCCTCCCTTCGTGTGACTCCCAGTCTGCAGGGTGTGGAAGCCCAGCTGGTTCTGGCCTTACAGCCTCGTGGGAGGCAGATGGGGCACTGGGACCAAGGGCCTCACAGGTTCAGGAAGGGCAAGGCCTGAGCCTCAAATTTCTGTAAATAACATTTTGTTGAGATTCATTCAGCCACCATCATTCACGAATTGTCTCTGGTTGCTTTTAAGCTACAGCAGAGAGTGGGGGGTGGCCAGAGAGCCAGGAACCCACCAAGCCAGAAACATGTGCTAACTGGCACCCTGCCTGCTCCCCTGGCCCTGACTCTGTAGCGCCGGTGGTGGGCCTGGCGTGGAGGATGGTCTCCAGCCCCCAGAGTGGGAACCTCTGCAAAGCCGAGGCCTTGTGCTGCGCTGTGTGAGGGGGTCTGCAGCACACAGCACACAGCACACACCTAATTATTCCAAGGAAGTGGAAAGCCCACATTCCTGACACATCCTGACAACACTGCCTGCTGTCCTAATGGTTATGTGTATATTTGAGAAGTGCAAAGTCTCATTGAAAAGTATTAAAAATTAATATTAAGTTCAAATATGAAAATGACTTGTACGTTGTCAGTACGTTCCACATTATCTGAACTCCTGAGAATCCCCTTTATTTCCACATACATTTTTCATCCAGAGTATGAACAGGCTGCTAACTTTTTACAAAATGTTAGTTTTTCTTTAAGGTAAAAAAAGGTCCCTTCTTGTACCAGGTTTGGCACCAGAATGAAATGAAATCCCATCCAAATTAAATGTTTGCTCAGTTCCAATGAGAAGACCATGGAACCGCTGGGACTCGGGTGTGGGAATGAAAGCCACATTTGGTTTAATTTATAAGGAGAGAAACCCAATCCGGTACATTTAAAATTTGTGAAATCCTGACATGTAAATATGAGTGCCAACCCCACATGGACTTCACAGCCCATAATACTCCACTGATGTAAAATCAGGCCAACACGAACACTAAAGTGGTTGAAAAGAGGACCACTGACAGTAAAAGGAAGTGAGTCAGTGCAGAAACTTGTTGGACTCAAAAGAGAGACTCACAGACACGGATCCCTACCAGGTGGGCGTGACACACGTGTGGGCCCGCAGGGACATAGGGACGAGCCAGAGGACAGTCTGAGGCTGGCCGCAGGACCCGCGGGGCCCCGGTGTGTCCCTGTCTGCACGTCTGGGAGAGCTGTGCAGTGTGTCTGCAGGCTGGATCACCTCTCTGGGGTGGGCTCACATTGCGCAGCCATCTCCGAGTCCCGGGGGCTGTTCAGTCCTTTTGCTTGGACAGGAAAATCTGGTCTTTCCCCATGGGTCCCGCCCCAACCCTACAAATGGGATGTAGGGGAGGGACAGCTGGTGCCTAGCCTTGCCTGGGGAGGGGCTCATGCCCCCACCTGACTGATCTGTTCTGGCTCTCCCGGGCAGTGGGGACCCTGCTCAGAGTTCTGCAAGTCACAGGCACCGTGGGCCCTGGCCTTCTGCACTCAAGAGCCTCGTCAGAAGAGCTTGCAGGGCGCAGAATGCATGTCCTTCATGCTCCCATCCACATGGTCAGTGACCAGGTGCCGGTGGCTTCCCCAGCTCACCTGGTTCATCTGCTCGGAATGTGGGGCAGGCATCTGGTGCACTTACATGGCGGGCCCTGCTCCTGGTGCATCCATGGGCACCACATCCCCTGGCCTGGGAACCAGGGAGCCAGCGTGTGTGAGCCACGTCTACTCTTCCATGCACGGGAGTGCTGCCCTGAGCACCTCTGGGGGCAGAGGCATCAGAGAAGCCCCTGTGTCCTTCTGGCTGGGCTGATGAAAGCGCGAGGCTCAGCTCCGTCCCAGCTAAGGCTTCCCTCGAAGGGGCCTGGGCCGGACTCCTCAGTCCCAAGCTGTTAGGTAGGGGGCAGGGGAGAGGGGAGGCCTGGTCATGCAGGGTCCCTGCAAGGCCACGGGAGCAATGTACAGCCACCCACCTGGGAACACAGAGCCACTGGGGACCTCCCTCTGGTGACGATGCTGCGGGCTGACGCGGCTCACACCCTCCCCAGGAGTCATTCCCGCAGCACGGTGCCGCCCCATCCACTCCCTCGGGGTGGGCGCTGCTGGCAGAGGGCGCCGGGTCCTCACAGCATCAGGAAGCCTGCCTGCCCATGAGGAGCTGCACTGGGGCCCGAGGCTTTCGCTTACCAAGTCTGACCTGGATTTCTGCGTTCCTCTGCACAGAGAATTGGTGGGAGGCTCCACGCTCAGTTCCCCTAGCGATTTCCATTGCCCTCTGGACGCTGTGCACCCCACGGATCATGGGACCTCAGAATTCTCTCCCCACTGCCACTGCTGCCCCACCCCCAGGGTCAGGTCTGGCCTGGCAGGTGGCCTGCCCAGCCAGCCTGGCTGCAGCAGCACACACCAGGGTCCATATCATCCACTCTCCACACTTGCCCCGCGTGGTGGTGCCCCCTTCAGGGGCTGGCTTGTCACCACAGCTCCTGCCGCAGTGCAGGAAGGCCCAGAGAGGAGGAGGCGTTGTTACCATAGACGAAGGGTCACGTGGAAGCTGGAAACATGCAGAGCTGGCCCTGCTGATCCGAAGAGCTCCACCAGCACTGTCCCCAGAGGGCCTGGAGCTGATGTAGAGCAGGGGCGGGTCACTACCCAGCTATACATCCTCAGGAACAATTGCCTCCTGCATAAGTACCCTCTGAGGTGGCATTTACCGGGGCACTTCCCACCGAGGACCCTCAGGGTCACTCCCACTTTCCTTGTCCGACCACCAAGCCAGGAGGCGGCGTGGCTGGCCGTCAGCTCCACCTGCGTCTGGGGTGGCCTCCCTGCACCTGACAGTCAGCAGGCTGTGGCTTCAGTGCCGACTTCCAACAGGCCAGCTGTGGACATTTCAAAGATTGGCTTTATTGAGGGACTGGTGGGCTCCACCTGGGAGGGAGATGGGAGCTGGTATCCACAAGGGCTACGCGCTCTGCTGGGCCAGCACTGCCCGAGCCCCCAGCTGGGGGCAGTCTGTGATGCAGGCATGGACTTGAAACCTGGCTGGGCCTCTTGCTTCATCCCCCTGGAGAGGCACCTCTCAGGCATGCCGGGGGCACTCAGGGGCACAATGGCGGCTCGGCTTTGTCCTCCAGGGCAGCCAAATCCTCCCCTGGATTTTGAAAGGCAGCCATGGCCTGTTGCTGGCATTTTGGACCTGGGACCTGTGGCCTTGTCTCCCTGCCACGGTGTTCACCCTGGGCTTGTGGGCGGGCAGGAAGTGTTCTGCAGGCGCGGCTTTCCGCGCAGTTACCACACCTGTCCCTCCCGTGCCGGCTCCCACAGCTGCGCTGGACGGCAGCCACTCTGCTCCTGGAAAGCAGCGAGTTTTGCCCAGCTCTCTCCTATTTTCTTGTCAATGTCCTGACCGTGGAATTCTCTCTGGACATAGGAGGAGGTTTTGCTGCAGAGAGAGAAAGCCCACAGACCACTCATTCTCTGCAGCCTCAGCCATCTCCAAATTCTGCTGCTGCTGGAGAGTCAGTGGCTCTTTCGCCCCAAGAATTCCTATGGTACCAAGAGCTACAAGGCACCAGGGGCTGCGGGACAAGGGCCGACCTCCTGAGGCCGGCGCTGATGGACGTGGGTGCAGAGCAAATCCCCCAGGAGCAGAGGTGAGGTGGCGAGGGGCGGGGGCCTGGGCCCCACCCTCTGGGGGCTGTTTAATTTGGGGAGTGCACTTATTTCTTCCGGCTCAGGGTGTTGGAGGAAGGGAGCCAGAACACGGGTCCCTGGGAAAGCCCGGGTGTCCATAGAGGGCAGTCTTGGCATACTGAACGGAATCACATTTGTTCTCACTTAGGAGAATATGCTATAAATTTGCCATTACAGCAAAATCAACATGTCTTTTTTATTAAGAATGTCAGAGAGCCAATTATTTGTGTTTGTCACAGCCATGTATGTTGTTCCTTCTAGAACAAACAACCCTCCCTCTTTGCTGCAGAAAAAGTATGTGTTGGTCTGAAATGAAACCGAGTAGCTAAGTTGACATTCCCGGATGGTGGGAAAACATGGAGTGCAGCGAACTCCAAACAGAGGGAAGTGGAGGAACAGCTGTGTCCACGCCCCCGCGTTTCTGTCAGAAGAGCACCCCACCTGCATGGGGCATGGGGAGGCAGGCGTGTCCTTCCCCCTTTGCTTCGGGAGGGTGCCGCTGAGCCACCATGCCCCGTGAGGGAAGTGCCTGCAGTCAGCCGCACAAAGGCTCACCCCACCCACAGATGTGATCCGGGGGGGAGACTGTCCTGCCAGTGGGTTTCAGCCCTGAGCAAGTTCGGTATGGATTCAATGTGACCAAAGAAATGACAGTAGAACATTCTTGGGGTGAAAGGGTTTATTACCCGGCTTGTTCTCCCGACAGTAGGTGGCACACTAGCGTCTCTGCCTCCGCGCAGAGCCCTGGGCCGAGCTCTCTATATAGCGCAGTGATAGCTTATTGCCTAAAGGTGTGGAAGCGGGAGCCTAGCAACAGGCCAGTTCCATCATCAGGTGGTTTAAGTTCAGTGAGGATCCTGGCCATAGGAGCCCCAACTTCCCCACAGAGATGCTCTGCAGTCCAGCAGCAGTCCTTTGATTGAAAACCCATCTTAGACCCTCCACGTGAGCTTCATCTTTGAGCAGAAGCTGGTAGGGAAAGAATCCGCTTTCTGTAAGACGTTCCGGCTGCGTGCGGGGGGCAGCAGCAGTTTCGTGCCTGTGCCTGGAGCGCCATGCATGGCCCTGGAGCTGCCGCCGCAGGCGCTCCTTGCCCGACCTTCACGACTTGGAGTTGCTGTGCTCCCTGCGACCTGCCAGCCCTCCCCCTGGAGCTCTCTGCTCCGTGCCTGAGTGGAATCCTCGGTCACCCTTGACCTCCCACCTCTCCCGCCCCAACCTCCCGAGTCCTGTCTTCACTCCTGGGTTCCCCACTTCCGCCTCATCATTGCCAAGTCTTCATGCATGATCACATCACATCCCCTCCCAGAACCGCAAGGGAGCCAGGACCTGAGCTAACGGGTTTGCGTGACTTGTCCTATTTAACCCTTTAAGAGGCTTCCTGAGGGGCTCCTTGCTCTGGGCACGTCTGGATTCTTTGTACATGAGTGGAGTGATGTATCTGCATGTCTTAGGCCCTGTGCTCCTCACCCGACTCACAATAGAAACTTGGTGCCTGACTGTTTGGTTTATAAAAGAGAGAATAAATTCTGAAATGGATGGACAAGCTTTTGACATTCCCCATAAGAGGCTGCCGGTGCCTCTCGTTTTTACATGGGAAGAAGTTACAAAAAGTAACCGTCATGGTCCACGAGGCCACCGTGTAGTTCCTCTCCGCTCCCCCATACAGACGCCAGATGCTCCAGGTGGAGTAGAAACCCTCTTGTGGGCCCTGACCAGGTCCCGGGGAGAGTGGAGACGGCGCTGGTGGGTCCGTGGCCGACTTCTGGGCACCACATCAGGCTGACTCCACAAGATGGGCCAGCAGATCTCACCACGGCGCTGCTGAACCTGTATTTCCATTATCTTTGGGTAGTTAGAATGTTACTGTTTTAAGCATCTTTGATGACTTCAATAGTATGAATGACCCGGGGACTAATCGAGCAGAGGGCCTTGGACACACAGGGGCCTGTCCCCCCTCCCCCAGGCGGTGCCTGTGCTCAGTGAGCTGCAGCCACTGCTTCCATCTCTCCTCATCCTGGGTCCTCATGGTTGCAGAATGGCTACTGGAGCTCCAGACGTGGGCTGCATCTCCCTTTTATCAGAGCCCTGGGTGATGGCAAACTTATGTGTTAGCTCGGGCAAGTCATGGTGCCCACGTGTTGGGTCAGACACCAGTCTGGATGTTGATGTGAAGGTATTTTCAGACGTGATGAACATTTAAACCTGTAGACTTTGAGTGAAGCGGATGGCTCTTTATAACATGTATGGACCTTGCAGACTTGGAAGATTTCCCCAAGCTGTTCCGTGTGGATTGTTCTCAGAGGCCTCAGATAACTGGGAGAAAAGCAAGCTTTCCCACTATTCAGTTCTGCTCAACTGCACATGACCTCACAAGCATGGGGTTGATGAAGGCTCCAGTTCTTCATGCGGTCACGCCCGCCCTCCCTTCCTGTGCAGCCCAATGAGGAGGAAAGCAGCGCGATTTTAACAAAAAGGAAACAATTCATGACTCAACTGGAGACTAATTCTTAATTAAATCTATTACGTTTCTAGACACATAAATAATTTACTCGTATAAATGAAATAAAATTAAATGTATTGGTAAATGGATATGCAAGGTTAATTTAGTTCGTTATCATTGATAAACAGAAAATCCTAGAGGTAGAGTTTCTTAACAAGTACGAAATATGGTCTTTGTCAAAATAGGCTCTGTGTTCTACATACAGAACTTGTTAATTAAAATTCTGAAAAATCAGACGAGGTGAAGGGTAACTTTATTTTTTCTGCTAAAGCAGAAAAACAGGTCTCAGTTTGGCAAAGATATTATTTTGGTTGGGAGTGAGAGAAGGGGATGAAAAAAATTATTTGCTGAAAAGCAGCAAAACCCACGAAATGGAATCCTGTCAAAATAAAAGCTGCCTCAGCACTGAAAACGCCAGAACCAGCTGGTGTCTCTGCCCAACACACACGAAGCTCCCCCAACAGACGCTAGTTCGCTTGGCTTTATGCAGAATTAAAAGGCCCATTAAGAGCCACTTAAGACACAGTGGCCCTCTGGTGGCCTGGAAGGGGCCTCCCTGGTGGCCGGTACCGAGACAGGGCCTTGGGGGGGTCCCTGAGGGCATGTGAAGAGCTGTTTGCATGCATCTCCTGTAACTCAGGTGGCGGCCCAGGGGCTGGTCCTGGACCCGGTGGGTGGCAGGGGCTGGCAGCAGAGTCTCGGGAAGGTGACCGTTTGGGTTCCCACAACCCACGCAGATGGAAGTGGGGCCCCTGCTATAGGGACAAGGACCCACCTCTTGCCCCAGAGGGTGACCAGGGCCAGGGAGGGAGGAAGGCCTGCATGGGGATGGGGGAGCTGTGCCTGCACTGGGGCACAGGGTGTCAAGGGTGAATGCAGACCCCGCCCCTGGTCGTCCAGGAGCAGCTCAGACCCTCTGACCTGGAAGCGGAGGTCACAGGAAGCCCATTTTGTCTGGGGAGGGTGAGCACAGCCAGGTGTCTGCTTGCAGCAGCTCGGTGTCCAGGCGGGAGGCGAGACCCCTTGACACAGGGTCACCAGGTGGAGCTGAGTTCCAGAGGGCTCTCCTGCGAGGACCAGCTGGCGGGAAGCGGGGCCCCACGGAACAGGGTGGGGGTGAGAGGAGGCTGGCGCTCAAGTGCAGAGAAAGCAGCCGCTGCTGGTCCCCTGGGCCGGGCCGGGGTGACTGCTGTCCCCCTCGGTGAGTGTCCCTCAGTGAGGGCACCTACTTCCTGTGAGAATCCTGGCGTCCCACCACCACCGTCCTGAGCTCCTGTCTGGGCAGTGTCCACATGCAGGCAGTCATCGCCTCATGGAGTCACTCCACACATCCATTAAACTGGGGGGCCGTGAGCCATGCACAGCCGAGGGCTTCAGAGGGCAAGTCAGTCCCAACACAACCAGGTTCTGTTTGGTTTCCACGGCCGAGCTTGGTCAGCGGAAGGCATGCGGGTGAATGCCTGGGGCCTGGTGCTGTCCCCCAGCGGGTGCCCAGGCAGGGAGCAGAGACCTCCCACCGGGCCTGGACCCAACCAGGCACCCCCTGAAGCCTCGATCTCCATCCTCTTGAATTGTCCCAGCCGGCTCGGAGCCAGAAGACCCCTGCCCCAAGGACACAGAGGAACTGGAGCCCTCGTGCAGGGGCAAGGGGCTGGGGGTGCAGAGGGGATGCAAACCTGGGCAGCCACCATGGAAAAAGGTCTCAGAAGGTTCAACAGAGTCACTCTCAGTCTGGACCCAAGAGAACTGAATGCAGAGATGCAGGCAAGTGCCTATGCACATGGTCATAGATACCAAGGGTGGACACAGCCCAGTGCACGTCCCCGGATGAAGGGATAAGCAGGTCATGGTGTCCGTCCAGCTAGGTCATACATAATATGTATCTCACACATGCATGGAATGTGGCTCAGGATAAAAAGGAATGAGGTTCTGACACCTGTTGCATCACGTGGGAACCTGAAGCCACTACGTGAAGTGACGGAAGCCAGACATGAAAGGTCGTATACTGTGGGATTCCTTTAATGGGAAATAGCCCTACCAAGTGACCATGCCGACAGGCAAGTTAGTGGTTAGGGGCTGAGGGCAGAGGATGGGGAGCAACTGGGAATGGGCACCAGGCCTCCTTTGGGGGTGAAACGTGTTAGAACTGGACAGAGGTGGTTACACATCTTTGGGAACGTAGGAAACGCCGCTGAATTGCTCACGTTAAAGTGGATAACTTTATGCTATGTGAATTTCACCTCAATTAAAAGGTGAAAACAACAGCCCTGCCCGGCCCGCTGAGGCCGCCATGCCCACTCCCTCCTGCTTGCTGCTGGAGCGGTCCCAGGACGTGTGCGCGCCCGCGCCTGAGAGCCCTTGTGGCCCTCCATGTCCCAGGGTGTCCAGACCGCAGAGGGATCGGCCACTCACCATGCACCTTGGCAGAGGCTGCTAGGCCCGCACCCGGGACACAGGGCTCCGCTCTGGCTCCGGGCCTCCAGGACACAAGCCCTCCTTGATTGCTGGGGTCCCTCCACAGGGGTTTTCCAGATGCTGAACTGGTTCCAGTTTCACCACAGGGAAGTGGTGGCTGGATGGCCATGGGCTGAGACAGGTCTTGGTTATTCTATTTTAATTTAGGGCATATAATCCAATTTTTCTAACAAGCACTCACAGGGCTTAGAAATCTGAAGTCACTTAACCCCTGGGGAGAAATCCAGGCACTCCAAGAGCAAGGGCCGGAGGAGGGAGACCTTCACGGCTTCCTGGAGAGAGGCGGTGATCAGCCGAGGAGCACTCTCTGTCCTATGAAAACACAGCATCTCCTTCCTCCACGTGGAAGGGGTGTCTGTTATTTGAGCAGAAGTGCACTTTGCTATCAAAGTCTGGGTTTCTGTAAAGTTGCACAGAAGATACGTTACATTTATGCATCAAATGAGGAGCCCAGTATCTAATGACACGCATCCTTTTGCGAGGAAGAAAGAATCCCCTTGTGACCTGGACCACCAGTCTGGAAAGCCCGGTTCTGGGACACGCTTTCTCCTCACTTAGGATTTTACCTTCGGCACATTGCTTCAGTTCTTCCATCTGCAATTCCTCGTTTGTGAAATTGGATCACAATTTCTACCTCACAGGGTTTTGTAAGGATGGTATGAGATGAGTGTGCGGTTCACAGACACTAGCTCACCAGACACAAAGCCCCACCCTGTGTTTCTCACCCTATGGTGTAGAAAGACTTTGTGTGGTTTACACAGAAGTTGCAGGTGCGGTGGTTACAGGTGTGGCCGGCCGTCACTGAAGCCGCCTGAGACGTGCCTGTCCAGGTAGGAAGCAGGGATGGGCCTGCTGGTGGGGCTGGGGACTCCGACCACAGGTGGGCTGGGTCAGGGTCAGAGCTACAGGGTGGGGTGTGTCTGGCCAGAACCGCTGGGGGCTGGGGGCTCAAGGCAGAGCTGTCAGGAAGGCCCCTCGGGGCGAGGCGGGGGCTCGGGCAGTGTAGCCACACACTGGGACGTGGCAATTTCCTGCCGTGGCCGTAGTCGGGTCCCAAGAATGAATCAGACAGGAAGGTGATGCTGTGGGAAGGACACGTGCGCTGGGAACAGGGAGAGTGGCCCACCGTTTTGTGCACATGATTCACTCACTTTGACAGAAGGGTCTCATGCTTTCTATTTGTCCTGAAAACAGGCTCAGGGAGGTCACGCAGAAGCTACCACACCTGACTGTGTTCCTCTGCTCTGGCTGCTGGGACAAACTGCCAGTCTTGGGGCTTCCACTGCACACGCTTATTTCTCACGCTTCTGGAGGCCGGAAGTCCCAGACCAGGGTGCTGGCCAACTCGGTTCTGGTGAGACTCGGTGGCTTGCAGACAGGCTCCACATCATCCGCCGTGGCCTTTCCTCAGGCTGAGCAGAGAGAGATGGAGCTGTCTGGTGTCCTTCTTACGAGGCCACCAATCCTATCAGAATAGGGCCCCACCCATATGGCCTCATTTAACCTTAGTTACTTCCCTAGAGGCCTCATCTCCAAATACAGGCGCACGGGGGTTAGGGCCTCAGTGAATTTCGGCGGGACACAAGCACTGGGTCCATGGCATTTACTGGGCTTGCCAAGTCCACATCCTAGGCTGCGAGACCTAGACTGCGAACTTTCCTGTCAAATCAGCAGGTTCCCTGGGCATTCACTTCTCAATCCACGTCCCGGTGTCCCCTTCCTGAAGTGTCAGGAGCTCAGCCTCAGACAATCCACAGGGCAAATTGCAACACAAGTGGGAGAATTAAAAAAGGAGGAAGGGAGGGGCTTCCGGCCTGTTTGGTAACAACTGTCACTCTAATCCGAATCTGCCGCGCACGCTCTGTAAAAGTGCAGCCACAGCAAGGAAAACAAACCTCCGCACTGGAACAGGAGACGGAACTAGTGCCATAAACTTCAGCGTATGTGAACAGCAAACCGAGCATCTGAAACCGCGTAGTTCGTAAGGGAGCACACAGCAGATGGAGCCCGCTGTAAATCTTTGGGAGGCTGGCGGGGTCCCAGTGATGGGAGCCTGCTGTAACACGGACCAGAGCAGAGCGCTGCCCCTGAGCGTCAAGCACAAAGGGGTGGGTCAGAGTCAAAGGACCTCGCTCAACAGGTGTGTCGCCTCAGGAGCCGGGCCGGCAGGGGGCTGCCCTCTGGCCACAGGAGTCTGGGAGGGTGTAGCCTTAGGGCCTCGGTGGTGAAAGAGAGGAAGCGGGCAGCTGAGGGTGGGGGCGCCATTGAGCCAAGATGTTATCCAAGAATCAGAACAAAACAGACCCTAAAACTGCCAATTATTATTATTGTTATTTTTAATTATGGTATCATTAATCTACATCACATGAGCAACATTGTGGTTACTAGATTTTCCCCATTATCAAGTCCCCCCCACATACCCCATTGCAGTCACTGTCCATCAGTGCAGTAAGATGCTATAGAATCACCACCTGTCTTCTCTGTGCTATACTGCCTTCCCTATGATCCCAACCTCACCATGTGCACCCATCATAATACCCCTCAATCCCCTTCTCCCTCCCTTCCCACCACCCTCCCCAGTCCCTTTCCCTTTGGTAACTGTTAGTCCATTCTTGGGTTCTGTGAGTCTGCTGCTGTTTTGTTCCTTCAGTTTGTGCTTTGTTGTTATACTCCAGAGATGAATGAAATCATATGGTACTTGTCTTTCTCCGCCTGGCTTATTTCACTGAGCATAATACCCTCTAGCTCCATTCGCGTTGTAGCAAATGGTAGGGTTTGTTTTCTTCTTATGGCTGAATACTATTCCATTGTGTATATGTATCACATCCTCTTTATCCATTCATCTACTGATGGACACTTAGGTTGCTTCCATTTCTTGGCTATTGTAAATAGTGCTGCAATAAACATAGGGGTGCATATGTCTTTTTGAATCTGGGATCCTGCATTCTTAGGGTAAATTCCTAGGAGTGGGATTCCTGGGTCAAATGGTATTTCTATTTTGAGTTTTTTGAGGAACCTCCATACTGCTTTCCACAATGGATGAACTAATTTACATTCCCCCCAGCAGTGTAGGACAGTTCCCCTTTCTCCACATCCTCACCAACATTTGTTGTTGTTTGTGTTTTGGATGTTGGCCATCCTCACTGGTGTGAGGTGATATTTCATTGTGGTTTTATTTTGCATTTCTCTGATGACTAGTGATGTGGAGCATCTTTTCATGTGCCTGTTGGCCATTTGAGTTTCTTCTTTGGAGAAGTGTCTATTCATGTCCTCTGCCCATTTTTTAATTGGATTATTTGATTTTTGTTTGTTGAGGTGTGTCAGCTCTTTATATATTTTGGATGTCAACCCCTTATTGGATACATCATTTAGGAATATATTCTCCCATACTGTAGGATGTCTTTTTTTGTTCTACTGATGGTGTCCTTTGCTGTACAGAAGCTTTTCAGTATGATATAGTCTCACTTGTTCTTTTTTGCTTTTGTTTCCCTTGCCTGGGGAGATATGTTCATGAAAAAGTTGCTCATGTTTATATTAAAGAGTTTTTTGCCTATGTTTTTTTCTAATAGTTTTATGGTTTCATGACTTACATTCAGATCTTTGATCCATTTTGAGTTTACTTTTGTGTATGGGGTTAGACAATAATCCAATTTCATTCTCTTCCATGTAACTGTCCAGTTTTGCCAACACCAGCTGTTGAAGAGGCTGTCATTTCCCCATTGTGTATCCATGGCTCCTTTATTGTATATTAATTGACCATATATGCTTGGGTTTATATCTGGGCTCTTTAGTTTGTTCCATTGGTCTATGGGTCTGTTCTTGTGCCAGCACCAAATTGTCTTGATTACTGTGGCTTTGTAGTAGAGTTTGAAGTTGGGGAGCATAATCCCTCCTGCTTTATTCTTCCTTCTCAGGATTGCTTTGGCTATTTGGGGTCTTTTGTGGTTCCATATGAATTTTAAAGCTGCCAATTATTAAAGAAACCAAATGTTAGTAGAGCAAGTAATGGACTCTCCTGAACTAAGAAATTGAGTTACCCTGTGCATGTCTATGCCATTGTCTCTAAAAGTCATAAGGAAAACATGACACAAACACTTCTGAACAAAAACTGTGAGAAGAAACTATGAAACTATAAGACTCCTACACTTATGAGAAAAAAGCAGAAACTGGGACTAAAAACATTTCAGCAGAAGAAAACCCTACCTCAAAAAATTATCCAAGCAAATGAAAAGTGTATGTTTAACTCCAACATGAGTTAAATGTAATGAAACAAGTGATTGCAGATAACATCACAAGTCAGAGGCCCAAAGCTCAGCATATAGATGAATAAGCACCAGAAGGTGTAAAATAACAGCCAAAAAGACTCAAGCAAGACAGTGAAGATAAAAAGTAAATTTCATACTAGAAAGAAAGAATGAATTATAAGGTGCACCAGGGAAGGTAGTTACCTCCAAAAGCCCAGAAAGAGACTTGGACGACAGAAATAAAAAGATCCCACCCCAAATTAAATGGACATAAAGAAGGAGATGAAAATAGAGAAAACAGGCATAACAACCTATCAAAGAATATACAGCAAATACATAATGGGGGCACCTGAAGAGCAAACAAACACAATGGAACCCAACTCGTAGGAAAACTATAATTTAAGAAATATAATTGATATAATACAGTGAAAGCAGCTCTTATAGGAAAACTTGTAACTTTAGTACTAGAATCAGACTTGAAGAAAACTGTACCATCAGTTATCTTTGCTTCCTCACTGAGAAACTAGTAAAAGTAGAATATTAAGGTCAAGCTAAGTAGGGAAAAAAGGAAATGATAATAATAGGCTGGAAAACCAATGAACTATAAAAGAAACAGCAGAGAAAATCTACAAAGCCAGAATTTGTTCTTTGTAAAGGTTAATAAGATGGATAAGCCTTTAGCAAGACAGACAAAGAAAGAAAAAGAAAATATAAATCACCAAAAGCAGGGATGGAGGAGGACCATCACCATAGATCTTGCAGACATGGAGAGGGTGACCCGGATGCTGGGAACCGCTGCATGTTAATACACCTGACAACTTAGATGAACAGATACATTTCTCAAAAGATACAAATTACCAAAACAAGCTCAACAGAAAATTTACATAGCCCTGTGTTTGTTAAAGATATTGAATTAATCAAATGACTTTTTACAAAGAAAAGGCCTGACCCAATTTACTTCACTGGTGAAGTCTATCACACATGTCCTGCTCAAACTCTTCCAAAATTAGAGGAAGATATATCATTTCCCAAAATATTTTATGAGGCCACTATAACCAGGATTTCACAGCCAAACAAAGATATTATAAGAAAATAAATTTCTAGAACAATATTCTTCATGAACATAGATACAAAAATCATGAGTATATCAAATTCAACGGTATGTATGTAATACGAATCATAAGCCATGATCAAGTGAGGTATACCGTAGGAATGCAAAAAAATTTTAACCTAAGAAAATCAATTGGTGTAATTCACCACGTTAACCGGTTAAGGGGAACGGTTCACAGCCATTTGGACAGATGCAAATAAACCATATGAAAATCTATGATACCTATAATTTTTAGAAACT
Source organism: Phataginus tricuspis (assembly GCA_029783875.1). Taxonomy (NCBI): domain Eukaryota; kingdom Metazoa; phylum Chordata; class Mammalia; order Pholidota; family Manidae; genus Phataginus; species Phataginus tricuspis. The sequence goes on along the minus strand of JAQQAC010009165.1, from coordinate 91,229,663 downwards.
TTTAGCAAATGAGGGGAAGCAGTAGATTTCTCAACCTGGTAAAGGGCTCTCACTACCTTGATTAAATATTGCACAAGAGGTCCCAGCCCATGCAACAAGACAGGACAAGGAAAAAGAAGCCAGATTCAAAATAAAGGAGTAAAGGTGCTCAGAGGAAGAAGCCAATGAATACCAACTAGTTCATACTACATGATTCCATTTTTATCAAGTTCTTGAACAGGCAAGATTGAACCCTGCTGATGGAATCACTCTCTGGGGCTGGGGGTGGTGACTGAGGAGAGGGGATGGAAGGTCAGGCTAGGCCCTCCTCAAGGCCGACGGAGCCGTTCATCTAAAATATGAGCCTTTCACCATATGGAAACCCTCCCATTTCCGCAGTCTCAGAAGGGCAGAGTTATATGTCATTTTTTTTTCTTTTTAACCCTGTGATCTCTGAGTTTTCTGAAAATGGCTATAAATTACATTCATAATTCAAAATAGTAAATAACCCAATGTCCAAAAAGCAAAAGTGTGACCCAAAATTGTCCCAAGTCACAAGTGCTTCGGGAAGACAATGTGAATGCCATCTCTCTTCTGAGCTATTTGGGAGCTCTTCCTGGAAGGGTGCTTCCTAAAATGACTTGGGGGAGCAGGCAGAGAGGTAAAAGGTTTCCGAGTGAGAGGCCTGGCCCAGGCGGCCATCCTGGCAGCGGGAAGTGGGACCTGACCCCGGCGGCTGGTCAGTGCTCAGAGCTGCCCTCGGGGGCATGTGACCTGCAGCCTTAGAGCCCTGACTCTGCACCCTTTGTCCCCCTCTGCCTGGGGCCACACCGTTCCGTCCCTTCTCTGTCTTGCTCGCCCCTCCTGGGGCCTTGCAGGCATGAAGCCCTGATACTGTCCTGGGTGGGCTTAGGCATCCGATCTAGCAGATGTCACATCTTTCTGTGGCTGCCTCTGCCGCGCGGTCTTCGGGCCCCCTTCACTGCCCGCCCACCCAGGCCCAGCCTTGCAGGGCCTTCGACTCCCAAGGGTCCCCACCTCTGAAGCCCCAGGGGAGCCTTATTCTTTCCTGGGACTTGTTGCCAACTGTTACGGCAATACGGACAACTGAGGCAGAGCCTGGCCTGCTGCCCCCTTGCCCCTGCCTTCTGACCCACTTCTGGACACGTTGGGCAGGACAAGGTGGGCAGTAGTGTCTGTGAGGACCTTTCTCCCCAGAGCCTCTGTGTGCATGGGATCACCCCTCCATGACCCCCAGGGGAGCAGTGGGCCTGGAGCCTGCGGTGAACAGACACCTTGCCAAGGAGGAGACGGAAGGGTGCGTGGGGCCCTGGCTGGACGTGTGGTTAGTTAGGGGTATGAACTCAGCCAAGAAAAGTGTGCATCCTTTCTTCAGCCAGAGGGAGCCTGCACTTGTCACACTGTGTCTGCTCTGGCGGATGGGCCACTTGACAGGAAGGACTGTGTCATGAGCTGAACAGTGGCCCTGAAATCCAGCCTGAAGCCCTAACCCCAGTGTGACTGTATTGGAGATGGGGCCTTTAACGTGATAACAGGTCAGATGAGGGGAGAGAGTGGGCCTTGATCCAGTCTGACTGGTGTTCTTATGGGCAGAGGTGATCGGGACACAGGCCTGCACAGGAGAATGACCCCGTGAGGACACAGGGAGAGCCCTGCCGGTGCCTGACCTCGATTCCAGCCTCCAGGGTCAGGAGACAAAGACCTTCTGTGGTTTAAGCCCCTGTGTTGGTGTTTTGTTCCGGCCTCCTGAGCTGACGGAGACAGATGATGGCCAAGAAGACAGTGGCTTGGGGAGAATGGGGGCCTTGGGGACAGCTGGAGGGACCTCAGGGGCAGAGGGCCAGCTGGGTGGCACCGACTGGCCAATGTCGGCTCTGCTGCCTTGGGTCAGTGGTTGGCAATAAAGTGGACGGTCCTCCTGCACTGAGGCCCTCGCTTCTCCGGGCACCCGAGAATGAGGGCCACGGGACACACTCCAGGTGGTGACTGCCTGCTGCCCTGGGAGCCGCTGCGGGAGCAGAGGTGGGAAGGTGGCACCCAGGAGCGTCGGCTGCAGCGACCAGGACGGCGAAGCATCAGGCTCCTGCTCATACCTCAGGACCTCGGGGGATGTGAGCCCAGATGGCCTGATGCGAGGCGAGGCCAGGCTGCGCAGTCCCGTGTCCCAGGGCTCCCTCTGTCCTCCAGCTGGGAGCACTGTGGCCTGCTGGGCACAGGGTCTTCCTGGGCGACAGCACCGTCTGGGCTGGAGAGCCATGTCTGGATGCGCTGTCTATGCCAAGCTAGCCCTTTGTCCCTGAGAGGGCAGGACTCGTGTGTGCTACACAGAGGTGTGTGAATGTGTGTGCACGGGTCTGTGTGTATGTATGCATGTGGTGTGTGTAAACATGGGTAGGTGTGAGTGCACATGCATATGTGGTGCATACATATGAGTGTGCATGTGTGCCTGTGTATGTGGGTACATGAACGTGGGTGTGCATGCATGTGTGAGTCCACATATATGTGCACATGTGTGTATGTGTGCATGGTGTACATGCACGTGGGTTTCAGTGTACATTTTCCCAGGAAAAAGCGAGGTTCCAGCTCTCATCCGCCTGCTCCCAGGACCAGCCCCTGGGATCCCGGAGTGGGGAGGGCGTTGTCTCTGGTCCTCTGAGCCCATAGGTGCCAGCGTGCCCCAGACACAGGCACAGGTGAGGCCGCTCTCTGGGGGGAGTCAATTCCCTGCCTTCATGTGTTTCTCCTGATAGCAAGCTTCTGTTTGGTTCTAACGAGCAGCTCTTCCCAGAGAGAATCAGAAGCAGCAGCAGAAACGTAAGCAGGTTCTGTAAACTTGTAATCGCACGTGTCAAACACCACAGCATTTTCACTCCCAAATGGAAGTGGTGAGAAATAACACCGAGCGGCCGCAGGAAACGGTGTTTCCTCTGACAGAAGTTAATTTTAAACTAAGTATTCCCTGAAAGAAAAGCAGGGAAACATTTTTACATGTCTATCATTCGTCCTTGGAGGACACAAAACAAATGTGTTTTTCAGCACGTGACACCAGCATTACTCCGGCAGCCTCGGGCTATGTGCTGTTCCCGGTTTGCACAACTGGAGGGGGAGAAAACAGCCCGGCATTAAGAGGCACGTATAGTTCAGACCAATCATAACCACGTAGGGGAAGGGGCCTGGGCACCCCGGGAGCCGCGAGGGGGAGGCTGGAGGCGGCCAGCGACGGCTGTGCCTGACCCGGTGGGGTGGCTGTCGCCCACAAAGGCACACGTGTGCAAACACACCGCTGGCCACAAGCTCACTTTAATGCCTCCTGACCAGGAGGCTGGCATTTACAGATTTCCCAAAGATGTTTAAGTGTTGAAGGGCGGCTCCTGGGAAAGGCACCAGGATATGTACCAATGAGTACACTTCCCAGAAAGATCCTGGGAGCTAATGGCATCACCAGAGTGACACCCTCAGGGCTGGGACCCAACCCAGCCCTTTCTGCAGGGAGAGAGCTACAAACGCCCTCTAGATGGTGAGCAGACAGCTGCACAGGGGCCGGGGCCACAGAGCTGGGAGGGCTCATGGCTGGAGGAGCCCTGGCTCCCCGCCCATAGGCCTGAGGCCCCTCAGCAGTTGTCTCCTCTCCCAGGAGGCCTGGGGCTTCGGGCCCTCTGCCTGAGACACGCCCACACCTGCACTTTCCAGAAGAGGCTGGGGCGGGGCAGGGGCTCGGACCCATTCCCCTAGCGAGAGGCATTTCCGGTGGGTTTGAACCTGGACGTATTCTCTCTTCCCAAGAATGCGTTTCCATCCACTGGTCCAGGAGCCAAGCACCAGCCCACAGCCCCGGTGACATTGCTGGGGACACTCCAGGAGCCTTCCTGATGTGGGGCCAGCAAAGGCCCCCCTGGCCCTGGTCCTCACTGGCCTCAAGGCCCCCTCCCACCACCGGCCTATCTGGGACAGGAGGCGGCCCAGGGCCTGTTGTTTCAGGGGCTGAATGGTGGCACACAGGACCTCACAGGGCAGCCCCCACTGCAGGCTCCAGTCCCGCGGAGGGAGCGAGTCACCGCTCCTGCCTGACCCCTCCGGCGGCCCCCCGAGAGCAGGCCTCTGCAGACCTCCGGAGGTCCTGGCAGCAGCGCTGATTCGGGGATGACAGAGGCTGGCCTGTGGGTCGGAGCTTGGACCTGAACTGTGACTGCTGCAGGAGGAGCTGAGAACATGGCCCAGGGCACGGCCCCCAGGGACCTTCTAGATCTCTGCTGCCCAGATCCTGTCTTCTTCCAGGCCCGTTAGCCAGCCCCTGCCCCACCCCTGCCCAGTAACCCTGGGTGGGCTGGCACGCTCGGGTCTGTGCTTGTTCCCGTGGGGATGGCACGGCTCCCTGTGTCACACACCCACCCAGCCTGATAGCTGGGTCCAGCCAGGCGGTGGCTCTGCTGCCCCTCCTACTCCCGGCCATGCTCCGGCCCCCACTCAGCATTCGGGCCTGGAGAGAAAAGGTTGGTGCTCTGTTCTCAGTCCCCTCAGTTAGTGTGGGGAAGGATGGGGCTAGTGAGGCCAGGTTGCTATCCATGTGGATAAGCACATGTAGTGTGGGGAGCCACACCGACTCCGTCCCCACGGGGCGTCTGATCCTCATCTCAGAATGGCCATGGGGGTCACCAGAGGTGGCCCAGCAAGGGGCCAGGGATGGACAGCAAACCCTTGGGACAAGCCCCTGGAGGTTCTCGGTGCCAGATGGGGCCACTCACCTCCACTGCATTCTCCAGAATCAGCAGCCCTGGGCAGAGCAGTTTCCTTCTGCTTTGCAATTCAGATTCACACACATGTACACTGCAAGTGTTTGCACACACACCACATTCAACCACAGATACGTGTGCACGCCACACCGCACGCACACATGCATGCCCCACCACACACACGTGCACGCACACCGCACACACACACTCTCTGCCCTCTAAAGGACATCCAGTGGGGCCCTGCCAGTTCAATCCCTTCATCGAAGGCCAGCCTTGGCCCTGGGTGGCCATGTCCCTGGAAGTCCCTCTGATGATTACAGGTGGTCACTCTAAAGGGGACTCTGCGCCCAGTGCTCCTAGGGCTCCGCCTTACCAGCTCTGCTTGTGAGAATGTGTTTAAGAGACGAGGCTCTTAAAACAGAGGCATTGCTGACTGTGGGTCACGATGGCCAGAGTGGCTTCATGTCACCCTTCATCCACTGTTGGAAATGGTGGGGCTAGTGAGGCCAGGTTGCTTCTCCATAGAGGCTCTGGGGCCTTTGCAGTGGCCTTTATGCACCTGGAGGTTCTCAGTTGGGCCCCGTGCGCCTGCTCTGCAGAGTAACACGCTCACCTATAAATAACGGAGGTGACAGGGCCCCTGTCAGCGCCGCTGATGGACGGTCCCTTCTCCCACCATTACAGCCTTGTGACTGTGGGAAAATTAATTTAAGTGGTAGTTAATTTCTAATGAATTCCACTCAAGCGGTTAATGTGGTCCCTGGGTGTTATGGTAACCTTCATGGATCATTGCATTATGTAAATAAATTCTACTTTATGCTGGTTTATTAAAAAAGAGTGAGATTGGGGAGTCTGGTTAAATCGCATCTGCACACAGTGAACACTCAACAGGAAAACCTTTATAAGGGAAGAGTGTTCCTGGAATGCTGAAGCACGCACTTTGACTGACCCAGCTGGTAAGCTTTCACTGCCCTGGATAAATATCGCCAAAGACACTTCATTGTATTCCAAGGAAAAAGAGGAGATTTTTTTGCCTTAAAACCTGTGTGAATACCGTGAATGGCCATGGGCATAAGTGGGCACAGGCTGAGTGTTTTCCTGGGACCCCTGTCACTCTGGCCCTGCCTCTCAGGGGACGTGACAAACAGCCGACTGCACAGGCCGGGCGGCCAGGCAGGACCACAGAACAGGAGTCCTTATCTGTTCCACGGGTTCCATACAATCTGTGATGCAAATAAAAGCGTAATAAATATGTGGGCGAACAGAGAAATAAATGAGGACCCACCAAGTTTGATTCCCTAACCAGAGCAGACTCCTTTGTTCTCAAACAACATGTTAAGCAATGAAACTGATAAAAATTCTAAGTAAAAACGCATGGCTCTGTTTTAGGACTGGTGGTGACTTGACCTCTGGGGGCGACGGCTCCTTCAGCCAGAAATCCCAGGGGAGGCCCCTCTGCTCTTTCTGGAGGGCAGCAGACGCATTGTCCGAGGTCCGCACAGGAATTCCTGCTGTGCTTAGGGAAGGAAAAGCGTGCATCGCTCTCTGGAAAAAGGACCATGAATGCTTCCTGGTGCTGGTCAGAGAAGGAAAACGCCTCACCAGGGATGTGGCAGCTGCCAGGCTCGCCTCCCGACGGCGCTGTCTCTGAACACGGATGCAGCCAAAGCCAATGTCTCATGCAATGCACAACAGCTTCTCTTTGTTCTTTAAATTCCTCGTTTTGTCCATGTTTCTTAAATAGAAAAATGACAAGTGGGAACTCGGAGGAAGAAATAACGGACCTCTAATTGGGCGTCACAACCACTGATTACAAAAGAGAACAGAATGCTTTGTAAGTCAAAAAAGGATGAAAAATACAAATCTCGTATAGATGCCGAAAAATGCCCTGAATTAAAAAACACAATGTCCTATGCCAACTTGGTAAAGAAAGCATGGGAGAAGGACACACCCTGGCTGCTGGTGGGAACCCCTGCCCAGACGCATTCCCGGGCTTAGGACAGGTGTTCGAAATGGGGAAGGAATGGGGATCCAGGGACTCGCCTGGAGGCTTGGCTTGGCAGAGGGGATGGCAGAGCGGCTGACCCCGCTTGCTTCCAGGGGGAGAACGAGGTGTGGATTCAACACAAAGACTCACACTGCATCCCGGGTACCTTTTGCATTTTGAACAGTGTGAATACATTATGTATTAGCCATAATTTAAATCAAAATCATTTTCAAAAGTACTCGACACCATTTGCAGTGCATTGAACAGTGTCTGCCCAAAAGTGGTGTCCTCCCCAAATCCTCAGGATGTGACCTTATTTGGAAACAGGGTCTTTGCAGACATGACTGTGTTAAGGTCATGAGATGGACTCATCCCGGATGAAGGCAGGAGAATTAATTTCTGTTGATTTAAGCCACCAAGTGTGGAACCTGTTACGGCAGGCACAGGACACCAAATACACTACTGTTTTTCTCTAAACCCTCTTGGCCTTTAGTAAAGACTGTATCCTTGAGGTATAACTAATGAAACAAGTTAATTTCTTACTGTCCATCTGAAATTTGTACCAATTTGGAGTGAATGCAAGAGGGGTCTTTCTAAAGCTGATTGGCATTTAATGCACAATAATAAAATATACTACCTGGCCACTCAGGTAAACAGCAAAAGCCACAGAGAGTTGCTGTACTAGACCATGGATGTTTTTCTAAACACAATACTGATGTCTCTTTCACATTCTTCCTAAAGGAAAAGTCTTTCATCACTGAGAGAAAACTGGTTCGATGAGTCCTTGAGGCTTTAAACTTTAGTTTAGGGTAAGCACATCATTTCAAAATTTAAAGTTTTCAACAACAAGAATAAGTCAGAAGAGGCTGCAGGAAGGGATGGCCAAGGCCTACTTGGGAGCAGAATGCAGACAGTCAGGACGTTTTGAAACGGCGTGCTGGCTGCGGTTTGAATCACAAACCCACGTGTGTCAGTTGGATTTAGAGGAAAGAAATACTAGAGGGAGGAGGGGAGGTCGTGGCATTTTCTTTAAACCTTCCTTTTACTTATTAACACTTCCTGACTTTTGAAAAATGATTAAGTGTTGTTTGAAGGTCTTTAGAGCTGAAATGAAAATCTCAGGGCACCTGAAATCCCCTTTGGACACGTCTCCTCAATTGGCTTGTCATCAGGGACACACACACAACACGGCTCTGTCAGAGACTGCGCCTGCTGCAGAGAATGTTATAGAACAGGACCTGCGAACGTTTTCCCTAAAGGGCCAGAGAGCAAACACTTAGGTTCTCGATGCATCTGCTTGGTTCTCCGTCGCAGCGTGAAAGCTTCCATAGACGACACATGAATGAGTGAATGTGGCTGTGTCCCAACCAAACTTCATCGACAAGAATAGGCAGTGGCTCACCTGCCTTCCCTTCTCTGGCCAAGGCGGCAAGGAGCCTCTTTTGGGGAAGCTGATGACCCCAAAGCTCAAACATTCCGAACTGATAATCACACAGAAGTAGAATACACTTGTCTCCACTTGGCATGTTAAGGTTAAAGAAATGTGGCCTCAGGGAAGCAGTATGGAGGTTCCTCAAAAAATCAAAGAGAGCTACCATACGGCCCAGCAATCCCACTGCTGGGAATTTACCCAAAACAAACGAAACACTAATTTGAAAAGACATATGCACACTTAGGTTCACTGTCACATTATTTACAATAGGTTAGATATGGAGGCAACCTAAGTGTCCACCAACAGATGAATGAAGAAGAGGTGGGACATATACACAATGGAATATTACTCAGCCATAAAAAGGAAGGAAATCGTGCCATTTGTGACAACACGGATGAATCTAGAGGGTGTTGTGCCCAGTAAAATAAGCCAGGCAGAGAAAGACGAATACGATATGACCTCACCTATAAATGGAATCTAAAAGCATTAACAAAATAAAGCAAAAAAAAAAAACCCGAATAAAAAACCAAGCTCATAAATACAAAGAATAGTCCAATAGTTGCCAGAGGTGCAGAACAGGGGAGGGTAAATGTGTGAAAGGGGTCAAAAGGTACAAACCTCCAAGTATAAAATAAATAAGTCCTGGGGATGTAATGCACAACATGGTGACTATAGTTAATAACACTGTATCACATATTTGAAAGTTGCTAAAAGAGTAAACCTTAAAACTTCTTCCCATAAGAAAAAACTCTGTAGGTATATGTGGTGGAAGATGTTAACCAGGCTTATTGGGGGGATCCCTTTGTAATGTGTACATTGCAAATGAACGCTGGGTCACCAGGCTGTACACTTGAAACTAGTATGATACTGTATGTCACTTATGCCTTATAACCTATGCCTTATAAAAAAAAATGCTTAAAAATGTGTTCAAATATTTAGTAGATTCTGTGCCTCAGGGCCTAGGGACCCCAAAGCCCCCAGGTGGCCCCATGTGCTCTTTGCTGCACTGTGGGGGTCAGCTGGTTCTCTCCTGCTCTGCTTCCCCGACACTGCTGCAGGCTCATCTGCTCCACAGCATCCGAGATCAAATCACTTATTCGTTAAAATGTTCATCAGGACTTCTGTCTCACCGCAGGCCTCTGGCCCCTTGGAAGGGTGGAAGAAAAATCCAAGCCTCCCTCCTGCCGGGCAGAGGCCTCCCCGGTGCCCTGGCCCTCAGTCTCCCCAGGGGGGCCAGGCACTGGGCCGGGCCCTCCCAAGTCCTGGAGGCGCGGTCACACACCTCTGGGCTGCGCCTCAGGGTGCTGTCCGTCCTCCCACTGTCCACTCCAAGAAGCCCTGCCTGGCAGGCCCCAGTCCTCTCACGAAGCCAGGCATGGGCCGACCCTGAAGGCTGGGTCATAGTCTCTCCTTAGAAGGTGTGGACAGGTCCCTCGAAACCCTTCACTTGGGGGCTCAGCAGACCTCCAGGACAGGCGGATGTCGTCACCACCACATCCCACAAAGCAGGGCACGCATGCAGACCACGACCTCCCAGGGTGAAGATCTCAAGCACAGAAAAGGCGTCACAAACCTGTTGAAGGTCACGCAAGCTCACAGAGAATTTGGCAGAGACACGAACAGTCAGCGTATCAGCAAATGCACCAAAATATGGTCAACCTCACTAGTAATCAATGCATGAGAACACACTAAAGTGAAGCGCGCATTTACCCATCAGATTTGCAAAAACTGGAGAATGTTATCCAGGGTGGAAAGCTGGTGGTCACACACCACACTGTGGGCAGTGGTACCACTGTGGAGACTAAATAAGCAACTTTTTATGCATAAATTAAGTATTCTTCCTGACCCCACTTCTGGGCATTATCTTGCTCATACAGAGGAATCTATGGAGCTGTTCCAATAGAAGCACTGTTTGTCATGGCAGAAAACTGGGAACAGCTTAGTGTTCTACAGGGGTAGATGGTTAACTAAGCTATGATGTGATCCCAGGGGAAGGCACGCGGCCCCCAAACAGCTGGGGCGTCCACGGCCTGCCTGGGGACAAGAGCTGAGACAGATGTCTGAACTGACCCTAGAGAGCTGTACTACAGTGTGCAAAGCATGGTTTTCTTTATGTAAACATTAAACTCTTATAAATCTAACCACGTTTTTCCAAGGATGTAGGTAACAATGTAGGAAAATTTTGGGGCAACACACGCCAAAACGGCAATTATTTGTACTTCTGGAGGGAGAACAGGGTGGGTGGGAATGCAGACAGCCCTGCTCTTTGGCGCAGTTTTGTTTCTGAGGAGCTGGGCCCACCTCCTACTCTCATGATTGGCACCCAGGTCACCTACCGACACCATGCCACCTAAGGGAGTCAGCGTGCAGAACTAGAGGCGCAGAGGTGCCCTCTGGCGGTCAGGCCTGTCCTCACAGGCCTGCTGCCCCACCCTGAGGGCCATGCAGCCCCCAACACCCTGGGCTCCGATCCGGAGTCAGGTGAGTCAGGCACCTGCACTGGGCGCTCAGCAGCGCGACCACCCCAGAGCCTAAGCTTGCCCGGGTCGTGGAGAACAGGAGCTCCCAGCCCACTCTCGAGCCTGAGCCTGTGTGCGCCTCTCACCCTGTCCCGCCAGGACACCCCCCGCATCTAAGCTGAATCTGCCGGTGGGGCCTCCCTGTGGAATGGCTGCACCTTCCCACACCGTCTCCACGTTTTATGTTTTTCCTAAATGGGGTTTGTTAAGCTTCTTGGATTTGCGGACTTATTGTTTCATCAAACATGGAACATTTTGGCCATTATTTCTGCCGCTCTGTCCCCCAGCCCTGCAATGCCATTTGTGCTAGATGCTCAATATTGTCTCATAGCTCAATGAGTTCCATTTATTTATTTTGTCTTTATTTGACATTTATTTGTTATCTAGAAGTTCCATTTGGGTATTTTTTTGCAAGTTTTATTGAAGTATAATTTACCTACAGTAAAACTATACTTCCAGTGTACAGTTCTATGCATTTTACAAGCACATATAGTCATGAACCCACTACCACAGTCAGAAGACGGAACAGTCCCACCAGCCAAAGCACCCTGCCTGTCCCTCTGCAGCCAACCCTTCTCCCAACCCCACTCCTATGATACGTCTATCTTCTGTCCCCATGATTCTGGCTTTTCCACTGTGTTAGACCTTTGGAATCATAAAGTAAGTAGCTTCTGGAGTCAGGCTTCTGTGAGTTGGCATGATGGATTTGGGATGCACTCACGTTTTTATCTGTGTGTGTTCTTCTTTCCTTCTGCTGCTGAGTGTGTCCCATGGTAAGAGCACATCACAGCTGGCCTGTCCCCTCACCAGCTGGGGACATGTGGGTTGCTCCCAGTTGCTTGGGTTTTAAAGAAATTATAAATAAATACACTGTAAACATTCACATAAAAGTTCTGCTGTGAACTTAAGTTTTCATTGTTCTTGGACAAACACCAAGAAGTGGCATTTCTAAGTAATTGAACATTTAATTGTATGAGAAATGGCCAAGTTGTTCCCAACATGGCTTTATTATTTTCCACTGAGAATTGCAGTTGCTACACGCTCTCACCAGAACTTGCCCGTGTCCATCGCTTTAACCACTCCGACAGGTGTGTAGTGCTGTCTCATCGTGGTTTTCACTAAAATCTAGTGTCGAACATCTTTTTTATGTGCTTGTTTCCCTTCAGTATACATTCTTTTGTGAAACATCTAAAGTCTTCTGCCCATTTTTAATTGGATTGTTTTGGTACTTTTGAGACTTCCTTGTAGCATGCTGATCCGTAGCTTTACCAGACATATGTTCTGCAAATATTTTCTCCCCGTGTTTTGCCTGTCTTTTCATGTACCTTAACAGTGTCTTTTGAAGAAAGATACCAACTCTGATGAAAAGATTTTGAAGATACTAACTCTCATGAAATCTAATTTACTAATGTTTTCTTTTATGGATATTTTTGATGTTGCATGTAACAAAGCTTTGCATAACCCAAGTCACAAATGTTTCCTCCTGTTTTCTTGAGTTTCCAGTGTTAGGCTGTACATTTTGGTCTACAATCTATTTTTAGTTAATCTTTATATATGGTGAAAGGTGTGGGCTGAAAAGTGTATTTTGTGTACATGGAAATCCAATTTTCTAGCACTATATAGAAAAGCCTATGCCTTTTTCATTGAACTCCCTTTAATCCTGTTTTGAAAATCATTTAACCACATACACGTGGGTCTACGTCTGAATTTTCTACTTTGTGCTACTGATCTATGGTGAATGCATCGTCACAGTGTCTTGACTATTGTGGTTGTATGCTAAACCTTGAAATCAGGGAGCGTGCATCCTCCACTACTTTCCTTCATTTTCAAAATTCTTTTGGCTTTTTTTTACATGCTTTGCTCTTCCATATAAAATGTTGAATAACCACAGCATTTTGTACAAAAATTCCAAAAATGCTGGGATTTCTATTGGGATTACATTGAGTCTGTAGACCAGTTTGGAAAGAACTGACAATATCAAATGTTCTAATCAATAAATATGGTATTATCTCAATATTTATTTAGATATTATTCCAATTCTTTCAACTGCATTTTAGCTTTAGTATACAGAATGTGCATACGATTTTTGTTGCATTGACACCTAAATTGTACATGGTTTTGGTGTTATAATAAATGGTACTTTTAATCTCAACTTCTGTTTGCTCATGACTAGTATATACAAACACAGGGACCCCTCTCACTATGAGCAACAGAGAAACTGTGAGGCGCTTCCGGTAGGTTCTGGTCATTGTGAAGTCAAACTCCAGGGTAAGGTAAGGAATTCGGGGATCTAAACAAGGGGTCAACACACTTTTTTTCTTTTTGTAAATTAGTCTAAACAGTTAAGTATTTTAGGTTTCTCAGGCTATGGTCATTGTTGCAACTACCCCCTCTACATGGGGTAGAGGCATAGACAACGCATAAAGGAACAAGCATGGCCGTCTTCCAATAAAATTTTACTTACAGAAACAGGTGGTGGGCTGTATTTGGCCTGCGGACTGTAGTTTGCCCGCCGTCTCCTCACCTGAACCGATTTTTTGGCTGTTATGCTGGAATGCTGGGGCTGTGCATGCTGGTCCACGCTGGTACTGGTGGACAGGCCGTGAGGGGGTCGGCCGGCCCTGGTGGGTGGGCCGTGAAGGGGGTGGCCGGCCCTGGTGGGTGACCTTGGAGCGAATGGACACTAACAATCCCAGGAGGGAGCGACGATTTTGAGTGCAGGTTGTCAACCATTCACAGGGTCCTGTGGACTCGAGCCTCATCACTTCTCTGCCCCCACCACTGCCCATTCTTTGAAGATCGGGTAACACTAGGATCTCATGCTAGATGCCCGCACAGGCGAATAAACACCTTACGCATACCTGTCCAGGAGAAAATAATCGGAAAGGTGTGTGTGTGTGTATGTGTGCATGTCCACACACGTAGGAAGCAACTAGATACTTAGATAAATCCAGCATTGACCTTCTCGGCCCACGCTAGAGGCCTTCGGGTTCCTCAGATGGGGCCAAGCAGCCAGCTGTGCAGAACAGTCATGGGCAGAGCCTTGTGGGGTGAGCAGGTTCTGAATAGGTGGGGAGGATAGGTGCTGCCTTTTTATAAGGAGCCATTATCATTCGATTGCATGTTCACTGGTTGGGCACCTACTGTGTGCCAGACCCTGTGGCAGACTAAAGCATGAGAAATAGGTTTTGCCCAGCCAGGTCTTAGGGCCCCTCCACAGAATAATTGTAATGTATGCTTGAGCCACACTTTTAACTTCTGAAAGTACTTTCTATCCATTATTCAGTTTCTCAGTAAGGACAGTACTGCAGACTGCTGGCCCCAGCTATGCCCTGGCCCACCTGTGGGTCACGGCAGCTGCAGAGGACAGCTTCTGCGATGGGCTTCCTCCTCAGGTCCCTGGGTGCCTCTACTGTCTGCACAGGGCTTTCTTGTGGTACCTGCGGGTCTGCTCAGCTGCCTCTGTGCAGCTTCACATGTCTGGGATTTAGTCCCCAACAGGGGTGACCCCTGAACCATGAGTAACAGGAACCTATAGATAAATGGCCCACTTCCTCCTTCCCTGGTGGGACAAGTGGGGCCCATTCCACGTGTGTAACCCGAGGACAGTAGGATACAGCCTAGTGCCCTGATGTGCCCCATTTGCACACCCCATGCCCCTCCTTCCTTAATCTTCCACCTGAGCTCTGTTATCACCTCCCAAATGGACCACCTGCATCCCAGTCCTTGTTACAGAGTCCAAGGTAAGACAGGTGACACTAATCCTGTCACAGTTGAAACATTAAGTCCAGAGAAATGAAGTGCTTCACACCAGGGGCTGTCTGGCCACTCTGGAGATATTTCTGGCTGTCACCACCAGGGTGGGGGCATGCTGGTGAACACCAGGCTGCACACAGGATGCCCCAGAGAGCCACCCAGCTCAGGTCAGCCATGTCAAGGGTAGAAACCTGATGCCACAGAGCTGGTTCAGTTGTTCTGGGACTGAACCTAAGTATGTTCAAATTAGCCTTAGGATGTTTTGGATTCAACACAGTTCAACTTGAAAATAGAAGTAAAACCTCTTTTGTGACAAACCCACTACATGCTGCAGCTTCTGAGGCTGGGCGGTACCTGCAGGAGATCGGGCCAAGAGGGAGGAGAAGGCCTTGCTTCAGTGGACTGGCAGAACCCCATGCTGCCCAGGCAAGGTGCTCCACCAGTGGGCACGTTTCTCCCTCGTCCTTCTGGGCTGACCCCGAGGCCAGGACGGGGTGCGCAGTGCCTGACTGGCACATGGGGCCGCCCTGCAGCTGTGGAATCATGCCCGACACCCACCCGCCTCCAGCTGAGTGCGGCCAAGGGCCCTCACCTCCCGTGCATCCTTCAGGTTCCAGCAGGGCACAGCCTAGGCCCCTCCGCTGGCCCCTGCACCTCCTGCTCACCCACACTGCCATCCCCCCTGCCACAGTATTAGAGGAAGGCTGCCAGGGCAGGCCCAACACTCTTCCATCCTCCAGATCACAGGGCCTGGCCCCAGGAGACACTCCAGTGTCAGCACATGACCTTGGCAGGGCCATCCAGGGACTGGGTGGTAGGCGATGCTACTGTAACCCTGTGTCAGGAGACACTGGGACCTCATGTGCTACATGTCACATGTGTACACATGCACACACCAGTCTCACGGACACTCACATGCACAGCACACAAACGCACATGTCATACGTGCACATTCGTGTCTCAGTCCAAGGATGGCATATTTAACTGATATCCAAAATACCTTTATATATAAGCAATTAAATTTCCTTAAGATTGCTATCAAGGTTTTCATCCTTACCAAGACAGGAACATCTAGGAGGGCACCCAGTCCAGATAAAAGCACCCGCCAGGCTGAATACACCTGCAGGGCTAAGAGCGCCCCCGTGGAATGGGCTCCCGACCGAATCCAGTTCTGCCCTAAGGAGCCCGCATCCTGATGTCGGGGGTAAACCAGCTCCAGCACACACTCGGCTCGCACAGAGGGCAAAACCTCGCGATTCCCACCGGGGGCCTGGCT
Organism: Phataginus tricuspis; assembly: GCA_029783875.1. NCBI lineage: Eukaryota > Metazoa > Chordata > Mammalia > Pholidota > Manidae > Phataginus > Phataginus tricuspis. Next base: position 91,213,963 of record JAQQAC010009165.1, on the reverse strand, counting down.
GGACTAGGTCTGCTCTGGCAGAAGGCAAGATGCCAGGCGCCGGAGTCCACAACTCTTCGACTACAAGATGTTTAAGCTTTATTTTTCTTTCCACGAGGAGATCCCCCTTCCAGGGAGGCGCGGTTCACAGCTGCCTCTGCTTGTGCCGGGGGTTGGTGGTGCAGTAGATGAACCACCGGCCGCGCCTCTTCACGCGGTAGCAGTCCCTGCAGCGCTTCCTAAGGACGCCCTTCGTTTTGAACCCCAGGGCGGGCTGCGGGCAGGCCGGGGGTCCGGGCGGCGGGCAGAGCGGCCGGGGCGCGCCGACGGGCAGCATTGGGCGCAGGGCGCGGGCCAGCGTCCTCAGGAGGGCGGCCATGCCGGGAAGGGGCGCCTGCGGGCGGGCGGCAGCGCGGGCGTCGGGCGCGGGGACCAGGGCGTCGGGGCTCACCGCACGCCCCGGGGCCCCGCCTCCCGAGAACCCTGAGCCCTGGGGCGCGGCGCGGGGCCAGCACCGAGCGGCCGCTCCCGCCCTCCAAGCCCACCAGCCCTCGGCCCGCCTCGCCCGGAGAAACTGAGACCCGAGGGCCCCGGGCACCTCCTCCCGCGGGCAGCTCCGGGCGGGCAGCCCCGAACCCGGTCGCCTCCCCAGCGCCCACGGGACCCCTGACCTGGAGGACAGCGACTTGGCCGGGCCGGCAGCGCGTTTCACCTTCGCCTGCGTCCTCGCGCGCGCCTGCGCAGTAGGGCGGGGACGCCGTCGCCCGGCGTGTCCGCCCGAAAGGAAGATGGCGGCAGGACCACGTGGCGGAGCTGCCGCGGCGTCGGGGGAGGCAAAAATGGGAAACGGAAGAGGTATCTCGAGAGAAAAACAGGTCACGACCAAGCCGGCATGTTTAAGAACTGACGAATACAGACACCAGAACAAACTGTAGAAAATCCGCATGCTTGTGTTAAGTGGACATCCTGGGAGGAAGGAGGTGCGGTTCAGTGGAAAGGGATCCTCTGCCTACCGCCCAGATTCCACAGTGGACTTGCTACACCTGCCTTTGGCAAACTCACCCATCTACTCCCCGTGCACATGAAGGCGAGCTGCATGGGGGTGGGCGGTGTGAGCTCGGGTCTGCCTCTGGGCACTCGCCCGGTGGCATCTTTTCTGGTCGAGAGGTTTTCGGTGCTTCTCGCCTCTCATCACCTTGCGGGCTTCTCCACTTCCCCGGAGTCCAGGATGTGCGTCCCCACCACCCCAGCTCTGAGTTCAGACTCTGCCCACCGCCCTCGCCCATCCGGGACCCTCCCGACGGCTCTCCGACAGGCAGGCAAAGGGGCAGAGGCGCAGGGGAGGGACGCGCCGGGATGCGTGCGGGCGGCCTGCCTAGCGTGCTCCTTGGCAGTGCTCTCGGGGCTGGGGTGCGTGGGGGTGACAGCGGTGGTGCGTCACGGGGCTCTGCCGCGCAAATCCCAAACCATACTGTTCCCTTGGCCGCACAAATGCGCACCGCGAATGTACTTCCCAGATTCCTAAGCAAGGACCCTTCGCTAATACAAACATTCGATGTATAAACTACGATTATCAGTTACCATTGAATGTAACCAATACACCTTCACTTTCCATCCTCCCCTAACCTGCCGCTGGTACGAATCACCCAGCAGCCGCTAAGCGCTCAGGGTAGCTCAGTTTCCCGCCTTGTCGAGGCTGAGTCTCCATCACCTGCAGCGCTTACTAAGCCGTCCCTGCCCGACCGCACCGCGCCTGCGCGCCGACCTGGGCGCGGTAAGTCCCGGCTAGGCGTGCCCTGCAGAAGCACTGCGCATGCGCCGGCGCGCCGGGTCAAGGGTCAGCCCCAAAATGGCTGCGGCGGCGACCTGTCGGCTTCTTGGCCGTGGCGGCGCAGTGGTGTTGAGCCTGCCCCGGGGAGCCCGGTGTTTCGGGGTACAGGCCTCGCTGACCGGGGAGAAGGTCACGCACACCGGCCAGGTAACCACCGTGGCGCGGTGGGCGCTGTCGACCTCGGGGCCCGCGGTCCAGTCCCCTGGCGGTCTGGAGTCCCCGGTCCACCGCGGCCCCAGGCCCTCGTCTGCCCAGGCCCTCAGGCTCCCCGACCCCGTTTCCGCAGCACCTCACGCCCGCGGACGCCCCTTGGCTCCCTGCCCACCGAGCTGCCTTGGCCTAGCACCGGCTGGGCGCGCTGGTCTTGGAGCCTGAGGGCGGTGCCGGCCCCGTTCGGAGGACAGCCAGGCGCCCTGTCTGACCCTCAATCTGCCGTGGGTGGAACCGTCCCGCTGCCGCGCGGTGCTAGTCGTGCCCGTGGTGTCATCAGAGCTTCTGAAGAGCGAGGGAGGCCCCCTGGCACTGTGGACGGGCTTGTCTCCGGGGTCGGACTGCCACGTTCATCGTGTAAGAGCAGATAATACGTTTTAGTAGCTCGAGGGTCTGCCGCAGTCCGAAACACAAAGCAGGGTTAAGCTATAACCAAGTGAGAAAATGAGAGTAATGTACCGCATTATTAAAGTGCCACCTGGTAGATCAGAAGGGCAGTGCGCCGTCATCTGTCCTGCGTGGACCGAGGCTGTGGGGCCTTCCTCTGCCCGAGTTGGTCCTCTACTTTCACCCCGTCTTGCTGCCTTCCAGTTCGGATGACTGCCATTGTCACCCTAGGTGACTTGCTGAAAAATGCCCTGGTCACACAATTCTACCCTGTCCCTCACGTTTGATCATAAATGGCAGAAATTAAGAAAAACAATGTTTATGATTGACCTTAGGAATTAGGCCATAAAAATCACATATGGTCTTTTTTCTTTTCAGGTTTATGATGATAAAGACTACAGGAAAATTCGATTTATCAGTCGTCAGAAAGAGGTAAGTAAAGGATCTAGTGAAAGAGAGGTAAGCAAACTTTGATATGACTGAAAAGAACTGAAAAGTGATATTCGTCCTCAAATTGTGAGCATCCTAGGAGTTCTGGAATTCTGCAGTTTTTCCAAATGTTGAAAGTGTCTGTATTGGTTTTGTTTTCTTCCCCTGAAGTATATAATGTGGCACCATGTACGTGTAGCTCTGGTTTACTTACAAATGCAGGTGCTCTTTTCTTTAATGTCTGTGCCTTATATTCCTGAGACCCTTGGGTTAAAGTAAGTGGTATCAACTTCTAAAATCCTTTTTCAGTCACCTATTGAGGGATGCTTTTCATAGTTCTCACAAAACAGATCAGGCTGTGTTCTTACAGGGCCTTACATGCCAAGCTGAAGGTGGCCCATGAGCTGATCCTCTCTGAGCGGGTCTGAAAAGCCAGTTTAGTGTGAACCCCATGAGTGTGGCTGCTTGAGAAAACATTGGGTTCCTGCCTAGGTGAGCCTCCTTCCTTGCTGACCCACCCCTGTACCACCAATTTCAGAGTCCTGAGCATTGGCTCAGGCATTTCCGCCACATACTCTGTGTTGCTCTGTCCTCTGCAGCCGCCTCAAGCCCCTCCTTCCCCATAGACAGCCTGTTGACTCCTCTTGGTATACCTCAGCCGTCCCTAACCGAGTTTCCCTCCTCCGCCCCGACCTTGGTTAACACTCTCTGTTCCTGAGGTGGATGGCTGACTTCTGTTCTGCTTTGTGGGTGCTGTGGAGCAGGGGGGTGGAGGTGGAGCTCAGCACCCTGGGCAGGGGGTTTTGGAGCAGATGGGTCCCGAAGCCCTGGGATCAACCCTGTGGCTGGCCTCCAGGTCCCTATCTTAGCTCTTCTGAGGTTTAGCAAGTACCCAAGTCTGTCACAAACTCCTCTCTCCTGGAGATGCAGGTGGCTTCTGGTTTCTGATTGCCATAGTGGGGGACAATGGCAGAGCAGCTTAGAGACAAAACCAGGTAAACAAAATCAGGGTTAGTGAAGCCAAGAAAGCGTGAAAGGAGGAGGCAGTGTGGACCCTGCTTGCCTCACAGCCGGGCAGCTCCCCAGGCCCTGAGCCGGCCACGGTCCTGAGCCCCATCCCGCCTCTGGGTCCTCAAGAGCAGGAGCCGCCAGGGGCACATCTCACGTGGTAAAGGTGGGCAACATGTCTAAATGACGAGTTGGCATTCTACCAGGCTTTCATTCTACAGCAAAAGTTTGGCACTGAGTAAGGCTTGTTTGGTTTCCCAGATACATTACTGCTGTTGAAGACCTCTGGGCATCCTGGAAACTGGTACAGAAGGAAAGTTCCCTTCCCCCTTCCCCCTCAGTATTTCCCTTATTCTTAACATCTCGCATTAGTGTGCTGTGTTCTTTACAATTGATCAATTAGACACTTGAGCATTGATACGTTAGGTCAGGGCCACAGTGTACATGAGCGTTAACTCTGGTGTTGGTGTTCCTTGGGCTTTGACATGTATGTGACGTCATAGCATCGTGTCCTGTGTCTTCTGGGATGGCATCATGTGGAATAGGTCCACTACCTAAAAATTCCCTGAGCTGCCCCTCTTCCTCCCTTGCTCTCCCAACCCTGACAGCCACTGGCTTGCTGTCTCTGTGGTTCCATGTGGTTGTATTTTAAGAAATAAACTGGATGTGAAGAACAGTACTAGCAAGAGCTGGGCAGTTGAGCCTTCCCAGGAGAAAGTGGGAAGTACCTGCCGGGGCTCTTGGCCAGGTTTGAGTGGAGAGCCTCGTGGTTGGCAGGTGTTTTTCCACTGGGTCGGGAGCCGGGAAGACACAGGGAGGACTTCCTCCCAGGTTGACTGCCCTTGTGCCAGTGCTCCAGCATATTATCACCTGGATTGTGGGCTTTAAATGTGCATGCATACCTGCGTACCCACGCACCCATGCATGCACCCCCATGCCCACCACCTACGTACCCCTGGGTCCATGCACCCACGTACCTAGGTACCCATGTGCCCACGTGCCCAGTTACCCTTGCACCCACATGCCCATTCACCTGCCTACCCATGTACCCACGTACCCACACACATGCCCACGGAGGTGAGAAAGCTCCAGTGGGGTGCAGTGGTGCCCCAAGACTAGGAGAGGTGGGTCTCCAGAACAGGGAGCTCTAAAGTGGATCCCGCCTGTGCTCTGGTTCCGAGGCTCCAGGCAGGAGGTGGGTAGCAGGGCAGCAAGCCCACAGCACCCAGCTGGCCTGGGCGAGCCACCCCCTGCTTAAAAATAAATTTGCATGAAAATGTTTTTCCCTGATTTAAAAATGACATGCTTGTGTGTACATGTATATTTAGCTAAAGTTATTGGCATTAGTGTCAAAAATAACTTGATATTCAAAAAAAAATAAGCTGGGGCTTTCAGTTTATTTCAGGGCCAGAGTTTTATAGAACATATTCAGCTGGGTTATTGCCTTTCTGCTCTGGTTTTAGCAGTAGTTCATAGAACCATGTACCTTGCACTCTAGTGGGGGTACTGTTTTTGGTGTAAGGAAGTGGGCTTTCCACAGGAGCTGTCACTCCTAGAGTCAGGAGTTTAAAAAAAGTTAACAGTTTACTAACAAATGAAGTTACACCTAAATATCTTTATGCTCAAGTCAACTGACCATCGAGAGGTAAATGGAAAGGTAGTTTCACATTTTCCACGTAAAGGACAAGCATACAGCAGCAGGACGAATAAGGGTGTGTGACACCATGTGCTTAAGGTGCCCCACACTTAGGCCAGTGCAGAGCACGTGTGACACGGTGATGTTTTCTCTGCACTCACTGCCTGGTGACATCCTGGGCTGCTCTGCTACTGCTCCTGGACCCTCCTAGGCGAGGTGGCAGGATGGAGCCTAGGTCTACCTGGCGTCAGAGGCTGGTGCATGGCTTCCTGTTGGGACTGGGGTGTGCCGAGGCCTGGGCTTTTGGATTCCTGTGGCTGAACCAGTTCTGGGAAGAGATGTTAGTCGTGGGAGGTTGGGGTTGCCCTGGGCCACTGTGAGTGATGGAGGCAGCCCCCTCACGCGGGAGCCTGTGATCACTGACCGCTGCAGTGGGGCCTGGGGGCCAGCTAGTGCGGCCTTGGCGACATGCTTGCCACTTCGTGGGTGCTGCGTCATTTACACTGTGATGCTCTTAATGTGGTGCATGGCTTCATCCGCAGCAGAGGAGACTCACCCCTCGGCTGCCGAAAGGCGCTGGGGCACAGGCAGTGAGGCAGGCAGCAGAGGCCTTGTGCAGCAGGCGCCCGCAGGACAGCGTGGTGGCCCTGCACAGTGAGCGTGTTTGTTTCCACATAGCCCCCTTCCCAGTGACTTCTGTGTTTCTGGAAATAGAAGTTTAAGCAAAAGCTTTAAGAAGTCATAATCTGTAAGCGATGGAGCTTTTCAAAAATCATTAGCTCTTTCCAAAATAGTGGCCACATTCTGTGGGTTCAGGGCATGGGTTCTACTGAGGGGTTTGTCCAGATGGCAATGAGGCCGTCGGTGGAGGGTGAGGCTGAGGAGCACGTGCTCTGGGTGGACTCAGCTGGCTTCAGGGGAAACCAGTTGAGTAAATTATGCTTTCCTAGCGGACTCCCAAGTGGTGTTGAGGTGCCGTGTCACTGAGTGCTCCCCACCCCCACCACCTGTGAAGGTCGATCTGCGCTTCTCTGTTTCCCGCTTCACTGTGTGGGAGGCCTGTGTGTCAGCGGGTTCTGGACATGGGGCTGGCAGCCGGGCCAGCACGTGGCCCCGTTTGTCGGCAAACACTGAGGCCGTTCGCTGCGCTGAAATCATGGAGTGACCGGGCATGTTGGCTGACCTGACGTCTGCCTGGCGCTCCGCCTTGTCCAGGCGCAAGCCTCTGGTCTGCCAGCCTGTGGTGGCTCGGGACGCCTGCAGGGGAGGGGTGGGCACCCACCTCTGACAGTCTGCCCTCTAGGATTGTGTTCCAACTGAACAATCCTTCGGCCTCTGGAAATGGGGCCCGAGGGTGAGGTCACGCCCGTGTCCACCCTTTTGGGCTAACCTGTGGGAGAGGTGCTGGGCTTGTGAGGTGTCATCAGGTGGGGTGGCCCCTGGGAGCCTGTGTGGGACTCAGACCCTGCTGCTGACAGCCGGGAGCGGTTCAGAGGATGAGGCGACAGCTGCAGCAGACGGGAGAGGCCCTCGGAGCAGGGAGGCGCTGTGGGTTTTCTTCACGGGACCGCGTGGTGCTTGGCGGGTGGGAACCGCAGCCCCTGGCCCTGGCGGGCTGCCGTGATTGAGCGGCCAGGTGATGGACTTTGAGGCACATTTGGGCCCTGTGTTCCAGGCACAGACACTCACTCTGCTTGTGTGGTTTGCCCAGTGGACGCGCTGTGTCTCCTCGTGTCTCTAGGTGGCCGGCCTGTCGGGTCAGCCTCGATGAGCAGGGCGCCTCCTGTCCGGGGCTTCCTAAGGTAAATCACTGGCTGGCCAGTACACTGGAGGTGCTGTTTTAAACAAACTATGAAGTGGAGGGAACAGGACAGTGATGCCCGTGTGCACAGTCACCCAGCTTCAGCAGTTACCCACCAGGACGCCCACCGAGACGGCTATGCTCACTTGCGCCCCACCCCACCACCCTGTTCCCCGCTGGCTCTGGGGGCTTGCGAAGCAGAACTCTGGCATGGGGTCATCGAGTCTGGAACGTGCCTGAGCAGGGCCCCAGGAGGTCATGTGACCCAGCGTCCTCACCCCTGGGAGTTAACATGGCTCCTTTAAGTTACCTCTGTATAGGTGGTGGCAAACATTCTTAATCATGTCATATTTGAGAAATTGTACAGTTGGGCTCAGAATCCTAGTAAGTCCATGCATGACAGTTGTTTTGATCTTTTTCTTGTAATCTTGGGGTCACTCACCCCCACTTCCCACCTCCAACACACACACATACACATGCACGCACACCCGTTCCTTTTCCTCCTTGGAACACACTTGTCAGGGGCCCTGGGTTCTGTTTGCTGTGGGCTTGCCCACAGCTGGACTCCCCAACTGCAACCCAGTCGTGCTGTGTGCCTCTGGTCCCTGGGTGCGTGCAGGGGCCAGGGTCGGGTCCTAGGGTGCGTGCCGGGGTCAGGTCTAGTGCAGCTTGATGCGGGTCTTTGCTGAGCCTGCTGGTGGATGGGTCTGGGTGCCTCTGTGTCAGCCGTGGTCGTGCTGTGATGGGCGAGTGCCTCCCAGTCAGCGAGCTCACGTGACAGGAGGGATGGTCCGCTCTTAGTCTGACCAGCTGGAGCACCTGCACGAAGAGGACCTTTGGTCCCCAGAGGGAAGTGTGAGAAATGCTTCGGTCTTCCTCTCTATGGACTACTTTTAAAAATGAGTTGATTCACTGAAGTAAGGCATTTAATCCATTTAAATAAAGTCTTTATGAAGTCACGGATTTAAGTGTATTTGTTAGGTTTCAGTCCTTTGCAGTTCTAATCCCACGGCCCCTCCGTTTCCCATGTCCCATCGCTCCCATGGGGGGCGTGTGCCCATGTCGGCTGCCCTCTGGGCTCCCTGTGGTTGTGACAGTCTCTAGACTCCATTCACACGGCACATCCTGGGTTGGTCTTTAACATTTCCTGCCCTGCACTTGAGCGAGAGTCCCCATCTCTTCAGTGCGCAAGGGCAGTGAGACAGTGGGGGCTTTGGGCGCTCACTGCCACTGTGAGCCCTTGCTTCTGACCTTCCCAGCTGGTAGACCTGGGGAGGTGCGCGTGTGTGCATGCGTGCAGAGGGAGGGGGGATGGAGCGGGGTAGGAGAGCACCCGAGGAAGCACGTGAGCTGCATGTGGACCCCGTGAGCCCAGGTGAGGCCCAGGAGAATTCTTTGTACCAGTCTAGTTCTTGCAACATTTCTGTAAGTTTAAACTTGTAACCAAAGGGAAGGTTAAATGTGCGTGTGCGTGTATTTCGTGAATTAAGGTTTGATGAAATGTTCTTGTGTTTTACCTGTCTATGTGAGTTTTTCCTTCTTGTTCCAGGTGAATGATAACTTCGCCATTGATTTGATAGCAGAGCAACCCGTGAGTGAAGTTGGCAGTCGGGTGATAGCGTGTGACGGTGGCGGGGGTGCTCTTGGCCATCCCAAAGTGTACATAAACTTGGTAACGTGCCCCGTCCTTTCGTCTGGTCCATACCTACAGCACACACAATGGGGCTAAACAGAGTGGCGTGTTCTCGGGTTGTGTGACGCACAGCCGTGCACACTCACCATCACACACAGGTGTCTGTCTCTGGAAGCACCGTTTGGTACCTGTGTCCACTGACAGGTGCACACACACAGCCGTGGGGAGGAAGATAGGACCTTAGAGGAAGAAGGCTCGGGTGGAGCCCAGACATGCATGGTGGTTAGGAAAACGTGCCCATGGACTTGAGGAAAGGCAGGGCGTCAGCGGGTCCCACCCTCACCCCTTCTGCTTGTGGCTTGGACCCGGCTCACCAGGGATGGGCCTCAGCCCAGCAGCTCCCCTCCCTAGTCCGCAGAGTCTGTGCTCCTGGGCCGAGCCGCGGGCTGGCAGTGGCGGCCAGCCTTTGAGATGACCCCATGCGCCAGGGCAGGGGCCCGCGGTGGGGCCAGCATGAGCCCAGTCAGGCCCGGCCCGTGGTGCCACCCGGCTCTGGCCCGTGGCCGCTGCAGATGCTCAGGGTGCTGCTCGCTGCCACGTGTGCGTCCGCGTCCCGTGTCTAAATGTGCTCAGATTTGAAGGGAGGGATGGGAACACGAGCTCTTTCCTTTTGAATTTTTTCAGGACAAAGAAACGAAGACGGGGACGTGCGGCTACTGCGGACTGCAGTTCAGGCAGCATCCTCACTAGCATGCCTGTGCCCGCGGGCCCGGCCCCTGGGCAGGGCGCCCGGTGTTGATGTGAAGTAGGCCAGGATCTCGTGCCAAATAAAGGCTGTTGTCATTCAAGATGGCCGCCCACGTGTTTGTTTCTTTCACAGACGGGCTTTGCAACGAAGGTCCACTTAGAAGTGTGGGCCGTGGGGCTCTGCCCCCAGGGTGTGTCTGCTGCCCTGGGACCGTGTCCTGTAATTCCCGCAGCCACCCTGGGTGCAACGTGAGGGGAGACCGGAGAGAATGGCTTTTCTTTCTTTTGCAGAAAAGTGGAGGTTCAGAGAGCCCAGGGCTCCCACGGGGTCTGGTGGGTTTGGGCCTTGGCCCCAGCCAGAAATTGCTGCATCTACGCCCATCCCCACCAGGTCGTTCTTTCCTTCTGTCCTGATCTTCAGGTAGTTGAGAGCTATCGGGTCTGGGGCATAACCGGCAGATGGTCCTCCCGTCCGAGGGGGAGACACTGGGTGTGGGGAGGTCAGAGAGCCCTTCCTGGGGCCACCCATCTCGGGGGAAGGCTTCCCCCTGCGGTTGCTGTCCGGTCCTGGGGGTTGGATGGCAGTGTGGTAGGCCACGCAGTCGGTATGAACAGGCTCACGCCGAGTGGGGGCTCTTGGTCAGGCCCTTCCTGGAGAGGCTGCACACCTGGCAGTCAGGCGAAACCTTGGGAAGGGGGAGGAGGCCAGGTGTCCTGGGGTCTCCAGGCAGGGCGGGTGGAAGCCGGGGAACCTGAAGGTCTCGGTGTGGAGTGAGAGCAGGTAAACGCCACGAGGAGAGAGCTGGAGAGAAGTGGGTCTGCACTGGGAGAGACGGGACCAGGAAGGCGGTACGGGGCTGCAGAGCAGACAAACGCGGGCAGCCCCGGCACTAGTGAGCACCCAGAACCAGGGCTGGGCAGCAGGCGCAGGCGGGAGCTGCAGGTGTGCAGGCGGGGGACCTCTGCCTCACCTGCTGAGGTGGTAAACCCATGCGGTGCTGGGGCCCACCAGGTGCTTCTCCTCGGCACATTGGGACACGGTGCTTTCTGTTAAATACTGGGTATGGTGACTGACACTGTCTTCCAGACTGAAGCCGTTCCTTTCAGGAGAGGCCCCACCAGCTCTTGGTGCAGGACACACCCATGTCCTCAGGCTCTGAAGGTCTGGGGTGGTTTGGGCCTCCGCATCTCGCTTCACATGTGACCCAGCTGCCTGCCCTGGGGTCTTAGTGCCTGGGCTGCGCTCAGCTGGGGCTGGTTTGCTGTTCTCCAGAGGAGAGGGCATGAGGCTGGAATTGCTGTCCCTCGGTGGTGGACTTGGGGGACGGCCTCTGGGCCTGCGTCCCTTGTGGGGAGGTAGATGCCTGCAGGTAGACTTTCCTGTTGTTGTGGGTGTTTCTTGAGGCAATTTTGGTAGGTTGGGTTCTTTTCTACAAATCTGACCATTTTACCTTGGTTTTCGGACAGACTTGAATGAAGCTGCTGGAGTGTTTGCTGGGACCTCGCCGCAGGCGTGGGCAGTAATTTCCCCTCCCGAGGGCTTCCTGTGTCTCTTGGGCTCTTGGTTTTCTGCACATCTCCCGGGAGGCTGACAGACTGTGTTTGTGTTTCCAGCTGTCTTCAGTTACTGGCTGCTTGTGTTTTGGTCTGTCTGAGTGCCCGCTGCCCGTGACCCCTTTCCATGTGCTCGCCTTTTATTTTGATGCCCTTTTCCCAATGTCCAGAGGCACGTACTTCCTTAGGTTGACTCTCGGCTTTTCACCAGCGTTTAATGCCGTAAGGCTCACACTCAGCTTTAGCCACAACCTCTAATTTTGATAGGTTGTGTGTCTTCAGTCTTCAGTTTTAAACATACTGTAAAAGTGTAGTTGTGGATGGCTAAGCATAGGGGATATTTTGAAAGCTCAGTTGCGTCGTGGTCTGAGAATGCTGTCTGTATGAGTTCAGTCACTGGAACTGCAGAGGCATGCTGCGTGGCCACCGCATGGAGTTTGTGTGGCGTCCTGCATGTGCTGCGGGACACGGCCTTTCGGGGTGTGTGTGCACGTGGCTGTCAGGTGGTGGTCCCGACGTGGGTTTGTGCCTCTCCTCTAAGCTCTCCCGTTTCCTGTGTAAGGAACTGCATCGGGGGCTCCACTGTTCTTCCTGCGGCCAAGGACGGCTTTGTCTGGCACTGAGTTGACCCTCTTGTATTATGAAGTGACTACTTTAATCCCTAATAAAACATTTCACTTGCAGGTGCGTTCTGTCTCATTGGAGGCACCAGCTCGCTCTCATTTGCCATGTGCAGCGTGGTCTCGTGGGAACACGGTGCGCGTGCGTCTTGCTCCCAGCAGAGAGCTCTGTCTGACGGAGGTTTTATCCATTTCCCTTTAACACAATGGCCACCACGCGTGGGCTTGGGCCTGTCATGCCCTGTCCTGTCCGTCCAGCTGTGCCAGGCTTCCATTTCTTCTTTTCTTGAAAGAATCAATTTTTCATTTTCTCTTTTCTCTCCAATACAAGTTAGTTTTTCTTCAAACCAGAGAAGTCAGATGAAAACAGGGAAATATTTGCAGCTCAAATGATAAAAAGAACCTTAAATACCAGAATACAGGACAGTATAAAAAGGCACCCAACTTTGAGGGAACCCAGGAAAAGCCATCACAGGTACTTTATAGAAGCAATACAAAGGGCTAGCGAGCATGTGTGCGCAGACAGCTCAGACCCGTGGTGCATGAGCAGACCAGGGGCGGGGCAGCGTGGGCCAGGGGCGCACACACCTGAGGAGCAGTGACCGCTCTCTGGGAATCAGTCCCCAGGAGCGACTGCCTGACGCGGGAAAGGCGCACTCAGGGACGTTGGTACTTGGCAAATTGTACAAAGTGTGGGCCTGACTAGGTTCTTTTTATTCTGTATAATTCAGTGAGGTGTTTGAAGCCGTTAGAATGAATGATGTGGGTTCCGCATTTACTGACGTGGAGTATGTATATTTTGCTTTGAAGAGAGCAAGTAGCAGGAGGAGCTGAAGGGTCCATGTATTTTGACCATGTGACCCATTTGAAGGAGCATTGCCAGAACACAGGCCATTCTGGGAAAGAGCTTGGTGATTTCCACTATTCTTTGTGTACCTGTTAAAATTTTTATAATGTGTCATACATGATAAATACCCTGTTTCCATACAAGTTTTCATAGGGAAGTAGTATCTCATGAACATGATGGATTGGGAGTTTCAGAGAAAACTTCTATCCATTCGGCCTATGGTTTCAGCTTCCTGTTAGTTCCTAAACCCAGAGCTGCTGTGATCACCCCAAATACACATTCCAGCCTCTGTCCTGAGGTCTGGAACAAGCCTGTCCGGACACCCTGTCTAGTTTGGGAACAGGCCACATCCTCCTCACATCAGGGACTGCGGTTGGGTGTCCCCAGTGCATGTACTCTAGGCTTCACACTGAGCGTCTCCAGTTACCAAGGCTGTTAGGAAATCAGAATGCATCTTCTGGGGGAACAGGCTTCAGGCCCTGCCCTCCATGTGTGTGTGTGGACAGCAGGAGCCAAGGGGGGGCTGGAGCAGTGCTCTGTGGCCTGAAGGGGTCCCTGCCTGACCTCAGGGATCTGTCTGCAAGTCAGGCAGCTGCTGCAGCTGGGCCCTCTGCCCTGGGGCATGTGGCCAGGTAAGGAAGATCTCCCCACCCTTCCCCCACCCAGTCCCAGGTGTGCTTAGCATGTGACTGGAGCGGGCCATGGGTCAGGCCTGGCCTCGCAGAGGGTGCACATCACTGAAGGGCCAGACTGTGCTGCCTGCTCTCCTTAGGCCCTGCAACCAGCTCCAGCACCCACGGGGGGCCTTCCGTGGTCCCCACAGAGGCCCACAACCCGATGCTCACAGGGATCACTGGCCATCTGGGGGCCCCACTGGGGTGCTGTGCGGGTAGAGCCCCTGTGTTTTCGCTTTGTCCGAGTTTGGCTGGTTGTGTGGTAGAACGTGCTGGGACCGCATCTCCATCCCTGCAGGAGCTTGGTGATGGAGCAGACACCTCGTGTGGTCGTGCTGTTTCTGAGGGCCCTCCTGACGAACTGGGTGCTTAAAACACAGGAATCTGTTCTCTCCCAGAGCCCAGAAGTCTGGCGGCGAGGTGTCCGGCCTCAGGGCCTCACCCCACTGGAGGCACTGAGGCAGGATCCTGCCAGGCACCTCCGGCATTGGGAGCTGGCAGCCCAGCGTCTGTCTCCATGGGCAGGTGTCCGCATCCTTGCTCTCAGTCCTGTAAGGACACCCTGACCCAGTACAACCTTGTCATACTAATGGCAGCTGCCAAGGCCTGCTTTCCGGTAGGTTCCCCGCTGGGTGGATGGGCTTTGGGGGGCATGTCACCCTAGAATGGGGGACTGAGCACTTGCTTGTTACACTCATTCACCCTCCCCTGGACTTTCCCCAACAAATGTTCTGAAATGTGTGGGGCAAGGCCGGGGTGAGTGGTTCTGCCAGGGACGACCTTGTGTCTGGGGGGGCCTCCATCGTGTGCAGGAAGGCGGGCTCTGGGGGCCTGGGCCGGGCTCCTCCCCAGGCCAGTTGGGGTGCGGCTGAGGCTCAGATGGGTATCTCACCCACAGCCATGGTGCAGGGCTAGTCTTCCTTCGGCAAGGAGCCAAGAAGCCAGGGTTTTCTTCTTGTGAAAAAATGATTGAATAAGCACACAAAGTTGAGTAGTTTGTGTGAGAAAGTAATAGAAGTTGCACTGCTGTCTACCAGTTAATCTTGAGACCTTAAAATGGAGACAACTATTTCTGAAGCTGAGTGGAAGCAAATGGAAACCTACTGAAACATGAGGTTCACATGCGGAGAAGCTGGTGCCCTAGCCTCAGGCGATGGGCTCGCTTGGTGGTAGTTCCCACCTGCCTGCTTGGGAGTCGTGTTTGATGAGAAACACAAGTTACTGCGTGGTTCACAAGCAGTCGTGTGATAACACAGCTCTGAGGGGACAGGCGTGTCACTAGGGACCTAACCTGCCATCGGCACAGTGGGCTTGACTGTCCCTCCATCTGGCCCATGCCTGCCTGGAGCTGCCACCAGGGCCCCAGCCCCATGTGCAGGGGAACAGGAAGGCGGCCTGGGAGCCTCTGAGAACAGCCTTGCCTGACGCCTCATGACCATGGAGGGGTCCTTGGCCCTGACCCAACCCCCACCAGATGCAGACTGACTTTCCCCTTTTCAGTCACTGAAAACACATAAAGATCATAGCTTCTTTTATGGACAAGAAATGGGATGCCCGTGTCAGAAGTGGCCAGGTCACCCGAGCAGATGTGCATGCCCACTCATGGGAGGCAACCCCGCTGTGTGGTCTCTGGGAAGCCCTGTGGTCAATGACACTCAGTAGATGCCACAGGTGAGGTCTTGTGAGACAGCCTGTCCTCCCCAGACAGGCCCGCCTATGGCCTCCAGCTGGCTCTGTGCTCAGCCACACAAAGTAAGGAGACTTGGCAGCTCCCCCGGCAGGACCTGGCTGCTGTCTGTCAGCAGCGTCTGCGAGTACTGGACTGGGTCTGGAGGAAGGAGTGGGATGCTGGGAAGGGAAACTGGCCCCCCCACCCCGGGACTCTGACTCAGGCCCCACCAGGGCAGCAGGCTTGTGGGGGGTGGATGTGCGCTGGGCTGCAGGCAAGGAGGCGGGCCGCTAGGACGCCCCGCTGGAAGCGCCCACTGGACCATTCCCGGGGGGTGTGGGCTGCCTGCCCTGCTGCGTCTTTCCTCTGTTGCTTGTGGAGTCTGGGTCTCCACTGCACCCAGTGGGAGGCAGACCTGGCTGCCGGCTCTGCCTCCTGGAAGCAGAAGATCATGCCTCTCACAAGGGAGGGTCGCGCAGACTTAGGGCTTCAGGAAATGGCAGAGGCATGGCTGTGGGCGGGGCACTGGAAGAGGCAGGGTTGGATGACCTGGACAGTTCTGAGGAAGGCGGCCCGTGGGAGCCAGGACCTGTGTGTGGCCTGTTGTCCCACTGCCGCCCACAAGGGGGCAGGCAGAAGGCCCCAACAGAGATGCCATCTGGGCGCAGTCCCTGGCCACCAAGTGTTTGCACAAGGGTGCCCTGGGCCCAGGGTCATGAGGGCAGTGATGAAGGCTTGCCTGGGGTTAATGGGGCGCCTCCCACCAGGCCGGCCAGCTGAGACCAATGCTGGGCGCTGGGGGCGGGACCCTCCTTAAAGGGGACCAGCAGGGCCTGGGGGCTCCATTACTTCAAGCTAGCCGCCAGGTAAAGGGCCACATGTTCGGAACTGGTGCTTCTGGGCACTGATGGCGTCCTGTGCCGTTGTGACTTAACAGCCGGGAAAACAAGGTCAGTGGGCCCTCGGACTTCTTGGGGTGAAGGCTGGGGCCCCTGCCAGGCAATGATTGAGCACAGCTGAAGGGCAGGCAGTGGCCAAGAACAGGGGGATTGGAGGGAGACAACTGTGCCGAACAGCCAGCCGCCAGTCACCCACAGGGCCCCCTGACGCTGGCTCCGCTGTCTTCCTTGCCCTGGACCCCGTGGGGCTAGTGGGCCGTGGCCACAAGGGCACTCCGACCTGGGCTGAATTGGTGCAGGCAGAGGGGCTAGTGGGGCTGGGGCCGCCTCGCCTACAGCTTCCCTCCTGCTCCCAGCCAACCCCAGCCTTGGACCCCCCAGGCCTTCACGGTGCTGGCGGCACCTCACCTGAGCGAGTGAGGCTGTAGGATGCCAGGGCCTGCCCCGTCCTAGGGAAGCCATCCACGGTCACCTGCTCATGCATGTGCAGCCACCCCAGAGGGTGGGCACAGGGGCCCAGAGCCTCCAGGCTCCTCAGAAGGGCCTTGGGGACCAGCACAGCTGCCCAACACTGCCCCTCCCTCCTCCATCCCTTGGGCTGGCACCTAGGCTCTCAGCACCTCCCAGGAAAGAAGCCTTTGGCTGGACTTAGGGAGCCCATCTGAGGTGCCCGAACTGCCGTCCACAGTCCTGGGGCAGCTACACAGGTAGAGACAGCCCCAAAGGAAAAGGCCTGTATCCCATGGCTCGCTGTCAGTGCAGAGGTGAGATGACAGAGATGGAGAGAGAGACCCTGCTGAGGAGCCATGGGGAAACATGGGCACCCCTGCCCGGGCTTTCCTGTCAGAGCGGCGAGGGTGTGATGCCCTGGGTCTCACGTTCCCTGGCTTCTACTAAAGCCCACGCAAGGCATCCCCCAGGGGGACTTTGTCTTGCTATTGGCTGTCAAAGCACCATTTTTAACATCAAGTTCTCTTAACAAAGTCAGTCTCCTTCCCACCTCATTTTGATTTTCTCCAAGAAGCCAATAAATAATGCTCAGGAGGGAGAGGCCATTCCCAAGTGGATTAACAGGCTGACGATGGGCCATCGCTTCCCCTTGGTGTCCAGACAGACACTCGTGGTTCTCAGATTTTTGGATTTCAAAGACCAGCGTGGGGAGTGGAAGCGTTTACTCATGGCCACCCACTTCTGACGCCGGGGCAGAGCCGCTGTCTGAGGTGTGCAGCGTTCGGTGAACACAAGCATCTCCAGCAGGACTGGAGCACTTTCTGGGCGGCAGCGGGTAGTTCGCCATCCCACACTGAGCACACGGGTCCGGTGAGTCTCAGTGTTCCACAGCAGCATGTGGCGTGCTGGACAAGGCCTCAGAGGCTCTGTGCACCCCAGCAAACCCACCCAGGGCCATGGGCCACGTCTCCTTGGGCTCCGGATCCAGGTCCCACAACACATCCAAGCCTGGTCTCGTGGCCTTGGCCTCAGAAAGTGGGAGACGTGGCCCCAACTTCCTCTCATCTCTCTGTAGGGGTCAAAGTGTTGATGTTGCCAAGGCCCGTGGATGGATGGGGTGTGGAAGCCAAGTAGTCCATGAATGGGACGGACGTGAGGTGACTGGTGTGCGGAGGACACCAGGACACACCCATCTCTCCCCTGTGCAGGGAGCACGGACCTGCCCTAGGCCGGTGGGGGCACTCGCACTGGAGCCACCCTGAGGGCCAGGGACAAAGGCCACTGAAGCAGTTCGGGACAGAGACAGGAGAGGATGAAGGGAGGAAGGGCGCCCTAGGAGGACCAGTGCTGGTGGGACTTGAGTGGGTGGGAGGGACTGAGGGGCTGGGGGCTGGGGACTCCCTTTCCCTGGGCAAAGCCTGGTCAGGGCATAGAGTTGTGGCATGGAAGCCTGGCCCCAGATGTCTACAACCCTGTCAGGGCACCTGCTCTGGCATGGTGCCCCGATATCACCTGGTGGAGCTCCCCTCCCATGTCCTCTCATTCATGGCCCAGAAGCAAGGGCGGTCAAAAACAATGGTGTTTTCTCAGACTAAAGATGTGTAAGGGGGAAAACTCTTCAGCTCCAGGGCTGTACTTGTGTGCCTTCCATGCAAGGAAAGCTGGATTGTGGGAAACTCTGCCTTGTGCTATAATCTTGGAGAGTTTTATTTGAAATGGATAGTGATTTCATTGTAATAACAGACAAAAACCATTGTGGTGTAATGGTTTCTAGGAGGGTGAAGAAAGAACCTAAGGCCAGCAGAGAAGTCATGTGCCCTGGGGGCGGTGCCGCGTTGGCAGGGGCTACAGCTGCCACAGGAATGGGGAGCCTGGTGCTCTGGCAGGAAGCATTCTCTGATGACTGGGTGGAGGAGAGAACTCACTTACCTCAGGTGCTGCGCATGTGAGTAGCGCCCACCTCATGGGGTCCCACTCTGCTCAGGGCCCCGGGGGCACCCCGCCCACCACCCGCTCAGCAGTTTTATAAATGCCTGTCGGGCTCTGGTGGACAGAGCGGGAGGGGGATGCAAACCCATCCCTCCCCCTGTGCGGCCGGCTGCACAGGCCCCAGGATGGAGTGTGGGCTCTGTCAGCCCTCCCATCAGCCACGAGCCCCGACCTGTCCACCAGAGGGCAGTGGCGCACAGCCCTGACCGTGGGTCCCAGGTGGTGAGCGCGCCGCCATCCCAGCTGTGTCTGACAGGGAGGCCGAGGCCCCACAGAGCTGGCCTGACCCTGGCCCTGTTGGGGAGACACGACTTGTGGAGGCCGGCTCCGTTCTGTGGGTAGAAGAGCTGAAGGCCACTGTCCCTCGGGGCCCCTCCTCTGAGTTTGGACCCCCCACCAAGAGACCCTTGCCCTCACCCACCCCAACCCATGGAGGCTTCCCCTGCAGCCTATCCACAGCTTGTGGGCAGGGCAGGAGGGTGGTGGCAGGCCTGGCTGGCTGCTCCTCCCTGCCAGGTCCACGGGCTCTGTGGCCACCAGGGCTCTGGGTTTCCACGGGGCCACCGCCTCTGGCAGAGGGCGTGTCTCATGGAAGCACCTGCTCATGGGGGTGAGGGGCTCACCTGCCCTGACTTTCCTGAGACCCAGCATCTTCATTTCTCCAAAAGCGAGCCACAGAGGAGTCCCAGGGGGTCTGGCTGCAAGGGGCAGAGCTGGGCTCTGAGGGTGGAGTCTGGGATGGCTGGGTCCCTGGTGACACGACCCGCCCCGGGTTAGCAGCTCGAGTCCTCAGAGGCTCCATTAGGATTACAGCACTAACCTATTAGATGTGGCGAAATTGTAAATTTCATTTTTATGCAGTTAATTTAAAATATAAAATGATAATGTCTAACCCAATCACCCTCCAAATGCACACAGTCTTACAAAATATGAATTAGGAGTCTTAGGAACTCTTACGACAACTTAATTGCCGTGTAGGTGATCACAAAGCAGACCTGAATAGATGGCAAAGGAGGGACGGAAGCCAGTCAGGTCCAAGACTGAAATCATCCCAACCGTCTGATACAAGTTCTGGGACTATTTCATGCGTGTGGGTTCCTTCTCCTGGTTTGAAATAATTATGTTTTTCCTATCTGACCTTTCTCTTTGGGGATTTCTGGAATTTTCATAATTTAGGGACTCCAGTGGAGAAAGCCTGTTTTCAGCCCTGTGAAGTTGGAACGTCTCTGGATGCCTTTAGGGTCAGCCAGCCCATGCCTGTGCCTCCTCTGTGGCAGTTGTGTGGTACGTGGCCACCGGGCTGATTCTGTGTATGCTGGAGTCTACGTGCCACGGCTGGTGAATGCGCGACGGCCCATGTCCTTTTCCGGGAACACTCATGTGGCTTCTAGGCTCAATGGCCTGAAAATCCATCAGCTGGGCGCTGCCCTGACTTGCGATGGCGCAGCTCTGTGGCAGAGCTTGGCCCTTACGGTCGGTCCTAGCTGGATTCAAACCCTGGCTTGCTAGTGACCAGTTGTGAGAGTCACTATCTGAGCGAGTCCGTTTCCTCCTCTGGGACATGCAGGGTACTCAAGCCTCCTCAGGGTGGCCATGGGCATTAAGTCACACCTGGAAGCTCAGCCCAGTGGTTGGCAAAGTGGTCAGCCCAGCCGGTGTGACGGGGCCCCACCCTTGCCTGCAGAGGGCCGGACGTGGGGACCTTTCTCACAGCATCTGCAGGCAGGGTTGGGATGTGGGGAGGCCAATTAAGGTGGGTCACCGGCGGGCAGTAGGGATGATCTCAGCTGCACAAACAGCCGAGTCAGGGATAGGAGGAGTCGGCCCACCCGCTCCAGCCAGTGATTTGACCAAAACACTCAAGGAACTTGCCATCAGCAAAAGGTTTAGGGGAGTTAGTTGTGTCCCAGGCGTGTGCCAGCCCAGAGAAAACCGTGGAAGGGCCACATGTGGTGGGTAGTGCCATCCTGGGTTCGGGGCGTGGCAGCCTTTCTTTGGGGTCTTCATGTGGTGGCTTGTTTGGGGAACCAGCCGGCAGTGTAGTCGGCGTTTGGCTGCTGTTCCTTGGCTCTGCGATGTCAGGGGTCCCTCTGGGCCGTTCAGTTCCTCGGGGGAAACGGGTCAGGTTGGCTGGAGCAGAGGGTGAGAGGCGGGTGCCCAGAGTGCCGGTGTTCACTCTGCAAGCGCTGTGTGTGGAGGTGCCCCAGGCCTCCCGGGTGTGGCACTTCATCCACGGGGAGCTGCCACCTCCCCTGCCCAGTGGTGTGGGCAGCCTGCGCGAACCAGTCCCCACCCGGCATCCTAGCTCCCTGGGGTCTCCTCGACTTTGGCGGCTACCAAAGGGGTCACCAAAGGGGTCTGAGCCCCATGCACAGACTGAATTGCTTGGTAAGAGACAGTTTCACTGCTCAAAGGACATTGGAAAGCTATGTTTTGGCTTTCATTTTGTCTTTATTATTTATAAAAACTACACAGAGAAATTGTTGATACTAGTGAGTTAGAAGGACTCTGGAACTCAACCTTCAGAAGAAGAAGGAGACGAACCTGAGCAAAATGGATGGGGCGTCATTTCCACTGGTCTCCAGACCACAGGATAGCATTGATGGTTAACTCACCTGCGTCCACACCTGCCGTGGCGCAGGGCCCTGGAGCACGTGGGGGGCACCTGCCGGGGATGCCATCAGGGAGGTGAGCAGAGGTTGGGTGGGTATGTCACAGACAGACGTCTGTAAATCAGAGCACTGGACATCTCCTTCAGCTGGGGGGAGTCACACAGGCCTTGCTGGGAGGGGACATCGCAGAGCCTGTGGGAGGAGGACCAGGGGAAGGAGGTTCCTGAGAAGACCAGGATGTGGGGGGTCCCCAGGAGGAGGGCCCCAGGTCTGAGGCCCCACTGTCCCTGGGGAGTGACCATGGAGGGCCGCACGGGCACATTGTCCTGAGCACAGTGGGGACGCTGTATGTAGTGAGAGGATGCATGGCATACTTTCAGAGGTCCTCCTGCCTCTGGGGTGCAGGGGCACGTTGAAGCAGACAGGCCGGCAGGACACACAGATGACTGGCCTGAAGTGGGGTTGCATGTCCCTTTAGCACCTTGGGGACGTGCCTGCACGCACACCACACACCTGGCAGATTCAGGCCCGGCCCAAACTGTGCCTTCTCCTTATCAGTACTCACGCCCCTCTTCTCTGTCCTGAAGGCAGTGTCACTGTGCTCTGCTCAGCCCTCAGCCCTCCGGGGTCCAGTTGCTGAGGGCCAGGTCCTGCAGAAAATCCCCAGCCCGCGTTTGCTGGGTCCACTGCTGGCTGGGTCCTTTGAATGAGTCCCCAGGTTTTCCCTCCACCACCTCATAGGGGATCCTGTAAAATGAAACCAGCCCCCGTGGTGGGGGTGGGCACGTGACTGTGGAAGGCACAGTGTGGCAGCTGACACAGGGCACACCCTTCTGGGCCTGAGCGGGGGACATTGGGCAGAAGGCTCAACACCCACATGGGTGTGGCCAGGGCCCAGACAGAAGGGTGGAAAGAGCTGAGGGGCCATCGAAGGCCTGGGTGGCAACAGTGAGTCCTGGGGAGGGCCTCCCAGTGAGGAGCAGAGGCAGGGGAGCCCGCGGGCTGGCTCCTGTACCCCGAGCTTCTGACCTCTCCTGCCTGTGCAACTGCTGGGGACAAGCTGCAGCGGAAGGCGGTGCGAGTGCCCCTGAGCCGGCGGGAAGGGGGTGTGAGGGCCCCTCCCAGGCAGGAAGCGGGTGTTGTGCCCCCTCCTGTTTCTGGCCTCGGGGCTCAGCCTGGCCGGTCACCGTGCCCCACTGCGTGCTGTAGGTTTGTGGAAACAGTCTCCTGCTGCAGGCAGGTCAGAGGACATTGTTGTGTGTTATGAGCTTGTCCAGTCCTCTCTTAATTGGCCTTCCGTGGCCCGGCAGGCGGGCTGCAGGCAGAGGGTGCAGGGGAGCCTGTACTGTGGCCCCCGGGGGACGGCTGCCCCCGTTTGCAGCCCAGGCTCTGTCCCCTGGCGCCTGTCCCCCAGCCCTGCACTGACCGTTCTGGGTGAGCCTCCCCAGGGGCCCAGAGGAAGTTCTGTGTGGGAGATGGACAAACGATCCTTCCTGGCCAGACAGGCACTCCCATGGGGCTCGGGATCCCGGCCCCCTGAACCAACAAGGCCTCCCAGCTTTCTGTGGCCTGTCTGCAGGACGCCCACCCTGGAGAGCTGGGAGAAGGCTCCAGCTGCCTCTTCAGGTGGAGCCAGAGGACCGAGAAAGCCAGGCTTCCCTGGGGTTGGCTAGCTTTCCTTGCTGGGCCAAATGGATGCTAAAGGCATTTCTGAAAAGTCTCCTGGGAGATTCCTTCCTCAGTTTTGGGTGACATTTCACCCAGCTTCTCTGGTTCTGTCTCCATGTCACAGACCCATCTGTGTCCCTAGGCAAAGCTCCTGTCCCTGCATCCCTATCATTTAGCTGACACTGGGGCCTTAGAGTGATCTTTTTGTATGTCATTGTTTCCCCCATGCCTGTCTGTCCTGAGTGTCCTCTGAATGCGGCAGGACCTGCCACTGGCCACTCTAAGACCCCTTCGCCAGAGATGGTGACGGTCACTCCTCTCTGAGGGCCCGTGGAACCGGGAGGACATTGCTCACGCGGAGGAGAGGGTGTGCTGGCCGGCTGTCCCGGTGGCTCTGACGGGGGAGAGCAGGACAGGACCAGGCTCAGTCTCTGTGGGGCCCACACCGGCTGACGCATGCTGCTGTCTGACCCCAAATGTGATTCCCACAATCCCAAGTGCATGCTGAAGCTGTGGTGTCCAGAACCCGAGGCGGTTGCTCACTTGTAACTTTTAATTTTACTTGAGCTACACAAAACACAATGACGTGGACACTTTCCATTGTAGCTGCCTCTCTGAGAGGCCCAGGCCATGTCTTCTCTCGTTTTTATTCTCTGTTCTCTCAGGTTCCCATGCAAGTGTGACTTGCGTGAACATAGAGGAAGCCTTATTAATTTTACAGAAAAGGAGTCCACACGCATGCACAAACAGCCACGCACACATGTGTACACACTCCAGACACACCACATGCATCTGTGCATGCATGATAGCCACATGACACATGCATGCATGCCCTTCACAGACACCATGTGCACCTGGGCATGCACGACAGCCACACATACACATACATATACAAGTGTGCATGTACACCACAAACACCACACACGTGTGCACATACCATAATCACATGCATGTGCATGCGCATACACACATAGAGACCCCAAAGGCCTCCCAGCCACGATTCCTTGCTCCATGTTACCTTCCTCAGTGACACTGAAAACGCCTTTGCAACGTGAGCTGCTGACTGTGAGAACAAGCCCCATCCTGAAACAGAAGGTTCTGGGAATCACTCCCTCTGCTGACTTTGCTGGCCACTGCGCTGGGGGGTGAGGGGCAGCCAGCAAAGCTCACAGCTGTGGGCCTGGCCCCAAGGGGCCAGAATCGGATGTGAACAGCACCATGGCAGGTGCCAGTGACTCTCAGGTCCACAGTGGCTGGGGCCACACCGCCCAGGAGAGCCAGTGGCAGCTGCACTAGGGCTGTTTCCATGGGCATTTGGGGCACTCTGCTGCCTCCAAGTCTCTCCAAAGACGGGCATGGTCCTCAGGCTGTGACACACAGGAGGATATCGCCTCCTAAACACCCGAGGACTCCCTTCCGTCCATGCACAGCCAGTGAGGCCGCCCTGCATGGAGCTGTGTCCTGAGTGTGCGTGTTCCCACTCTGGCTTAGGAAGGGATCTGAAGCCTGGTAATTCAATCTGGTGGAGCATTAACACCAGGAGAAAATAACACAAATCTTAGGCCAGAAAGAAACGGCTTGGAGAGATGCCTCCACATCGGTTTAAATGCCTTTAAAATCCTAAGCAAACCACCTGAAGCAGAACTCCTCTGACCGTCATGCCCTGCACCCATTCATCCCCCTCCGTCCCCTTCCTGCCCCCCGGGCCCTCCCTCTGCCTCTCAGAAGCTTCAGCGCCTCCGGCCCCGGGGTCCGGGCCCCAAGTGAGCAGGCGCTGTGGGCAGGCTCAGCCACCCCCGAGGGGCTGCCAGTGTGAGCCGGGCCCCAGGGCAGCAGCACTGGCCATGTGACCCGTGTCAGAGGAGAACGTGAGCCCCTTGTTCAAAAGCAGGAACAAACTCCCTCCCTTTTCTGGGGCCGCCCTCCGCATCTGTGCTTGCTTTCTGACAGCTTTATTGAATTAGAATTCATATGCTGCTAAGTGCACCATTCAGTGGTTTCTGGTATAACACATTATTATTTAAATCATGGCATAATGTATAAACATAAAATTTACCATTTTAACTTTTTTTAGGTGTATGGTTCAGGGGCATTAAGTACATTCATTCACATGGTTGTGCAACCATCACCATTCTTTTTCAGAACTTTCTCATCTCCCCAAACTGAAGCTTTGCCCCAGCAAACACCCACCCCCGCCCCTCCCCTGTTCTCCCCAGCCCCACCGTCCACTTGCTGTCTCTGTGGCTCTGCCTCCTCCAGGGACCTCAGATAAGGGACCCAGGATTTGTCTTTTGTGACTGCTGGTTTCACAGGCACGATGTCCTTGCAGCCCAACGTGCTGTGGTGGGGCCAGGACTCCCTCTGTAGGCTGAGTGATACTCCTTTGTGCAGGAGGGCTGCATTCTGTGTGCCTGTGGATTCACTGATGGACAGGCGGGTTGCGCCCACCCCTTGCCTGCTGTGCACGCGGGCATCTTGCAGCCCCAGCCTTCCATTCCTTCGGGTGGAGATGTGGACGTAGACCTGGGGGCTCTATGTGCCGCTGCTTCACTTGCTATTTAATGCCGTGCTTCCTTGGGTGTGGGAACACAAGGGGTGAGAGCGGGTTCTTGTAGGGGCCCCACCCACTAGCTCAGGTGGGGATACAGGTGACTGACCCGCCAACCCCACACTCAGGCCCCTGGCCAGGAGGGGCTCAGCCAGGGCAGCAGGGGAGGGGCAGAAACTGCCACCTGCCCAGCCTCTGCCGGGAACCCTGCTGTCCCTCCCCCAGGTCCCACCTGGTCCTCCCGCTCCTGTCCCTGAGCCCGCACTGCTGCCCCCAAGCCTGGATGTGGGCTCTTTCTGGCTGCAGGTGGCCTCCTCTCCGCAGGGGGACCTGGCCGGACTCCCTCGGGCCCCTCCTGGTCCCTCACCTGCTCCCCCAAGCAGCTGCTTTCCAAGGAAGGCCTCAGCTCCAGCCCCACCACAGGCCTGCGCTGCCCCCTGACTCGCCCTCGGCCTCAGCTTCTCTGAGGCTTGCTGTCCGCTTGCTCCTCTCCTGGCCTCTTCTTGGCCCCTCCCCAGGTCGAGGGTCCTCTCAGGGTCCGTGACACCCAGGCCTGGGCCGGGTGTTCGGGCAGCCCCGCCCTGGGGCGCTTGGGAAGCCCAGGCCCTGAGGAGCGGCTGCGAGTCTCAGAGACGCTCCCTCAGAGAGATGGGGGCAGGTGGGTGGCCCTGGTGGTCCCAAAGGCTGGGGGTCTGGAGGGCCGGTGCACAGGGGCGGGCCTCCAGGGTGGCTCCCTGCTGGGTCCTGGGCACCCACCTGCATGGGGCTCCCGAGGCCTGTCCTCTGTGTCACGATGCCCGAGTCTGGCTGCCAGTGGTTTAGATGGCAGAAGAATTAAAGCAGCGGATGTCATTTCTCCTTGTCCTTCTGTGAGGTGTGTTGGCCCTGGAGGCCCTTGCCCCTGTCCTGACCAAACACTGCCAATTCTTGTTGGGAAAATGGCTTTCCCCTTAGATGGCCTCACTGGAAGGGCGGACACACACGTGCCTCTGTGTTGCTGTTCACTTGGGTGAAAGAACAATTTAAGGGCGAAACGAGGTTATTCCAAGCTCATGGGGCATGGCAGGGCTCACCCTTGCTTTTCCACGCCCCTCTGGACGCCTGCACCTCCATGCTAACTCGAGGCGATGGACCCGCATGCATTTCCCTCCCGCGGCTGGGCACCAAGGCCTCGGGGTGGGACCGCTGGTGGAGCCTCCACAAATTGGCCGGGAGACAAAGGGGGCGGCTGGGCCTGTGGCCGGTGCTGACACTTCTGGCCCTTACTTTTGGGGGGCCACCACCCCCAGTTGGAACTGATAAATCCCCCTGTAAGCAGAGAGTGACCTGAGGATAAATGTATCAATGGCTCTGCAGAGGATACGGAATTCTGAATCAAAGGTGCTTTAAGCCCACAGAGGAGGAAGCCTGCAGTGTCATCTCTCACCTACTAGTTGCTCTCAGTCTGAGTCTAGATTTCCTGCTAACAACAGCAGGAGGGGACAGAAAAGCAGGAAAATAGAGGCCACAGGGTTGCTTGGCCAGGGCTGTGACGGGCCTGGGGCTGAACAGCACGTTTGCTTGGTAACCCAGGCCTCAAAGCTGAGAAACAGCCAGGCTGTGGGCACATGGCTGGGCCCTTGGGGGTGGGGGTGGCTCACTTGGGCCCCCTAGTTGCCAGAGCACAGAATGTCCGAGACCAATGGCTCAGAGATGCCTCTTCTGACTTAAAGTCCGTTGGAACTTTCCTCGTGGGTAGATGGCTGATGGATGGCAGAGAGAGAAATAAATGAGGTCAGGATCTTGGCTAGAATGCAGATGTTGAAATTCTCAGCCTGTGTGCCGCCTGGAATGTGCTGTGCCCCAGGGACAGAATGGCATTGTGGAGACCTGGTCCGTGGGCGAGTTCCCACGAGGCCTGGACTCGGGCGGGCTGTGAGGAGTCCTCGGTGTGCGGGCGAGGGGCGGCCTTGCCAGAGGGAGAGCCTGGCATTTTCTGGAAACCAAGGGAGGGAAGACTGTGTCTCAGGGGAACCATCAGCACAGTGCTTGTCAATTCAGAAATCTGAGCTTTTGGAACGTGCTAGGATTTTGGAAAGCTTGCATCAACCCGGGTGAGTTTGACAATGTCCCCTGCGTGTACAGACTTTGCTGACGAGATAGTGATGACATCGATGAATAGGATATATTTATAAGGTAAGACAAAATGTTGACATGGGGGGATCTATTGAGTTAAATGAACCACCGATCTGCTGGTGACCTATGCAGGTTGTTACAAAATTACACCTGATGAAATGTCCTTCTGAGGACAAGCTACACCTCTCTGGTGCAGGCTGGGCTTTAATGTACCAGAAGATAAAGTTTACTGATACGATTTCTGATTTCATTTTGTGACTAAGCTTTAGGAAACTCTATAATTTGTTGAGTTTTGGCATAATATCAAAGAATAATCCATATTACCTGAAAATTCTCAAATACGCTTTTCTTCTTCAACTCCATTTCTACAAGGGGTTTGATTTTCTTTCATATCAGCTGAAACGTGTCACAGCTGACTTGACTGACGCAGACACGAGAATTCGGCTGTCCCCCGTTAGCCCAGACATTAAAGAGATTTCCAAGATGTAAAATAATGCCACTCTTTTCCTTGAAAAATAATTTTTTGATGAAAATATGCTTTTGATGTTAACATGTCATGGTTTGTTTTTATTTTTAAATGAGTTAATGAATATTTTTTAAGCAATCAGTTGATCAGTCTTAACATCCAGTGTGGTAAGCATCAATAGACAAAGCCCACCCAGCCCGAGCTCCTCGGTGTCCTGGGTGTCATGTAAGACCCGCGGCCCTGAGGGACCCAGCATTTGAGAGCTGCTTCTGCAAGCGCCCGCCTGTCCTCTAGCTTTTGTTGCTGGTTTAAAAATAATTCCCTTTCTCAGTGACCTTCAGTGAGTTACCGCCTCTAAGGCGCCAGGAGGTGCTCCCGCCACAGTGAGCCGCGTGCTCCGGTGTCCATAGGAGACTGCGCCCTCTGCAGGCACGCGGAGAGGACCCCGCAGGGGTGATTTCCCCACCCTGTGATCCCCACTCCGAGCTCCGGGGGGCCAGGACTCTGCCGTGCCCAGCAGAAAATGCCTCTTTACTGCGTGAAGTGCTCTAGCAGCCTGCCCGGGAGCCCGGGGGGGACAGACCCTGCGCGCGGCACGCTGTGCACGGAGAACCAGGGCAAAGCGGCCGCATCTGGGGTTCTGCGGGCCGCCGTCTCCCAGCCAGTGTGCTGTGTTTGCACAGTCTCACTGACGTTGTGCCTCTTTGGTGACAGTCAGCAATTAATCTGTTCAACGTGCACATTGTGGGGAAGGTTGTGGTCTACGTCCCCTAAAGCATTTCAGCTGCGATTCACAGGTCTGAGCAAGGCTCCAAGTTGCTCCGCTGTCCTCAGAACGTTGTGCCATGTGGCCAGTGTTTGCATTCGCGGATACACAGAGCAGGATTTAAGGAGGGGAGAGCGCTCAAGTGCAAGGTGGGCACTGGGGAGTGCCTCGTCCGCACGGGGCAGGGAGGCCGTGTCAGCACCCCAGGCTTCCCTCCTGGCCGCTGTTGCTCTGTTTCTTCCTCGCTGGAGCACGAGACCTGTGTCTTCTGCCGTGAAGGAAAGAATCCTTGGAATGGGCATATCAGTTACCAGTTCCCACGGCCACGCTGCATAACAAACACCCCAGGCTCAGTGTCCAACATGCTCATTCGTGTGTCTGCTGTGATTGGGCCACGGAGCTTGTGCCATGTCTCAGGCTGCCCAGGCAGCTGCCCTGTGTCAGCCTCGCTCCTTCCCAGTTAACAAACGAGCTTCTACAGCAGGTTATCCAGTGATTGGCAGTTGGAGGCTGTAATTCAAATGGTATAACCCAAGGAGGTGTCCCGAAGACCCCGCACTCCTGTATTCCAAGAGGAAAAATGCCAGGTGCCGGTCACACAGTGATGGTGGGGCCTCTGTGGGACAGTGCGTGTGCCAGCCCAGGCCCGGCTCCCGCCCCGGAGGCTCACCCTGCCGAGGAGTGGGGCAGATGGCTGCTTGGCTGCTCCCATTCTCCAGGAGGAAAGCCCTGGCCTGTGTGGGGGCGGAGTTGAGGGGTCTGCGGGCAGACAGGCGGACCCCAGTACCCCAGTGTATGCAGGCGGGCCCTGGGCTCCTGGGCCTTAGGAAAAGGGCGTCTAAATTTGGACAGAGCCTCTCCCCATCCTAGGGCCCTGGACTGGGAAGGGGGCATGGGCTGGGCCTCCCGGGGACAGCTGAGGACCAAGGCCAGCAGGGTGAGGCCTCCCGCACCGCCTGGGGCTTGGGGGCTCAAGGCACAGCAGCCTGGCTTCCAGCGTAGACACCCCTGCCTCCTTCCCCAGTGTGCAGACCCCTTTTTAAAGTGTGTGCCCTGAGCTCAGATGGCTGGGGGGCCAGGGCATCTGGCCCCAAGCTGGACAATGGGGTCCCTTAAAGTGTGGCTCCTGTGAGGGGTCGTCCCCAGGAAAGCGGCCCTTCTCTGCCATCCCCTGCGGATGCTGCTGTGGGCCGCCTGGCCTGACTTCCTCACATTTTACTTTGGGGACAGTTAACTTCCCAGCACTGTCGCGGTGGCCCGGGGAGGCTTCATTTTCCTGAGAATCCCTTTGCGCCCATGCCGAGGGCCGGGTCTCAGTCACCTCAGCACCCCCCCGAGGCAGCGGGAGGCACGTTGTTAGCACCCTCGACATGGCTGCTGCTGCTGATTCAGGTTCATGATGCGCCGCCAGGCACGCCCCTGCGCTTTGCATGCACGTCAGCACACCCCGAGGGAGTCATGGCCGCCTGTTAATAAATGGAGCCCGTCCCAGCTAGCATGGCCATCGTGCGCTGGGGTAGCCCCCACCTGGCGTGGGTTGATCCCAAAGTGTGTTTGCTGGCGTGCATTTCTCCAGCCTGGGTGTGTTTTCTCACAGGAGAGGAGGTGGCCGAGCGTAGTTGTGCTTTTTCTGTGACTGCAATGAAGCCTCCACGGATGCAGTTTCCTGGGGTCAAACTCACTCCCCGGTCTGGCAGAAGATTCCAGAGAGGCGTCTCCCCGAGTGGCATGGCAGGGGCCTCCCTGCTCCTCTGTCCCCACTGGGCAGATGCCTGGGCACTGGGAGTTACCCAGGCCCCTTGTAGGCTTGCGTCAGACCATGAAGGGCCTGCCTCTGGAGACTCAGGAGCCCCTCACGAGCCCGCACTCAGAGCCCAGGTCCCCGACGGGTGGCACGTGCCATCTCCTTTGTGCAGCACTGGCCAGGGGAGGGGGGCATCTGAGGACGTCTTGGTGGCCTTGGGCTTGCTGAGTCGCTGGGAGGGCACACCCCAACAGCAGGGCAGGGAGCGCCCTGCCGGGCTCGGAGCCCTGCCCAGCTCTCCTGTGGGCCCTGGGCCGGCCGCCTGTCCTGGCTGCAGGGAGGCCCTGGTGGCCTGGACCTTGCTGAGATGGGCAGCTGCCGATCCGGGGCTTCTCCAGGAGGAGCAGGCCATCCTGCCTTCCCACGCCTGCCTTCTCATGGCAGCCTTCTGAGAGAGGGAGGCAGGCGGACAGCTAGAGGCCCTGAAAGCCTGTAAGCTGGTCCCTGGGGCCTGAGCAGGGTGGGGAAGTGACTTGAGGCCGGAAGGGCACACTCAGCTCCTCCGTGTTGTGCAACCTGCAGCTGCTCAGACTCCTAGAGTTTGGTCCCTGGGCACTGCGGTCCTGAGGGCTTGGTGCAGAGATGCCTGAGGCCACCGTGCCGCCTGCCAGCCTGGACAGAGTCTCCACCCTGAGGGCCACCTGATCTCCCAGCAGCCCCTGGGTCCTCACGCTGCAGCCCACATCTTCCCCAACCTCCAGGAGGTGGCCCGTGGTGTCCTCCATCCTCGTCCGGGTGGCTCGTCCACGGAAGGGACCACGGCCCTGGGTCCCCTCCTCACCCTCCATGGGGGCACCAGGTCCCAGGCCTGCTCTTGTTCTCCCGCATCAGAGGAATGAAAGCGCACAGCGCGCTGGTGTGAGGGGAGACTCCTCGGCACCACACTGCCCACGCACAGCAGGAAACTCCAATCAAATTCTAACAAAAGGTCACATTTGCAATAAGTGAAAAGGAAACGTAGGTAATTGGTTCTGGAGCCTGTTAACACCTCTGTAGGCCCTCAGAGGCAATTTGATGGACTTGAAACCTTTTTGCTCAGGTAATTAAAAATGAGATTTCATTATATCATTAAAAACAAGGGCCAGAGAGCTGTTTCTTCAGACACTATATGTTATCCAAAGATGAAAGCAGTTCAGCCAGGTGTGGCCCTGGGTTTGTGAAGAAAAGGAACACAGGCAAAGAGGGGGTTCCCCAAAGGTTCCTGACCCGGAGGGAGCCCGGTCAGAGCACCAGGTCTGGAGGCAGAGAGTCAGGCCCCACGTGAGATCTGGGGCGAGACTGGCAGACTGAATTCTAAAGCTGCAAGCTGCTGCTTTTCCAGTGAGAGACTGTCCCCAGGCCCGATCACAAGCTGAATTGAAGGGAAATAAGGAAGACGGCCCCTGCTGCCTCACCCCTCCTTCCCCAGACCAAGGTGCCCAGGGCCACCGTGTCCACAGATGTGCACCGGTGGCTCTGGGAGGGGACGGGCTTGGCGGCCTGGACGGGGCTTAAGGATGATATCATAGGTGCTCGGTCTTCAGGACACACCCCCCAGAAAATCAAGATGAAAACCTTGCATCATGAAATCTCACTTCTATATAAACCGGGGTGAAATGTCACGTCTGAAATAAAATACAGGCATTTGTATCCGCATGCTGGTTGGCAGCCCTATGGGACCGTGGGCCCTGCCCCGTCCCCTTCTGTGGCCTCAATCCCACGTGAACCTTGGCCACCAGGTCTCACCTGTGTCCTAAAGGCCAGGGTCGGGTCTCTGGCATGACCCCCCTCAAAGGGTCGGGAGTCCACAAACCCAGCTCTCATCTTTTGTATGAAATATTTTATTGTTGCCAGGTTTTTTTGGCTTAAAAGAAAAATCATGATGTTCCATATCTTTAATTTTTAAGGCACATTTTCTTGGTAAACATAATTCTTTACAAGATCCATTTACCTTGTAAATAGAACAATTGGTTTACACACGGGTTTTAGGATTAAAAAAAGAAATGCTGAAATGGATGTTTTTGTTTCTAACAAAAATTCTTATCAACAAAATCCCAATTTTATCTAAAAATAAAATGCTGTGTCAGAGAAACTAGTGTATTTCCATGTGTATTTCTCTTCATAATTTGAATTTCCAACATTCCACCTTATTTTTAACTAAAAAAAAAATGAGCTCTCTATTTAAAGTTTTCTCCTTTATTTGCAAACTGTTGTCTCAACCTGTGGGTGAAATTAGTGGCCAAAGTCAAAGAAGATAGCAAGCTCTGCAAAGAGGTGGGTTTTGTCATTAACAAGCCCACACAAATGAGTCATAGTTTTCCATTTATTTCCAGCACCTTTGCATGCAGGGGCCGATTTCCCTGACTCGTGAACCTGCCTGGGGTGAAAGGCTGTCCCGTGAGCTTCCATGACGGTGCTGAATGTGGCAGCTGGCGGGGTGGCCTGATGGCCTGCTCTTCTTCCCTGCAGTCGGGCAAAGCCTCACCCCTGCCCCTGCTCTTCCTGTTTGAGGGCTTTGCATTCTTCCCTCAGGACAGCAGGTGACAGGTGACGTCCTGCGATGCTCCGTGAAAAGCTCTGCTGTCTGTGCAGGGTCTGCTGGGCTTCACCAGGGACAGCCTGCAGGAGCCGCATCTGGGCGCTCCCGGCACCTCGGCTTCTGCATCCCAAACGCCAGGCCCGCTGCCACCCTCTCCCATCCTGGGCGTTGCTGTGCGTCTCCCGTTGGGGCATGCTGTCCCTCCTCTGTGCCCGGCTGTCCTCCTCCAGGGTCCTCTGTCAACCCTACTGTGCCCCGGGCCTGTGAGGTCTCAGGGGAGCTGTGTCTCTAGGTGGGGGTCTCTGGGTGGGGGGCCGGGTCTTCCTCCCTGGCTGGTCACCATCCACTCTGGACCCCAGATGTATGGCATCAAGCATGTGCCAGGTGACCCCGAGGACAGCTGCTCTGTGCCATGACTTGGCCGGCTGCCACCCTGTTTGCCGCTGACGGGGCTTAGGGCCCAGCTGCCAGGCCCTGTCCGGGAGAAGCCTGAGTGGAGCCCGCTGTGGCGTGGCATGACCCCTAGGAGCCTGCTCCCTGCGACCGGTCCACCCTCAGCCCTGGAAGGAAGACTGGTCTCGTCACCCCTGGCTTAACCAGATATGGCTAATTTGCCCTACAATGATCACCGCAAGGAAGGGAAAACATAAAAGTCCTTAAACACTGAATTCCACGCAGCTAACACCTAGGGACCCTCTTTCAGAGTCCAAACACTAGTTGCTCCCACACTTTAGTAAGAAATGGAAAGGGTCTGTGCTTCTTACTAAGCTGGGAGTGGCCAGCCCCAGGCAAAAGGCTGGCCTGAGACAATGTCAGGCCACCGAGACCTTCTAAGTGTGCCTGGCAGCACGGCATTCCCGCTATTCAGACTCCCGCCCACACGCCCTTCCCACCTCGACACCTGGCCAAAGCCACAACTCACAGAGGCTCTTGCCGGGGTGGGGCCACTCCGGCCGCGCACATGCAGGCCTCAGGCTCCGAGCCCTGGAAGGGGTGCCTCCCAGATGCCCCCACGGGAGCCGCCTGGGGCCAGCACAGAGGGCAGGAGACCTGCTGCCCTTGACCCACACGTCCCAGGCAAGCCAGGAGGAGGAGGAGGGTGGGAGGGTACCTGGGCCCTTGACCCACACGTCCCAGGCAAGCCAGGAGGAGGAGGAGGGTGGGAGGGTACCTGGGCCGACTGGGGCTCTGGGGGCTCCAACCTCCAGCCCGACCTTCTCCTCAGCCCCACCGCCTCCTCCCGGGGTCGGGGTTCTGGCCAGGACTGACCCAACGCTGACTCCCCTCCAAGTCTCCAGACTCAGCCAGAGGCCTTCCTGTTGTCCCCGAGAGCTGTGAACGGGCTGCACAGCCACCCAGGTCTCCGCAGTGTGAGCTCGGCCTTGTGCTCGGCCAGTCACGAGGGCCTCCACACCGAACACACGCGCCCCTGTGATAGGAAAATGGCCCTTTTAACCCAATCTTGGATCTTGAAGTGCAAATAAAAGAAAAGCCGCTTCAGTGAGTGACTACATCTGCTCAGCAAGTTATGGCCACACGCACATGTTGTAACACATCATTCAGGATCAACCGCCACTCTGCTGGTTTCAAGAGAACCCAATGAGTAGAGTGTGACATAACAAATTAATCTGCCTTCCTTAAAAATATTACATTGATCATTTCAGTGGAGAATAGTCGTTGTGTTAATAAGGCTCAGATTTTAATATATGAGAGTCAAGTTAATTTGCTGCTTAGATGAGAATAATACCGAGTATTAACAGAAGGTCTGTAATATTCCCAGCACGGTCTTCCATGTGCATTATACTTTCCAGTCTCTAGCAGCCTGATGTGAAGCATGGATCGTGCCAAGAACTCCCACCTCTGGGTGACCCCACGCCTGAGCCAAGTTTCCTTCGCCTGCTCTGCTGTGCTTGGGAACACGGGAGTTTTGTGCTGCTTCCCGGGAAGCCAGTGCAGATTGCCAGCACCCCAAAAGCACAAAGACCCCCACGCCTCTGTCAGCACCACTCCTGTGCAGGCTGTCCCCTCCGAGCCTGCACAGGAGTGCTCCCCAGAGGTGGCTTTCCCCTAGAACGCCACAGCTGGTTCTCCTCCCTGCACAGGACCTTCCTCTCCAGCTCGTAAGAAACATTTTGGACAGTGACCTAGAGAATGACTCCGACGGGAAAGGCGTGATGGGATCGGTGGTGACAAATGCCGTGCGAGCTCCTGACCCCTGCTCACACAGACATCTGGTCGCATGTGGCGTGCGGGTCCGGGTGGGAGCACTGGCCTCACGGAGCTGCCCAGTCACCGCACTGGGCCCACACACCGCACCCCTGGGCCCACTGGCAACGACACCTGAGCCAGTTTTCAGATGGGCCATTTGTCTTGGAGGTGAGGACGTCCTCTGGTGTCTCATTAGCAGAGAAACTCATGCTTCCCGTTTTCAAACGAAATAGATAGGGCTGAAGGTTCCAGCTCACCTGGGGGTTTGGGGCAGGAACTCTGTGGCTTATAAAGTCATTTGTCACTTTGCTGTGACTGCGCATGCCATGCAGGGGTCGGGGAAAGGCCAGTGATGACCCTGCCGTTGCATTTCAGCCCAGGAAAAGATGCACCATCGATCGGTAAGGAAATGGAAAAGCACAGCCGTCCGACCTCCCTGGGCCATTGGAGACCTTTACCCCAGCAGCTTGGTCTATTCTTAAATGCTATCTTTCCAAGAAAGGGTTTGCCTGTTCAGCTGCCTATATAATTAATACACGATCTTCTTCCCTCTCTCTAATGTTGCAACAGGACGCTTCCTTGATATTCTTGTTGAGCCACTCTCCTAACTGTATTTTCTCTGCTACCTGAACTGGTTCCTACAGCAGTGGGTTTGTTTGGAGCCACCGGAGAATCAGATAATGACACTTAGTCCCTCCGTCTTCTTGCAGGTTGTTGGAAGAAATCTATGCTTAAGGCGAGGAAGCCCTGTGCCGGCGAGGGTCCCGTGAGGGTTGGCCCGCATGTGCAGGGACTGAGCTCACGGGAAAGCCGGGTGACCCCTCCGAGGACACACAGGGCAGCATGTCACCTGGTAGGGAGCCGGTGAGCAGGGCCTGTCCAGCAGGATGTGTGCTCCCCTGTGTTGAGACACCCCAGCTCATGGCTGCCAAGGGTGTCCACATGCCCCAGTGGCTTCCTGGACCCCAAGAGGGCCCTCAGGCTCAGGCCCCATCATGTGCAATTTCTGGACTATGTCTGCTCAGAAGCCTGGGGATGATTCGAGTCAAGCCCACAGCCCCACGTGTCAGTGTACCCCTGAGCCTGCCGAGGCCATGGAAGGGGGTGAGCACAGTAGGGAGTGGGGAAGGGGGCCCTGAGACCTGAACATGGTTGAGCTCAGAGTACTGGGCCTTCTCAGGGCTTCAGACATGTTGGTTGGGGCCTGTGCTGGGTGAGAGTGTCCCCCAAAAGTCATGTCCGCCTGGAACCTGCCGTGTGACCTTATTTGGAAGCGGGGTTTTAGCAGCTGTGAGCAAGTTGGGATGAGGTCATAACAGATGAGGGTCAGGTTCACATCCAGTATGACTGGTGTCGAGGGGAACCTGGACCCGGGGAGGAGAAGGCTGTGTGGGTTCAGAGGCAGGGATTGGCAGGGTATGCCTGCAGTCCCAGCTTGCAGGGAGGCCCCACTGCTGCAGAGGGTTCTGGGCCCGATCCTGCCCTGGGGCCTCCGGAAGGGGCCCGCTGTGCCGACCCCTTGATCTTGGGCGTCTGGGCAGCTGGTGCCCAGAGCTGTGAGACAACACATTCCTGTTTCAGGCCAGGTGTTTGTGGAAGCCATGCTGGGCCCGGGGGTGGCCAGGGCTACCTCTGTGGTGACTCGGGGTGGGAAGGAAACCCCTGTCCCCAGGAGCACAGGACCGTGAACTCTCGGGGAGGCCATAGGTCACGCACGGTAGCTGAAGCTTGGGCCGGCCACCAGGTGACCAGTCTCCAGGCCCCTGGGGGTGCAGGTCGTGGACAGCACCTTCTGCTGCTGGCATTTCCCATGCCACCAGGCAAGTGGCACATCGTGGGACACCAGGTCGCCCCAGGAGCCATGCGGCCCTGGAGAGCTGTGCGTGTCCCCACACCGCCCAGATGGTGCCGGCCCGCAGAGGCTTAGCAGGGAGCTCACTGCTGTGTGCATGTCGTCCTGTAAGATTCGGGAGCGGTGGGACGTGTGAATTAGTGGAGCAAATTCCCTGTTTGGACAGGAGGAGGTCAGCCTCTGGGCCCCTCCACCGGGAGGGGGACCCCAGGGATGCTGGCCTGAGGCCTGTCCCCACCTGCTATCTTGCTCTGCTTTGGGGGCCCCTTCACATGAGGCAGGAAGCAGGGAGATAAGGCCTCCGGGCCGGGTTATCTGCTGACCCTTGGAGAGGCTGAGAGGGGAGTGTTGTCATCCCGGGGCACCGAGGGGTCGCACAGGGAGCAGCCATGGCTGTCCAGCCGCTGTCCGCACGTCAGTGCCACCAGCTCCCAGGCACCCAGACATGCCTGCAGGGCCGCACGCCTGAGTGCACTCATGAATTTGCCTCTGAAAGGAGCCGAAGGGCCTGCAGGTGGCCTGCAAACACAACCAGGAGCAGGCCTCGCCGCCCTGGGGGAGAAGAAAATCAGCTTTTCTTTTGGATGGGACGTTCAAAATGATGGAAACTGGAAGCCGCGATGCAGGGCGATCTGCAAATAGTCTGCCCCTCTGGTCAGGCTGAACCAGGTCCGCTCCCTTTCCAGCCCACACCAGAGTATTGGGAGAAGAAAGGCGGCTTCTTCGTTAAAAAACAAAACAAAACAGGCATTTCACCTTAAGGTCGGTTCTGCATTCATTTGTAAATAGACAGGCTCCTGCATATGAACCACTTGAAAATAACCTCCATTTATTCATACTGCACCAAGTCCATCCCAGAAACATGGTGTGAGCGCTTCATCTGGCCGGTGGGGGAGAAGCAGGAAAACACTTTTTCCAACCATCACTTTCTAATTCCCATGATCGATTAAAAAGTAGAGAGCGCCATTTGATACTATCGTATTTCATTCAAGCCATGCTTTGGAAAGCGATGTCAGTGCACGAGTTTGCACGTAGTAAGGCTTACACTAACTAAGCGTTTTAGAAGCTGGTGTGTGGGAAAGACTATTCCCATCTAGAATTCAAGGCAGTTTGGAAGCAATCTGCAGTGCTCATTTGATTAAAGCAGCCAGCACCTATGTGGCCTAATTAATTCTTGGATGCCACTTAACAAGAAAAATGACTTAATGTTATTCATTGGAATTATAACTGGTTTTTATGTCGTTACGAAGGTACCTTGACAATATTTTATAAGGTACATTTTATTATCCATATACTACACACCTGTGTTGCCAAAGTAAAAATCATTTTTCAGGGTAGAAGAAGTGCGATTTACAATCCTTTAAAGAGAAGCTTTCTAGATTATAAATTCCATTCCAGCTTAACAACTTACCAAAACAATGACCTGATATCCTGATATGCGACCGAGGCAAATGTACTTTTAACTAATATAAATCTTTAAATTACATTCTGCAAACGCTGCTCTAAAAATGACTGAATTTCAGTGAACCAAGAAATGTGTTTGCTATTTGCACACGATAGTCAAGTCCACCAACCCCTGTAATGATGTGTAAATACTTTATTATAGGAATGGAGAGGTTTTGAAAGTGAAAACTGTAGTTGCTGTTATGACGTGTGTGGGTGGGTGGGGACTCAGACACGTGACACAGACAGGGACAGGAGCTGCGGTCACTGCCGGCTGGGTGATGGCCGGCCTGGCACCACCTATGGACACACAGATTCCCAAGTTTCAGCCTGAAGTACTTGGGTTCTTTTCTCTGAAGGTGACATGTGACGATTCAGGGCTGCGTGCCCTTAAGGTGGTGTTTGTTTCTGCCCCTTTCTCTGAGAATCCTTGCTTAAAAAATTCTCAATAGTGAAATAAGATGTCCAGGGAGCTGGATGGGACTGTTAGCTCGTGGGGACTGTCTCCGTCTTCCAGCGATCCCTCCTCGCCTGTTTCCTCTGCCCCAGAGGGACTCTTGGGCTCCGGCTCGCAGAAGCAGTAAGACTGCCACGTCTCCTGGGGGCATCCACAGCACGTGTGGGGTGGATTCTTGGATCTTACGGTGCGAATGTGAAGTAAGGCCAGACACGAGATGCGCTGACTTCACTCCACAGTGGCTTGTGCAGATGCAGACGCTCAGTGTCTTGTGCTGGATCGCACCCCGGCAGGACCTTGGAAGGCTGCAGAACCCACAAGCCACGCTGCCCGCTCAGTGCCGCACATGGAGCCTCAGTGCCCGGGAGCTGGGCCGGTTCGCTGTGAACGAGTCCCAGGACAAGCTGCAGGAGCCGCTGCCTCCCCCACCTGGAGCTACTTGCTCACCGTCCGTGTTCCTTGAAAAGCCACAGGAAGTTTTTCTCAGTTGAGAAAAGACGGCAACTGTGGGAGTTGGTTCCTCGACGAGGCACAGCGTGACTCTAGCTTGTGAATAGTTACTGCATAATATCAACGGGCCTGCACTTGCCACTGTCTGTAGGTGGGGAATCCTGCCTTTCCAACCCAGCTCCCTGCAGTCCTCCAGTGGCCGTAGGTTCCTTAGCTGAGGGACCCACTTCCACTGAGATCTGAGGTGCTCTGAGACTCAGACCCCAGCTGCCCCGAACTGTGGCAATGCCGCTTCTCCCTCACAGTGTCCAGGGCACTAAGTCCAGGGGCTGTTTTCTGATGAGGAACCGGGGGTTGGCATCAAGGCTGGGCATTGTAGGCTGTGCCGGACTTGACATTCAGGGGGGCCTTGCTCTGGGGCACTGTCTGTGAAATACCTGGATGGTCAGGCCCTCCAGAGTTCCCTGAGTCTCTCGGGCCCCGGATGGGCACCAGTCTGGCCCTCCGTGGCTCAAACCTGGCTCGTCAGCGCACCAGCGTCCTCAGGAAGGCCTTTTCTGATGACTTGGCCAGAGGTGGGATACTGTGTATGACTTGGGGTCCCAGCTGTGGACACCCTGAGTAAGGGCGCCTGGGGAGCTGTTCACAAGCGGGCGAGGTCACAGCAGGGGCCACGGGCATTTGGAGCGGGACAATCCCGCTTTCGGGTCAGTGGGTCGGAGGGCGGGGCCCACAGGAGTCTTTCCTTCTCAGTGACTCCAGAAGAGGAATAGCTCTGCCGCATGCTGCAGCCACATGCCGGAACGCGTCAGCTTCCCGAAGGAGACTCAGGAACCTCCTCCGGCCTCTTCACCCAAAGGCGGGTGCTTCTCTTTTGCCAACATTTCTTTTTGAATAAACTCTGATGACTTCACCTGAGTCTGTTTGAACCCGCATGACCAACTGGTGCTGTGGAGATGTGGAGAAGGCTTGGGTCCCCGAGGGGGCCTGTCTGCTTGAAGTGGCCCAGGCGAGGTCCCCAGGTGTGGCGGTGAGGAGCCAGCGATCTGGAGGGGTGACCATGGCAGGTGGGACACAGACGTAAAGACACATGTTGCCGTGCCGATGGGAGGCTGCCTTGGGGGGATGCTGGGCAGCTGCCAGGGCTCAGTTAGGTGTGTGCTGGGGAGAGGTGGCTGGTTTGCAT
The DNA here is from genome assembly GCA_029783875.1 of Phataginus tricuspis. Lineage (NCBI taxonomy): Eukaryota > Metazoa > Chordata > Mammalia > Pholidota > Manidae > Phataginus > Phataginus tricuspis. The sequence continues at coordinate 91,173,507 of JAQQAC010009165.1, read as the reverse complement.
GTCCACCCTGTGTGTGCTGACCGGATGTTCCTGGCAGGGTCTTGGCCACGGTGCCCATGACCCTGCCCTGGGTTTACACCTTTGTGTGAATCCCCTCAGTGTGGGTGGGAGCTGGGACGCGGGTGTGACCCATAGACCATGGCTAAGGTACAGTGCATGCAAGTGATTCCATGTGTGATTCCAGTGTCAACGCTCGTGCATTACATGTGCATGGCCCACACGTAATGTGTTGTCTGCACGTAATGACATGCATGTGTACAGCCACATGTGCACAACTATACGTGATTACAAGGTACAGTTACGTGCACATGATTATATTGTGATTATTGGCACCTGGCCACACCCACAACATTGCAGGTGCATGATTACACATATGTAATCACACCTGCACAATCACATGCACATGACTCAATGTGATCATGCCTGTGGTCACACGCAGCTGGGACAGCATCTCAAGAGGAGACTCTCCCTTGTCAGCTGGCCGTGAGGAGGCACCCGGCTGTGCCTGGGGGTTCCGGGCGCCAGGAGCCCAGGGCCCGTGTCTCAGGGTGAGCGTGCCACTGCTGCCTGCTGCCTGCAGGAGTCCGGGTGTCTGTCCTCGTGGCTCCCGCGTGGGCTGGAGGGGCAGCTCTGAGTCCGTCCCAGAAGGTGGTGCTTGAAAGCAAAGGGGGTGGTCAGCCGAAAGCAAGTGAAGCTCCTCTTTATGATCAAATATGAACAACACAATTATTTTCCACAAATGGTTTTCTCAGGGTGGGCCTGGGATGCAAGCTGTGACATGTGATCTGATTGGGTGTTTGCCGGTACCGACCCTCCCCTGGTGTCTGGACACAGTCAGACACTTGAGCCACCAGCCCTCAGTGTTCAGCTGGACTGTGGAGTGAGTGTGTGAGCAGGTGGGCACATCACCTATGACCATGTGTGTGCAGGTGAGCACATGGGTGTGCATGTGTGTGCACGCATGAGAGTGTGAGTGGTTGTGTCAGCATGTGTACACGCACGTGGGGGTGCACTGTGTTCTTGTGGGCACGTGTGAGTGTGTGTGGCTGTGTGTGCATGTACTCTGTGTGCTGCTAGCTCATTAGGCATTTCATTCTTGGGTCCACTGAGGGGCTAACACTTTGGGGCCTTGGGCCAAAGGTCAGAGAGAGTTTGAGATGTGGATGCAGTGGATGACCTAGAATATTCTGCCTCTGGCCTCCTCACCAGCTCGCAAGCCCACATCTGTGCCGGGAAGTCCGGGTCTGGAGCCAGCCGGCCTCTTTGTGTGAGAGGCTGGGGTTGGGGAGTGTGTGGGGGGATGTGGAGCTGAGCTGGAAGGCCTGAGACCTGGTCCTGGACCCAAGGCTGATAGGACCCTTCTGCCTCAGTTTCCTTGCAAAGGGAAGAAGGATGTGGCTCCCCCAAACTGCAGTGCTGAGGGGTCCTCATGCTGCACAGAGCAAGGGCTCTTTATGACGTAGGCACGCCTGGCCTTTGTCTGCGAGGATGTGGACAGCCATGCTGTGAACATCACACCTGCACTGTGCAGAGTGGGTGAGGTGGGGCTGCCCTCAGCACGAGTCTTCATGTTTTTGGAGACGTGCCACAGGGTCCCTCGGGCAGCTGCCTCCCCCCATGCTCTCACACTACACACACATGCGCACACCAGCACGCACACGGCACATGCCTGTGCACACGCCACCCACATTTCCTGGGGTTGTGGGTTTTCAACACCTCGGTTCTCCTAGGACTTTCTGGGGCCCCCCTGGAGGGTGTGACGCGACGGTCCCTGGAAACCTGGAGCTGTGCAGGAACCGTCTGTCTGGACCCGCTCTTCTTCCCCGTGGCCAACGTGCTGGCAGTGACAGCTGGGAGGCCAGGAAGTGTCAGCGAGGTAGCTTTTCCTCACCTCTCCCTGTCACGTTCACCCTCTGCCCCTGTGGTATGGGGAAGCCCTCCCCCTGCCGCCGGCCCTGCTGCGGATGGGAGCCAGCGGCTGCCAGATGACACGCACCAGCCGGCCGGAGAGGCGCTCGACCTCGCTGGCATGTGCTGCGGAGAATCCACAAGTCAGGGGCTCAGCAGCCATCTGGCACATCGCAGAGGCTCTGGTGACCCGGGGTGACAGAGCTGCCCTCCCTCTGCCAGCGGGAGACCAGGCCCGACTTACAGCCAGCCCAGTGGGGCCGGGGCAGAGCCTCCACGTCCCCTCTGCCTCTCCTGGCTCTCGGCACTGGGACAGGAATGTCAGTGCCCGCGGTGGATGGGGCCTGTCCGGGCCTGCTGGCCTCCCGCCTCCTGTGCACCTGGCTCAGCTGCCTCGGGGCCTCCTTAGGGTCCCGTGTGACACACCGCAGCCTGCCTGCGCAGAGGCCCCGAGACCTGCCTTGAGCCTTAACCCCTCTCAGCCCGGCCCAGCCCGGCCCAGCCAGGCCCTGCTGCCCTGCAGGGGGGCGGGCGACAGCTGGGGCCTACGTGGAGGAGCCCTGCCTGGAGGTCACTGCTGCTGGCAGCTCCCTGTTCCAGCCGTCTAGCACGCCCACTGCTTAAGCCCCAAACTCAGCTTCTCATGCCACAGACCTATTTCTTAGTGATGTTAACTAAACAATAAAAAGTCTAAAAAGCAATGAAAAATAATTTTAAAGTAGCTTTAAAGTAGCTTCATTGCAGGAAGACTGAAATAATGTGTTTCATTGGGTGACTTTATTACCTCTTTCCTGCTGTCTTTTTATTTTTAAAAATTAATAGATTTCATTTTTTGGAGCAGTTTTTGGTTTACTGAAGAACCGAGCTGAGGGCAGAGCTCCCAGCCTACCTTGTTCCCCACGTGGACGCCTGGCTTTGGCTTGAGACCCCCGTTCCCACTTCGAGCTGACACTGATGCGTGGGGATTGACTCCACGAGGTGCACTCTCCGCACGGTGCATTCTATGGGCACGGACCGATGTAGTGACGTGTGCCCACCATGACAGGGTCACCTAGAACACCCCCACTGCCCAAAAATGCTCTCAGCTCGGCCCTTCCACCCCTCTCTCCCCCCAGCCCTTGTGACCCCTGGCCTTTCACTGTCTGCACAGTTCTGCCTTTTCTAGAAGGTCGTTTTCCAGCTGCCATCATGCTGCATGTAGCCCTTCAGCCTGGTTCATTTCACTTAGAAACACGTACTTAAGTTTCTGCCACACCTTTTATTTTTCTGTCCCAGCCTGGTGGGCTTCTCGCGGGTGATGTGGGCCTGTCCACAGGGCTCTGGGCTGCTTTGCATGACAGGTGCCCACAGCAAGCCCCAGGAGGGTGACCGCTGCTGCTGCGTTCAGGTGCAGGTGTTTTTTGGACAGAAAATCTGTTCCCCTCATTTCCATCTAGAGCCCCTGGGGGTTCATGGCGTGGGGATGCACACTTATTTTGTCTGTAACTCAGCTACGAATAAGCTATGACTGATAGCTTGACCAACCTCACTGAGACCAGTGGACTCCAGCACAGCACATGTGCGCACACACAAACACACACAGAGACGACCATGTGCCCACACGTGCTCGAGCACACACACGTACACCTGTATGTATGAGCACACACGTGCGTGAGCACACGCCCCCACACCGATGCACCGCTGATGTCCCCAGTGGAATTGCATTCCTCGGGAGGTAAGGACTGGCCTCGTGGCCTGGGCGGCCTGGACGGGGTCCATCTAGGAAGAGCCAGCAGATCAGCTGAGGGTCATTTGTCCATCGCCCACTCTCGCTGCCCTTCTCTCATGTGGGAGCCCCTTTCTCCTTCCTGAGGTCCCTGTACCTGGGGTCTCTGTGGAGCCATGCACCGAGGGATGGGCACAGGTGTGGGCCCGGCGCCGGCCAGGGCCTGCCCTCTGCACCCATTTCTGCATCTCCCTTTCCCTCCCTCCCACCCCCGCCAGGCAGGAGGTGCAGGAGCAGGTCCTCGGCCACCGCCGAGCCAGGCCCCTTCCAGAATCGGTGGCTACACTCACCCGGCAGATAAGCGGGGATCGCCAGAGCCCAGCTGCCGTGCGCCGTGCCGAGGGCGGTGCTGACCCACGGGGTTCCTGCTGTGTCTTCTTGGCTGGAGCCGGGCAGCCAGTCCACATGCCAAGGCCTTGGCGCCCTGGTGCTCATGGGGCCATTTGTCCTCCACACCACGGCGGGCGTCAGGTCTGGCTGCCTGGCCCTGCCGGGAAGTGGGATCCAGCGGCAGATGGCTTCGTCTCCCCGGCTCCCCTGCCCTCCACCCCTCAGTGCAAGGCCCTGATGGATGGGCGCTCAGAGACCAGCCCCTGTCCTCAGGACCCAGAGCCCTGAGGAAGAAACCAGCCTAGCTGCGGGCATGCACACCGGAGGCTTGAAGAAACTGCCTCAAGGCTGGGAGGGCTGGGGGATGATGGGCCAAGAACTGGGGATGGTTTTCAGAGGGAGGGGTCTTCACGGGGCCTTGGGGAGGGGAAGCTGCTCACCCCCAGCCCTGCCTGCAGAGGGGGCTCCCCAGCCTCACTGTGGCCAGAGGTAGGGGGGCTTCCACTCTCCCAGCATGGCCCTCAACTTGCAGACCCCACGTCCACGCCCTCTGCCTTTGGGCCAGAGGCAGAGCGAGAAGCACCAGTGGCTGGGAGAGTTGTGGGGACCCTGGGGAGGGTGCCCGGCCAGGACACGCACGCAGAGAAATGGGGCAGGTCTTACCAGGCCTTACCCACCACGCAGCTTTCAAATACACCTTTGATTATATTGGATGTGAGTGACCCCAAACCTCTCCTTCAAAAGCAAGCAGCTGCACAGACGGAGGCTCACTGGACCTTTTCCTCCGGAAAGTGAACCTCAGTGGCGTCAGGTGGCATGTGGTCGTCCTCCCACGTGAGCCTGAGGTTTTCTGGACTGACAGGAAGCAGTGGGATCTTGAGACACTTGTGGGGGCCCCGCTGGGATTGCCTTCTGGAAACTCCTGGTCATCCTTTGTCCTCATGGAAGGTGATACGGAGCCCTGGGAATGGGCAGACCAGACAGCATCCTTCCAGGGGATTGCTGGGATCCACCTGGCTGATCCGACCTCGTGGGGCACGCCCCTGCCCTTCAGGGCTCTGCCGAGGAGGGCGGCGGCCGGGGGAGAGCTGGCAGCCATGTGTGCGCTTCTTGCCATCCTCGGGAATGGCAGGAGGTGGGGCTGACAGAACGCACCTGTCTGTGGCCTGCGGACGGAACGCCTCTCTCACATTCGCTCCCGTCCCCAGGCTCCTGTAAACCCGCGGCTCTCTGACGTCCTGCCCCACGTACCTTTTCCAGCTCCTTCATGGCTAATGAGTCAGCGTGGTGACTCGTGTGCGTGCCGTCTGTGTGTGAGGTCGTGCGTCCCGAGAGAGCCTTGCTGGGATGCCCTCACTGAACGCTACCTCTCTCCTTTCCTGGCATTTTCCTCACAGGTACCACCCCCTGGGGTCCCTCAGGGAGAGAAGGCCGCCTGTGAAGGGGCCCATGAGGCATCCCAGGGACATGAAGTAGAGGAACCTTCGCTGAGCTGAGGACACACACACTGCGCCCAGGAGGCAAAGGGGGGCTGGAGCATGGGGCGCCCCTCAGCTGCATGCACCCCACTGCTCCTCCAGGGCACCCTGGAGACCGTCCTCTGATGGGCTGTGAGTTGAGGGCCTGTCCTCTCTTCAGAGGTCATAGCCAGGCTCTCACGCTGTGGGAGGGGCACAGCATCCCCCAGGAAGTTGAAGTCAGCCGCTCAAATAGCCACTTGTCGGGGACCATGACTTAGGACCTCTCTGCCCAGCCCTGCAGAACTGTCCTGCCTGGGGGGCTCCCGTGGGGCTGCTTCTCAGGTTCCCAGCCTGTGTGGCCACAGGCAGGGCACACCCAGCCCCCAGGCTCCCAGGCCACCTGTCGCCAGCCTCCTTCCTCCGGAGCCCAAGAACCACCTTGCGTGGCCCAGCCAGCAGCACTCCCTGCACCGTGTAGCCGTGTAGCCGTGTGGCACCGCCTGTCACTGCAGACAGAATGAAGGGCTCCTTCCCCCTCTGCAGATTGCCTGTAACGTGCTTGGACTGTGTCAGCCGCAGGTTTGATTGGTGTGGAGGCTGCAAGGCATGAGTCATGGCACATGGAATTTATGCAATAAATGTCATCATTAACAGGGAAGAAAAATAAAGAGCAAAGTAACCTGTTTCATACTATGACCACATAATAAAGTCTGGACTGGAAGTACTGCATGGTCCACAGGGTTCCTGTAGACCGGGAACCGTGTCAGCTTCTCCTCAGACTCTCGGGACCGGGTTCTGGCACTAAGCCCCTGTGGGCAGGTGGGTTGGTTTTCCAATGGAACCATCTGGAAGGAGGGGACCACTGAGAACCAGACTGCACCGGTCAGGCAGGCTGATGTGAGGCGGCACATGGGATGAGAGTGAAGTTCACTTTCTCGTGTGAGAAGCCCCCTGGGGAGCCGCGTCCAGCTCAGGAAGCGGGAGCTGAGTCTCAGCAGCGGGGCCCACACCCGCTCCCCCTCAAGTCTGTGCGCCAGAGCGGATGACCGCCCTCAGGCTGGACCGTAAAGCAGCAGAGGCCTGGCTTCCACTCGCCATTTCCCCTCAAGAGGAGCTGAGTCTGTGTGCACGACCTGCAGGGTTCCGCGGAGGGCTAACGTCCTGGCTGTTACTCCAGGCGACATGGGAGTGTCCGGGTGCGATGGGGCCTTGTGGGGCCCTGGCTCTGCCCGGGTCTCCTCCTGTGAGCAGAGGGACAGGGCTCCCTGGACATTCCCTCTGTGGCCGGCTCCCTGGACATTCCCTCTGTGGCCCAGTGAATCCTCACTGATGGAAAAGGGTTATGTTGCAGGCAGGACACACGGGCTATAAAGCCAAAAGGGACCTTTCAATGTGTGCCATCTGGGGGTTGACCATCAGGGAGGTGGCCAGAGCCTCTCTGGAGGTGAGGTCCCAGCGGGGGCATGCCCAATGCCCAGCAGAGCCCCCGGGACTCCAGGTGCAGCTGGGGGTTGAGGGGGCTGCTGACAGGGTGGGCTTGCAGGCTCACAGCCGGCCTGACACCTTCCTCCTCAGGCTGTGGGTGGGGTGGCCTAGGACAGCAGTGCCCGGGGCTAAGGGGTGGCCGCCCTTGGAGAGAGGCCTCTAGAGCCCTAAGAGGTAACCTGAAGGGAGGCCAACCCCACTGCAGCGTGCAGCCCCGAGGTCTCAGGGTTTCCTGCAGGCAGCCCAGCCCCGACCGGGGTTTGCCTCAGTGCCTCTCGCTCCTTCTGCGAAGCCACCTGGACCTGCTCAGAGCCCACCCTCCCTTCCGCCTGTGCTGTGAGCTTCCTGGACTGAGCCCACTTCCCTGAGGAGACATTCGCAGCCGCTTGGCCTCCGTCCTCTGATCCTGGCACCATCCGATACGGCCTCCTCGGTCCTGTCCAGCCGTCTGAAAAGCGAGTTCCAACAGGCTGTACCCGGGGATCTCTCATCCTGACATTGTAGCAAAGCATACAGGTGTCCACCCTTCCAGTGTCCCCATGAGGTTTAGCAGACCCTCGTCTTTGGCTGGGCAGCAGGGAAACCAGTCTCACAGTCAGGATGCAAATTTTGGGCTGTTTGGTGTAGTGGGAAGCGGATGAGCCCTTGCCGAGGATGGTGCCCAGAGGAAGGAAGCCGACTTCTGCCTCCCCATGCGACTCCCCGCGTCATGGCTGGACGGGCAGAGCCAGCGCCCTCCTGGTGGGAGTGGGGCAGGCATCCCAGCCCCCAGGAGGGCGCGGGCCACATGCGCCCCTGCGGTGTCTATAGCCCGCAGGGAGCTCAGCCCTTGCTCAGGCCCCCGGGATGTGGGCTGACCCAGGCTTACCTGCCGGTGGGGAAGCTGGGCCAGGCGGGGTTCGGGGGTCGCCAGGCCCCACACACACCCTCCACCCCTGGCGTCCTTGCCCCTCGCCCCGGTGTGACAGTCTGTGCGGATGGACCAGCGTCACCTGGGAGCATCGGCGGCGAGCCTCCACCCCTCCCTGATTGGGGCTGTCCCTGAGGCCCGGGCATGGACACACTCAGGAGCCCCCTGCGTCCCACAGGAGCGACCCCGGGCAAGCAGGTGCAGGGGGCCTGGAGCTCAAGCCCTCCTCCCCGCAGGGGCGGTGACAGGCACGGGGACCCCGAAGCCCACGGGCCGCACACAGAGGCCCTGCCCCCTCCTTCCTCCCCCCCGCCCTCTCTGGGATCACCTTCCCCACTGAGTGCTCGCAACGACTGGGGTCAGACTCTGCTCCCCAGGGGCCTCAGACTCTACCATGGAAGAGGCGGCCCTGGAAAGACCCCGGAGGGCAGTTCTGAGCAGGGCTTCAGCCAGGACAGGGGGGGCCGCCTGCTAGGGTGACAGTGGGCCACTGGTGTGTGAAGGCCCGTGGGGTAAGCGGGAGCCCCCCTACTCCGCATGGACTCCTGGGCCCACGGCGTGCCGGGGCTGCTGCAGAGCTGCGATGCTCTCCTCGGCTGAGCCGGCCCAGTGGGAGCCCGACACCAGCCCTGCTGCTGAGGCAGGAGAGCCCTGTCTTCTGCAGGAATGGATGCATCTGGAAGAGCCCTGTCGTCGGACCCCATGTATGCCCACCTACTGGGGCCGTTTGGCCTCTGGCTCGCTGGGTGGTGGCCGCAGCCGGTGTGCAGCACCTGGCGTTTCAGGGGGTGAAGTGCGGTCACCTAGGGTCCTGTGGGCCTGTGGGAATCACGGATCACATGGACCAGGAGTGTGACCATCACTGGGGCAGGGCTGCTGTCCATGACAGGGTGGGAGGAGACCAGGGGCCTGCTGGGGCTCACAGCTTCAGCCAGGAGGAGAGCAGAGAGACACCATGGGGCACGGGTGGCCAGCAGGGCGGGCAGCCGGGGAGCAGCGTGGGACACCCAGGGCACAGGCTGGCTGGGGCAGTGGGAGGGACACGGAGGAAGGAGCTGAGGTCTGGCCTGGCCCTGGGCATCGGCTCCTTGATCACCGCCGGTCCCTGGCCCGAGCCTCCGGCTCAGCCTTGAACTTGGTAAGGAGCATGAGTGGGTCTCCTCAAGAGGCAGGAGCCTTCTCAGCCTCTCCCAGAGCCCAGCCATGCTGCTGGGAGCAGATCCCCCGTCACCAGCCACGGCCACTGCCTCCCACCCCTTGGTGCTCAGGACGGGAAGGGAGGGAGGAGGCTTGGCCTCAGGTCACTCATCCTGGAAGCACAGGAGGCGAGTCCTGGGAGCCCGGCTCTGGGAGGGAGTCGCACACGTCAGGATGGCAGTGTGTCTGTCCCGCCTGTGGGGCGGGCTCCTTGGAGTGGCGGGAAGGAGCCGGCGGACCACGTAGCCTTAGCAAAGGTTTGGAACCTGCAGGGAGCTCTGGAGACTGGGGTCCTTCACTGGGGTGGCAGGGGTGCTGTGTGTGTAGTTCCCTGCCTGGAATCCCATGCCCCTGTGCTGCCTCCAAGAAGAGGCCCAGCTTTCTTGGATGAACGCAGTTCCTGTGCAGACCCAGCTGGGCCTCCAGCCTGTGCAGCGCTCGCTCTGTCCACATCCATTTGTTCCTGTAAGTCTGGGAGGGACGCCTGTGGTTTCTGGAGGACCTCTTTCTGGGAAACTTGTGAGGTCAAGGTTAGTGGGAGGACATGGCAGTCCTTGAGGACACCCCATAATCAGCTTCTCCCCACGGCCTTGTCAGCCCTCACCTCCAGTGGGCGGCACCTCTGTGGCCCCAGGCGGCGGGCCTGCAGGTGGGACTGGATCTCGTCTGTGGGGTGGGAGCCTTTCTCAGCCTGTGGCTCTGTAGTCGCCCACGTGTGGGGCTGGCACCAGCCATGGCATCGCATGGTAGCCGAGCTGCCCCTTCCGCCCCTAACAACTGCCCGTTCCTCTGCAGGGGCGCGGCTCCTGTGGGAGGACCTGGAGGCAGAAGTGTCCCATCCTGGCCAGGAGCCCCTCCAGGCTGGGCCACGCACCACTGGCTGGGCAGCTTCTGCGAGGTGGACGCCACAGCCACAGGCCTCCCCCTTGCTGGGAAGTCCCCAGGTCTGATGGGATGGTATTGGGGACCCCACCAGGGAGAGCCGTGCTCTGGCCACCAGGCACTGTGGAGCGGCTGAGGCCCTGCGGGCAGGGAGGCCAGTCCCGCCGGCGGGGCTTGTCCAGCGCGTCTGCTTGCATGGCCACCCTTTGCCAGGTGTAAGGTCTGCCTCCTCACCTGACCACTGAGCGGCTGGTTCCCTGGGCGACCGCACCGCGTCAGTGCTGGGCTGCTCTCCGCAGGGTGGGTGCCGTCCGCGCATGTGAGCTCAGCCACTCGAGGCCCGTTTCTGGGACTGCCTGCCTGTCCTGCCGGGCTCGGCACCACGGTCTCAGCCGGGTCCCCGGGGGCGGCTCTGAGGCCGATGAGCGGAGGCAGGAGAAACTGCCAGGAGGTCAGTGGCTGTGCGGCCTCCACGGAGGCACTGCTGCCACCTGGGAGCTCAGGAGCTGGTGGCCCTTCAGCGGGGGGGAGGTGGGGCCAGGTTCCACACACACCAGATGTAGGACGCGGCTGCGTCCAGGAAGTGTTGCCCGGTAGGGCAGCTCCGTGCAGCCAAGAACAGTTTCCAAGCAGAGTGGACCCCTGAGGGCTGCCAGCTGGCAGCCCTGCCAGCAGCTGGGAAGTGGACCCCAGGGCTCTGGAGACCACCACGGCAGCCACATCCACGCTCTGGTGGCCCCTGACCTGCGGGGCGGCAGGAGCTGAATCATCCTTTCCCTTCCCGGAGCTGCTTCTGAGATGCATTTCACGCAGCTTCCCTGGTCACGCAGCACTGAGAACCAGTCTGCACCCAGGTGTGGCCAGGTGGATAACCCGTCTCCATACGGACATTCCTGCCAGGGACAGAGAGGTTTCCCTGGGAGCCCCGCCCAAGGAGACTGAGCCCTGCGTCAGCCCTGACTCTCAGTCCATCGCAGCCACGGCGTGTGCCCTGCTGGGCCCACACGGTGACCCGGGAGCTGCCCTCTCTGGTCACATCTTGTCTGGACTCTCATTTCTGCCTGAGGTTAGGCCAGGGTCAGCTGCCCAGTGTGCTCTGAGTGCCCACAGGTTTGCCTTGGCAGGGACAGCTGTGCCTGCAAACTCCACATCTGGAGGCCACCTGTGGCTCTGGGCCAGCGCCATCTTGGCTGTCTATTTGACATGTGCCTTACCTCTGGAAGGGTGCCTGGGACGCTGAGGGTGGGCCAAGGCCTCTGCCAGAAGTGGTGGGTGCCGGGCAACAGGCTGGTCCTTCTGTACAAAGGGAAAGCCCTGGCCCCAGCTGACTGTCAGGGGGGCCTTCCTGTCTGTGTAGCCCTGAGAGGACGTGGGGACACCTCCTGGACTGTGGGGACTGCCTGAACCGACCGAGGTGCCCATCTGCTCTCATGCCCGCCCCTGCACCGCTCATGGAGTTCTCACCACCACCTCGGCTGACTCACAGGCTCTCCTGTCCATCCTCTCTGGCGCCTCTTTGCACGTTCTTCCCCTGACACGCATCCGGTGGGCACCCAAGAACCTGCCCATGGGAGGAGACAGCCCGGGCTGCCATCAGCTCCCCACCCAGACACAGGACTGGGAGGTGTCCCGGCACGTGACCACACCACCTATCCCATGCTCCTCCCACAGCACGAGGCCAGGGGGCGCTCGCTCTGTGCGGTGCGAAGGAGGGTGGGCCAGGCTCACGTGGACCCGGTGGGGGTGTTTGCCCCCCACGAGCCCCATCCCGTCGGGACTCACTCCTGAGGGTTGGTGGCTCTAACTTGGCCTATCGCTGAGAGCGAAAGGGGGAGTTTCTGGCCCCTGGGACGGGAGAGAGGAACGGGACTGGGGGGGGGGGCAGGAGGGCCAGGCCGGGAAGGGAGCAGACGGGCGGGAGGAGGTGCTGGTGGCGGGTGGGCCCGGGTCTGGTGCGAGGAACCTGTGGGGTGCCTGGCAGATTCCAGTGAAGCCCTTTTAGGTTCTGCGTCAGCCAGTTTGATAACCAATTGAAGGTTTTACCGCAGGGCGCCAGAGCCCAGCCCTGCCTTGCTTGTGCGGTGGTCTGGTCTTCAGGCCCTGGGGAGCGGAGCAGCCGCCCTACCTCTCGAGGCCCCAGCACTGAAGAGCCGCGCAGGGCAGACCCCGAAGATGTGCGGGGGTCCCGAGAAGTGAAACCCTAGTGGTGCTCAGCCAGCCAGGCCCCGGGCGAGGGCCGCTGGAGCGAGGGCCGCTGGAGCGAGGCCAGCCACGACCATGGCCGCCACGAGACGCTCACTGTCTTGGCCTGGACTCCGACGATCTAGGGGCTCTAGCCCTGGGCTTCCAAAGGCATCCTGAGGGCTGCGCCCCTGGAAAGCCACCACGGCCAACTGCTCTCCTGGAGTCACTTCCCTGGGAAACACTCGTTGGTGTCACGTGAGAGGTAATTGCAAAAATGTGCGTGAAGCAAGCAATTGGAAAACATTCCTTGGGGCTCGGCTCCCAGTGAGGGCACCACACGTGCTTTTTATTCTCCTTAAACTCTGTTTCCCAAATTCTCTGCCCGAGGTCTGTGGTGAACAATCCGAGAGAAGGAAAGGGTCTGCAGCCACCGCAAGGACGTGGGCCTTGGTGGGCACTTACTGCCGGACGGTTGTCCCCGCGCGAGGCGAGTAGGCTCGGCTCCCGCAGCGAGAGACCCAGACGAGCAGAAGCCGCGGGCGGGGGAGGAGGGCGGCTTATGTGCCATTTCTTTTCGATGCAAAAGAGTAATGGGGAGGTCACATGGGGCAAGGTCAAAGGACAACTCGATGTTTGCAGGTGACCTGGGGCCTCTGTCCTTCTTGGAGCTGAGGGGCTGTTGGTGCGGTGATGCGAGGAGGGCCGTCTTGCTGATGGGAGCCCAGATGGAACCAGGGGAGACACGGGGGGCTCCACGTGCCCTGGAGGGTGGGGAGCAAGGCCCAGGGCAGGTGGAGGTGGGGCGGCCCAAGGGCGGCTTGCCAGGGCTGCGACCCTGCCAGGACGGGCCCAGGGCCCCGCTCTCTGCTGCAGTCCAGCCCCAGCCCGTGGTGTGCACCCGGCCTGCTGCTCCTCAGGGCTCTCACCCTCAAGGCACTTACTTCACGTAGAGACTTCCGTTTCTCTCCCTCTGAGATTTCTCTGATCCTGGCAAAGCCACCCTGAGTCCTCGGGCCTCTAGCCTCCGCTTTGCTCTAGGTGGGACAGCAATGTGCCCTGAAAGAGAGGCGTCGGTGGCTGCTGACCTTGACGGGGCTCCGGGATGACCTTGTCCGCCTCATGTCCCCGGGGCGCACACCTGCATCCTGTCCTTGCCCTGCTCAGAGCCACCTCCTGCCGTCATACCTGACCCGCCGCGGCTGCTGCTTCCGTCCAGTGCTGCCTTCTAACCGCTCCTTCCCAGCATCTGCTTGGCCGGCCCCTCCGGGCTGGAGGCCATGTACCGGTGGGGGCGGCCTCACCTGGGGCTGTGCCTGGTGAGGACTGACACCCGCCAGGATACCCCTGGGCCAGAGGAGCAAAGAGGCAGGACGGTGCCCGGCTTCCCCTTCTCCTCCAATGGCCTCGGGCACAGACACAGGCTTGGGAAACGGTTGCAGTCATGCAGATGTCCTGGTAACAAGTGCCCGACACTGCTTGGATTGTTCTGTACCTGGACAAATTTAGAAAGAAGGTTGTGTGCCAGTCCAGCACCCACTGCCCCCCACCACCCCCACTTGTTTCCTTGATGCCACAGCTGGGTCGGGATGCTTGGGGAAGGAGCGATTAATGTGTCCCCAAACCTGACACCTGGAGAGCCGAGGCCCTGCTGCTTCTGAGCTGGGCGACCAGCTGGTTCCCAACGGCACACACCATCCCCTGAAGCACGCCCGCACGCCCTCTGTGCCATTGTGTTGGTGTTTCATTTGTAAGATGGTCCTGGGAAGTGGGCATCGGGAGAGTGAGACTGACGCTGGCGACGCCGCCTCCTGCTGACCCTGCGGGCTGAGGGCCGGGCGGGCCTGAGGCACAGCCGTAAGGGCTCCTTTCACGGCCACGAATAAAGCAGGTGCTGCCCGCCTGCAGGGAGACCCTTTCCTGCCAGATCCCACAGAGGCAGAGAGCCGTCCCCACACCTGTGTGCGGAGCAGCCTCGGCCCCGGCGCTGTGGGGAGAACGAGGTGGTGTGGAGAGGGTTTCGGGCACCTTCTGGGTGTGGGGAGGCAGCGCCGCCACGGGGGTGGTGACAGGGAGGCACTGCTCGCCCCACTGACCCAAGACCTCCCACCGCAGATCCTTAGCCACATGTTGGCCCGAGGGAGGCGCTGCTGTGTCCCCCTGTCTGGGTCAGCGGCTCTGCACCTGTAGCCGCCCTCCAGGGCCAAGGTGCCACCACCCGGCAAGACCCGGTGCTGCGGGCTCAGCCCCAAGGAGGGGGACAGGGTTTTTCCTGGCAGTGGCCTGGCATCGCTGGGGGTCAGGACCCTGGGGAGGCTGGCCTGTGACCTCGGGTCACCGCGCGGCGGGAAGACACACTCCCCTGCAGACGCCTGGGCCTATGAGCGCCGGAGCCGGGAAGGAACCACTGGGCGGGTTCTGGGAAGTGAGGGCTGCCATGCGAAGACCGCCGGAGCCCAGAGCCCCCTCTGCCGTGCGGACCGTGCACACCATGCGGCATCATGGACTGCGTCCCATGGGCTGTGAACCGCCCAGGCATTTTGGGTTTCCAGGAGTTTGTGTCAGTCCTGAGCCCCCGACTAGGGCTGGAAACTGCCAGGAGGCCAGAGCGGGGCTCCCACGCGCACAGCCTCCACTGCTCTGGGGTCCCGGCGGGTGTATTCCAATTTCATTTAAGGCAGGCAGCCACCAAGGCCACATTTCCATCAGTCAGTTAGAAACAGCCTCTCGGCTGCTAAAGCCGATGTCGTGAGACTGCACACAGCTCCGGGGACTCCTCGCCCTTAAATTTGCCTTGAGCCCACATGGCATTGCCCCCTGCCTGGCCTATTGTCCTGTAGGTCACACCCTACAACCTCCTTCCACCTATTTCTGTCAATAAAACTGTAAATTCTTGCAGTTCTGTTTGAGTGCATGATCTGCCCTCCTGGGTCACAGTTTGTCCCTGAACTGAGACGCCTGGGATTTAAACCCCTCAGTCCCAGAGCAGTGGGAGGTGCTGGGCGTGCAGGCTCTGCCACACGAGCAGAGGAATGGGTCAGGGACGTGAGAAACGCCCAGGGTGCCTGAGGACTCACGCTCAACTGCCCGGACCCTGCCTCTTGCCTCCCCCACACCGTTCCTGTCACATCAGGCTCTGTGCGGCTGGGGACAGAGTCCCTGGGCCTGCAGCAGGCTCAGCCTGAGGATCTGGTCTCCAGGAATCGTGGCCCTCCGGCTACTGGTGATAAGGGCTTCTTCAGACCAGCACAGAGCTCGTCCCTACGAGGCCCCGGGGGGAATCAGCGGCCCAGGGGTCATCAGTGCTGAGGCCCTGCTCTGCGCAATGTGACCACCTGGCGGATGCAGCAGCCACCTGTCATGAGAGCCTGTCGGCAAGCAGGCACCGGGCTCCAGAGGACCACCGGCGATGGCCAGCGACCGTTCTGTTGCCGTGTGCTGCAAACCACCCGTGACCATTACCGTGGGCGTGGGGGGCCTCCCTGCTTTCTGTCTAAGCAGAGCAGGACGCTCATTCTGGACGTCCATCCTGGAGGTTCTGTCCCCTGGACCCACATGCGGCACTCAGCACGCTGTCATCAGGGACCCTGTGTGCTGAGATGGTCATCATGTGTGCAGGGCGTGAGGGAGGGACTGGGGCTCACCCCTGGGGGGCTGGCGGAGGCGTCTCACGGAAGGCCGTGATGGACGCGTGAGGGATGTGGCCGGGTGTCTGCCTGTGGTCTGCAGCCAGTCTGGGTGTTGGAACACCCCTGGTCTTGGTTGTGGGGTACCCGGCAATCTCCTCCATCTTCTGAAGCTCAAAGCTCCCTCACGTCTGCTCCCCCAACCTCTGGGAAGCCCTGTAGAGGATGCGCTGACCTGGAGTCCCTCGGGGCACGGTGGGCAGCTGGGAGCGAGGGTGCGGACGCCCAGCCTGAACAAGGGCAGGGGCATGGCCGCCGCAGCCCGAGGCCCCTCCTTCCGTTACCCCCTTTGTCCTGGAGACGCAGCAGACCCTCCCAACCTAACCGCCCGTTGCATGCGGTTTGGGGCAAGCGGTGTTCTGATACGGACGTGTCCTACTGGCTCTGACATCCCAACCAAGGCCTCACCGGGTGCTGTGTGCTGGAGACGGTGGTTGCGGCGAGGCGCGCACACAGGGTGGGGCTCAGCAGGCCCCTTCCTGCACTGACGAATGTGTCTAGTCCAGCATGAAGGTCCTGGGAGGGCGCCCTACCCTGCTGGTGTCACTGTGCTGAGGACTTTAGCTACGGCCCCGTCCGGAGTGCCCTCGGTGAGTGGAGGGCCCCAGGAGGAGGGCAGAGAGGAAACACACAGGCCGGGCCGGAGCGGCTGGGCTGGGCTGCCACCACGGCGTGGCAGCTCGGGGACACCTCTGTGGCTCCTCGCCACACTTCAGTGACACGGTCACTTCTTGTTTTCTAGAAGTGAGAAGTCAGGTAAATGTGTATAATAAAAACACAAATATAATTCCCAATAGCAAAACCATGGTGATAAAGTCTAATCTTGATCCTCAAATAACCATCTAGAAAATACCTGTAAAACAACTTCTCCCTTATCTACTTGTATTCCCCTGTGTTTAGATGACGTGTTACTTTTACTTTTAAGCATCTCTGTATTTATTTGTATCTCACAGCTTCACAAAGGAATGTAATCCCCCAGTCTTGCCGTCTTGTGGCCTGCTGAGAGCCTCCCTTGGTGTTCGGCTCCAGGAGCAAGCTGGGGTCTTGGCAGGGGGAGCCTGGCATGAAGGCGCCATGCCCACAGACGGTGGATAACACCGTGGCACACCCTACAGTCTGGACGTTTCTGTGACTCAGATTTTGGGAAACCAAAATTTATTTTAAATACAAGGACAGCATTTTAAAATGAACTTAATGACAAGCAAGGGTGCATTTGGAAACAGGAGAATTTGCCTCTTTTTCCACTGTCTCCCTGTTTCATAGATTTGTATTTTCTTAAGTAGGTACGTCTGTATAAAAGATATTCAAATAAGGGATGTTTATTTGAATCTAAATGAGGATAGAATGTGTTAAGTGTCAAGGATAATAATTTATTCTGTACTTGAAACTGGGAGAGTAAAATGAATGCTCTCTGATTTCCAGAAGCATGTGAGCAAAGACAAAATAACAGTGTGGTTTGCGTCATTAGGGAAAAGCTGGGGGGCCTTGGGATCCTTTGTAGTGAGTCACCCGCACACCTCCGCGAGGCAGCCCTGCACCGCCGAAACAGGTGAAATGTTGTAAATGCTGCAAATGCTGATAATCAGCCCCTGACCAGCTGCCTCGGCTGCAGGCAGGTGGGTGAAGAAGCAGCTGAGGAATGAAATCAAGATAAGACCAAACGGGGCTCCAGGGCTTAGCGGGTGGGTCTCTCCGGGCAGGGAGGAATGCCTGGGTGCTGGGACTGCGGGAAGCCTTCCCTGGGGCTGTGGGGGCCCCTCCCACGGGAACACGCCTGCTCCGGAGCTGAAGTTCAAGCCCTGCGCCGTGCCTGAGTGGTGCACAAATGGCTTTCAGGCTAATGCGCTGTTGAGAGAGCAGAGGACATGCGGGCAGGCAGGCGAAGCTCCTCTGTGGTCCCTCCCCTGCTGGCTGAGCCCGACGGAGCTGGGTCTGTGCGAGGACTTTCCAAACCCTGCAGCCCCAGCTCCTCCCTGGTCTCAGCAATGCACCCTGGCAAGGCCACGCTCTCCTTCTCCCCGTCCCAGCATGAGACCCCTCCCATGCCCCCTTGTCCTGAGGGCAAGAGGGAGGGAGGGGCTGGGTGGCCACCCTGCCTGTAGGGCTGAGGGTGCCTTCCTGAGCCCTGGGCTCAGCTTTCCCTGCAGTGCCAATGATCCCCCACAACCTGCTGGAAATGCAGAGCCCTGCCCTTGCTAGCCCTGGCTGCACCCTTTGCAAGCCCCCCATACGTGTCTCATAAAGAGTTGCCACACAGTGGGGCCTGGCTCGCATGCCTTGGGGTGCTACAACCTATTTTCACTATACAAGTGCCAGGAAGGAAGGGCCAGGTGTGACCCTGAAATTTGGAAGTTCTCACCTTGGAATCCCACCTCCCCCTCAGAGCCATATGTTCCCAAGGATGGGGCTGCCAGGGAAAGGCCCCAAACCTTCATCATGTCTTCCTGCGTGGACAGGAGTTTCTCCCAGAGACCCACAGGCTAAGGGAAGGAGAGGTGAGCCCCCTGCCACCAGAGGGGCCTCTGACAACCCCCAGGTGCTGGTGACGACACGTGCATTTCTGCGGACCCCGCACCACAGAAGGTTCTGTTGCCAGGGCCGGGACCGTGCTCGGCTGGAGGCACCGTGGGCCCCGCGTTGCACCTGCCCACCTGCTTGCCTGACGTGACTGTCCTTGCTCTGGGCAAGAGCTGTGGCAAAGCTGGAGTTTGTGTTCAGGCTAATGTTCCGAGAAAAGAGTGTTTATCATCAAATTCACTAATTAAGGTCCCATTTGCAGTCTGATTGTGAACGGGAGTCCTTTGTGTGGAGGCACAGGCCTGGCTCCCTGCTGGTGAAGTGTGAGCACATCGGCCAGCCTTCAGGGGCCCAACTGGACAGAGCTGGCAAGTCCGGCAGTAGCCACATGCTCCAATTCCTGGTGGGGTCTGAGGGTCCCACTCAGGGCTCTCAGGCCGGGGCTTTGGGGTGGGGGTCCTGGGCCAGGTGGCACCAGGCAGGTGCTGCCTCCACCCCGGGACTCGTGTCCAGTGCATCACTGTCCACACTCACTGCGGGACCCCTGCCAGTGCTGAGAACCCTGCTGAGCCCTGCCTACAGCTCCGCGGGGCTGGCCTGGCTGGCTGGGCTGGGCACTGCTCACTGCCCCTCCACCTCGGCCTACATGCCCCTCGGAGGCTGAGCTGGCCCCTCTGGCTGCCCGTCTCCCCAGGGGGCTAGCAGCCTGACTCCACAAGCCCCCCTAAACCCCCTCGAAAAGTCTTTCAGACACAGGTACACCCACTGGTTTCCTTCCAGGCGTCTCTGAGCCCAGGGATGCTCTGTGCACCCCACTCCACCTCTGCCTCTTGTCCTGTGGTTGGGGAGCAGGGCTGCTGCCCCTGATACAGGGACACGTGTGAGCCTGTGTGTGCGCCTATGTAATGCACACCAAGTAGGGGGTTGCCTCCTTGAGAGTCTGCCCCCAGCCATGCACAGCGACCCAAACCTTCCAAGAGGCCGTTTTTCCCAGAACAGCGCTGGGCCAAAAGTGCTGGGCCCTCCGTGTCCCCCGCTCCCATCCTGCCACTGTGGGGGGCTGATGGAGGCCACGGGCACCTATCAGGCCCGCCTCCTGCGAAGCCCCCAGCCACAGGCGCCGCTCAGAGCAGCTCTGGCCTGCGAGGCCCTCAGGAGGCTCCTGGCCAGGTCAGGATGCAGGGAGGCGCCACATGCCCCCGAGGGTTCCCTGCCCCATCTAGTGAGGCCACTGGGAGATATTACATCAGCACATGGAAGCTGCCCTTCCTCCTGTCCTGGGGTTGTGCCTGCTGCCTTCATTCCAGTGCGTTATTGCACATTGTCCTCGAATTTCTGGCCACCACACACCAGGTGAACCTTAGAAATTTGAGCGAACTAACCCCACCGGCCTGCACCTGGCTGCCATGCTCCCACCTACTGGGCAACCTGGGGCTGCCCATCCCAGGGGGCTGGTTGGATGACCTGGAGCTACTCCTGGTCATTGTCCCCAGGCTTTGTCGTTGTCCTGGGTGTCATACCCTCCTTGTGGTTGCTGTCCTTGCACCCCCACCCCAGTCCCTGGTTAATACAAACACTGGCTTCTGCACTGGCCCCTCCCTCCACCTCGAACCCTCTCTGTGCTCTCCCTCTGTCTGTCAGGGCCTTACTGGCTTCCTGAATCCCAAGCCTGGCCAGCTGTGGGCCCCCTGCTCCCCAAAGCCAGGGGCCATCATTCCAGAGGGAACCAGTGGAGGGGGAGAGGAGCGGACACCAGGCATGGACTTGGCCTGCTGGAGAGGATCTGGCACCTTGCAGGGACCCTCTTGCTCTGCCCCAGCCTGGGGTTGTGCTCGTTTTACCTGGTCTGGTCCGCTGGGCCCCAGATTGGCATGTGCCTAGCTTGGGCACCTGCTAGATCCGGACCGTGGGATATGGGGTTTCACGCAGATTGTGCGCATGACTCCATCAGTGTCTTTGGCTGTCTGAGATGAGGAGCTTGATTGTGCATTGAATGCTGCGGCGCTTGAGAAGCAGAGGTGGGGACACCCAGCTGACACCCTCCCCACCAGTCGCCCCACCCGTCGGCGGCTCCTTTTCTGGAAGGCCCACAGGACCACGAGGGGCGCTGGCGACAGCAGTCTCGGCTCCGCGCTTGGGCGGGGGTCCAGGCGAGCTTGAGAGCAGCGCTCCTCCATCTAACTCACGCCCCGCAGCACTGGGTGCTTTCTTACATCTCAAACTCAGTTCAAGTCATCGAGGGTCTGGCCATGCGGAGCTTCGGCCTCCTGAGCACCCCACCCTATGTTTAGATGTGCTGGGGGGAGGCCCTGGAGACTTCCCAGCCCTTGGCTAGGGAGATGGGATGCCCACTTCTTAAAGTTCAGAGTGGACTTGACTGAGGCCAGGGAACCTTCCCCACTCCACCCACCTTCCTCGACAGAAACGTGGGTGCCTCTGGCTCAGGGCTCACTCAGGTGTGCATGCAGGGGGCCTGTCTGGTCCCAGGACTTCACCCCAAGTCCTCTAGAGAAAAGGCACTTTATTCACAAGTGTTTCTCCATAAAGCTGATGCCAGACGTGTTGTAAGGTGGCCCCTTCACCCTATCCTGTTGGCCTCCCCTCCCTCCCCCTTTCCTCTCCCCCCTTTTCCCCCTCTGCCTCCTCTTCCCCGCCCCTCGCCCCTTCCTTCTCGTCCTCCCTCTCCCCTTCCCCCTGGCCCTCCTTTCCCTCCCCTCCTCCTCTTCCTCCCCCCTCCCCTTCCCCCTTCCTCGGCCTCCCCTGCCCTCCCAGTCCTTCCCTCCCTCACCCCCTCCTCCCTCATGGCCCCTTTGTTCTGGTTCCTTTTCAACAGGGCCTGATGCCCGGGTCAAATCGAAAGGTCATGGCGCCTCCTTCCCTGGGCTTTACCGCCTTCAAATGATGTGACCCTGGGTAAGGGGGTTTCCAGCTCCCTCAGCTCAGTGTCTGGGATCAATGCTCCGGCCAGCATCACCGCGAGGGAGTGACAGTGCCACCCCAGATAAAGGGCGGTCATGGAGTGGCGTCATGGGGGCCGCAGTGCTGGGCACAGGCGAGGAGGGCTGGGGACCCGCCTGCCTCAGTGGCACCAGCTCCGAGAAGGAAGAGGGAGACAGACAGAGGGTGGAGGCCCCCGCTCTCCCGCCGGCCACAGCGGGGGGCGGGCGGGCAGGCAGGCATGTGCAGGGAGAAGTGGGCGGCATGCACTGCACACAATCTCAGGAGACAGACAACAACTTTAAATCTTAATTGGTTGCCTTTTAAATATCATTTAAGGGCTGGCTTCCCCACCTCTCTCTAGTTAAGGAGTCGTGTCAAACTGTGTACCTTGCTGGGTGTCTCTCCCTTATGTAAAAAAAAAAGGGGAAAAAAATGGAACCATCAGTGCCTGTTGGACGGTCGATAAAGCTTTTAGATTTGGAGACCTGTCCGGGAGCCCGTTTCCCGCGGCTAAGGGTTGTTAATGGAGCTACAGGAATTATCTCGGCATCTCTGCCGTATTTTTCCACGCGTCTCCCCTGTCGGCGCGGAGATGCTTCTGTCAGACTCGCTTAATGAAAAGTAACGCGCCGCTGATTACAGTTTTATTTGGGCTCTGTGTAAAGAGCGCCGCTAATTTAGCGTCGCTTCCTCGGCGTGTTTGAATTCGCCACGCTTGAGTGGCCGGTGCCATGGGCCCGCGCCCCTCGCGGCGCAGTTCCTGTCCTGACGGCCACCCCCACACGCAGAACGCGACAGCCCCCCACGTCCCCAGCCCAGGGCGCGCTCCTCCCCGGCCCCCAGCACGGGGTCTTCTTCACCTCACCCGAGTCCTCGTAGGGCCAGAGGGCAGCGAAGGGGCCCACAGAGAGCCTTCCAGTGTGGGGTCCCGCAGGGAAGGGACGGGGGTCCACGCAACGACAGCCCTGCTTCACCATGGGGCAAGGCGTCCCCGGCATGTGCCCGGTCCCCCACCCAACTGGATGTCTATGTCACACAATTTTGCAGTTTAATCCAGTAAACCACTTTCGGTCACCCAGTCCCAGGGAGACGGTGGGTTGGGGGGGCTCCTGCCACGTGGGGGCCTGCAGGGCCCGGCGGGGTTCCTGCGCACGGGTTGTGCTGGAGCCCGAGGTCAACAGGGCAGTATCAGGGAGCCCAGGGCTCCCTCCGGGGAAGAAGTCCGGGGTCCAGACCCGCCGGCGTGTCGCCCAGGAGCGCCGCCGGCCCCTGCCCAGCCTGCGTCTGCAGCTCAGGCCTGGCTTTGTGCAGGGCGGGCTGGGGCGCGCAGGGCCGCCCTCCGCAGCATTAAAATTCCTGGAGCCCCAGCCGCGGCCGCCGGCCTCCCCTGAGACTCCACTTTCGCTATTACTGTCAAGTACCCTTGACTCTTTATTTTTGCCCTTTTATCTATTACAACTAATGCGAGTTCCTTTGCCCTTTTCAGTCTAAGACGTGGGCTTTCTGCAAAGCCTCCCCCTGCCAGCGAGCTCTCAGAGCGCGGAGCCTTTAGAAATGGAGGGGTTTACTGTCAAAATGAAAATTTCACTTCAAATTATCTTGGCTGATGCGCGCTCGCCAGGCCGGGTGCTCCCGCCGCGGCCTTCTGACAGGCCCATCAGCGGCGAGCTTCAGAATCTCGATAATATCATCCAAGAGCGCGAAAGTCAATACGGTGACAGCGCGCGGGCGGATACAATCCAATTACCGCGGCGCAGGGCAGGCCTCGGGCTCGCGGCGGGTCCGCTGCCCAGGGTCCGGGGCTCGAGGCACCGCCACCGAGTCGGGGGTCGGCGCACCTCTGGCCATCAGGGTCCCACCGCAGAGGGTGCCCACCGCAGCTTCCGAGGCCAGCTGCAGGCCGCGCGCGCCGATTCCCTCTCTCGCCTCCGCGCCCCCGCCCCAGCGCTCCCCGCCTGCCTGCGGCCCTTCGCAGGGGTGCGGGGCCCCCCAGGGCCCCCCCAGTGAGGTTCCATCCAGCCCCGGGCTCCCATGTCGCTCCAAGCTGCCCACGGGCCACCAGCGTCCCCAGCGAGGCGTATGAGCGGCTGCCCCTTTGTCCTTGTCCCGTGCAGGGCCACCTTCACCTGGTCGCTGCACGCCCTCGGCCGCTCCACGCCTTCAGGTTTGCTGGCTCTGCGACCCAAACTCCTCGGACGCCTGGCACATGAACAGGCCCAGCAAGGCCTTAAGTTGAGGGCTTGCAGGCAAGGGGCGACCCTGAAGCCATGGCACACTGAGCTCCCCACGGCCTGGAGGAGCCAGGCGCCTGCGGAACGGGCGCAAGGGGCAGAGGCGACTGTAGGGAGGGAGCTGCTGGAGCCCAGCGAGCTCGGCTTGGGGTCGGGGTGGGGTAGCTGGGCTTCTGAGCAGATCCTGGGGTCTGCACCGCGTGGAAACCTAGGCGAGGCGGGCGGCCCGCGTTCTCTCGCCGAGATCGCTCTCCAGCCTGTTCACTAGTCCCTACAAGCCCCGCCAGCGGCCCTTCCTTCCAGCCCCGATTCCCGAGCACGGCCCACTGAGTCCATCCCCTCTTGGAGCTACAGCCCCACAAGTCTCAGGGGAGACGGGCAGCCGGTGGTCGGCCTGGCGGGAGAGGAGGTGGTGTTAGGTGGTGGGTGGTGGGGACGGCCACCCCAGCCCGGCGACGAGGCTGTGGGCAGTGGACAGCAGAAGGGCCTCAGGGCGGTTATGGCCCCTCTCCCCCTCCTCCACCGGGGCACCGTCCAAGGGAATTTAGGAAGTGTAAAAGTCGTTCTCATCTAGCCAAAGGAAATCGTATTTTCTCAAAATCCTGGACTTTGGCAATGGGGACAAGTTTAAAAGTTTTGGGTGGCTCATACACTTCTGTTAGAGTTCAACAGAATCTTGAACATTTACTGTGAATTTTTCTAAAAAACGGCTTCAAATACATCTTAGGCTCTGCAAGCAGCCCCACCCAGGATTCAGCGACCCCCTCTCCCACCGTCCCACCCTTCCCGTGCGATGTGCACCTCTCTTCTCACAAGTTCTCAGATCCGTAAGGCTGACGTGCTCATTCGGCAATGCAAACACTATCACTCGGGTTATTGGTTTTGTTATACTAGCCTCTGAAGCAGGCGATTATTGGTGTGAACATACATGTAAAAAGACATAACTTTATCGCGTTAATAGTGTGCAATAGTGTAAACTCGGTGGAAGTGCTGTTGGTGAAAATTATGTGCTGAGGGTGACATCAGAAGGCCGGCAGGCGGAGGAGTCTTCACAGGGACACCAGCATGCCTCAGACCCAGAGGACACAGCAGAAGCAGCTCAGAACGGAAGTGTCTTCTCCATGTAAACTTTTGGACGTAAACTTTAGGCTTATGGCGGCCCCCTCCTGCTCTGAAAGCAGCCCTAACCACCGAGTCCCCCAGTTTGGGAAAGGCCCCAGATGGGATCCTGTCCAGGTGGGGCCAGCAGGCCTGGTGGGACAGCCACAGGGACTTGTTCATGACCAGGAGACTGAGCTTAGATCCTCCTTCTACAGCGGGCTGGCTGCCTGAGCTTCCCCAAGCTCTTGCCTTGCTTTGGAAACTCGGTAGAAAGCGAGTCTGTGACGGGACAGCCTGCAGCCTGAGTGACAGCTCCCTCCTAGCTTCAGGGGCCCGGCCCCACTCAGGTGCAGAAGGGCTTACCGCTGGGGGCGCCATCGATGGCTGGGGTGTCACAGGGCGCGGGCGGGAAGGTGCTCGGCAGTGGCGTCGTCAGCACGTTGGAGCCTGCCCCCAGGGAGCGTCCCAGCGGCCCTGGGTCCAGGAGGGCGCCCTTGGCGGTGGC
Organism: Phataginus tricuspis; assembly: GCA_029783875.1. Classification (NCBI taxonomy): domain Eukaryota; kingdom Metazoa; phylum Chordata; class Mammalia; order Pholidota; family Manidae; genus Phataginus; species Phataginus tricuspis. Next base: position 91,148,409 of record JAQQAC010009165.1, on the reverse strand, counting down.
CCAGGCCTGGTTCAAAGTGCTGTGTCTGAGGATGGGGTCGTGAAAGACCCCGTCCACCCAGTTTCTGAGACTGGTTACTGGGGAGTCCTGGTGCCTGTCAGGGACACTGCCGGTGGCTGGGGCCACAGGCGAGGACAAGGCAGGCGCCAAGGAGGCAGCTGCAGGTGCAGAGGGGCCTTGGCGCCTGAGCATGCACGACGGAAACTCAGTCTGGTTTAGGGCGGAGGCGGCGGCTGCGGTAGCCGTCTGTGCCAGGGACCAGATGCGAGGCTTGGACTCAGGACCTGATGTTGCCCCAGCCGGCACAAACCCCAGCCTGGCCTCACAGGCCTGCGGGCCGCCCCCCGCGCCAGGCTGCTGCCCCGGCTTGGCTGCTGAGTTCCGGAGGCAGCTCCGGGCCCTCTCCAGGTCCTGGTCCAAGGCAGCTCCACCCCCAGCAGCCAGGGGCATCCGGAGAGCGACCGAGGCCTCCTTTCCCGCGATGCTGGGGCCTTCAGATGTGGCAGGGACACGCTCCCGGCTGCTGTTCAGGGGCTGGAAGGGCGGCTTCAGCTCGCACGCTGGGGGCTCCCCCTCCAGCGGGCCGAGGTCCTCCAAGTCGCTGAGCTCTAGATCCTTCTCCTCTTTGCCCGCCGGCTCTGCCCAGGAGGGAGGGAGAGAGGCCAGGGGAAGGAGAGAGGATTTAGAACCCCATCTCCTCCTTCCTAAGAGCCCATGGGTATGGGGCCCTGGAGCTTGGGAGAACACCCACAACCTTTCACCCCACCTTTCTCCTCAGGCTGCTCCCCATGCCCACACTGGTGACACGGGCCAAGCAGTTTCCACATCAATCAGTGGGGGTGGAGTGCTGCCCTGGTTCAACGTCTTGGGGGCACAGAACCGGCCCGGGGGCCCGGGGGGTACCCGCCGCAGCCCCCAGCCCCAGCATCGCAGTCTCCTACCCACCTTCATTCCTGGTGCTCTTGAGAGGCTCCTCCCGGGCTTCCTCCTCGCCCCCCTCCTCCTCCTCGCCCTCCCCATAGGGCCGCTTCTCATCTGCGCCCTTGTTCCGCGGTGGCCACGTCATCTTGTTCTCCTTCTTGAGGCGCCGGCGCGCGTTGGCGAACCAGGTGGAGACCTGCGTGAGGGTCATCTTGGTGATGATGGCCAGCATGATCTTCTCGCCCTTGGTGGGGTACGGGTTCTTGCGGTGCTCCTGCAGCCAGGCCTTGAGCGTGCTGGTGGTCTCGCGCGTGGCGTTCTTCCGCCGCGTGCCGCTGTCCATGGTTCCGTACCTGGAGACAGGCTGGGCAATGGGGTGCCGCCGCGGGCCCCTGCAGTGGGCGGGGCCCACGAGGGCTTCCAGGCCAGGTGGCTGGGTTGTGCTCATGGTGGTGAGACACCGGCCCCAGCCCAGCCCCGCTGCTCCCGGGCATGGCCTTTTGCGGCCCAAGGGCAAAGATATTTATATTTGGTTAAACTTACACAGAGCCCGGTCGCCTTCCTGAGCAAGGGGTCACGGGGCAGCCAGGCACAAGGCCAAACCAGGGCCCTGTCACTCTGCCTACACAGATATTCCTTCCAGTGCCTTACTGAGACTCTCCCACCATTCTGGTCCGCAAACCAAGAATGCGCATCACCGAGATTGGAACCGACTACTTAACACGAGGGCAAAAACAGTCAGTGGTGCCAGGGGGAGCAGGTGCCCAGAGGGCTCATGTGGACTTTCTGCAGTAAAGGTGTCATTGGCGCCCTGCTGAAGCTGGGGCATGCTGTCTGCGAGTGGGCAAGGACCCCCCCCTCCGGTTCCAAGTGCAGGAGGTGCCGAGCTGGGTGCCGACACATCGCGGGGCTGCACTTCCGCCCGCCGGGGAGGTGCCCGGAGAACCACAGCACAGCCAGGCTTGGGAGTCTGCACAGTGTGCAGGGGGAGGGAAAGGAGGCTGGGAACGCATTTCAGCCTGGGCAGCAGGTGCTTGCACCCGGACAGGGCTGGGACTGACCCAAGGTCAGCTGGAGCCCTTCAGAGAAATGTCCTGGCACCTGCTGCCTGTCCTCTCAGAGGGGCATTGGGCTGGGTGGTGGGTGGGATGGCTGTCAGGGCCCGGGCCGGCAGTGGGGAGGGGCTATCCCTCACCTGTCGTAGGGGTACTGGCCCAGCGCAGGCTCATAGGGGTAGTAGGCGGCGGCGGCAGGTGCGAGGCCCGCGTGTGCAGATCCTGGGCCTTCCTTGGAGTCGAAGCCGTTCTGTGGGAGCCCAAGAGCCTGGGGTCGCAGCTCCGGGGACCCTCCCTTCCCCCTGGCTCCTGCAACTTCGCACAGACCCCTGGGCAGCCCCACACCTGGCCTGTCCCCAGACTGTCCCTCCGGCCCTTCCCAAGACCTAGAGGGAGGACGAGCGAGGCAGGGGACGCAGAAGTGTAGGAGAGAGGATGAGATTAGAGTGGGGAGGAGTAAGGGGCAGGGACGGCGGAAGAGAGGGAGGTGAGCGGCTCTGCTTGGGGCAGGACAAGGCGGAGGGGAAGCGAGCTGGGGGCCGGGGCCCAGGAGAGCGGGGAGGAGGAGGGGCCGGAGGAGTGGGGGGGGCTGTGGGGGAAGCCCGGCTGGAGTGGAGCAGGGCAGAGAACAGGCTCCGACCAGCCACCAGGTTGGGTCAGAATGGCCAGGGCCCTGGCCCCGAGGGCTGGAGGTGTTCCAAGGGACCAGGCCAAGAGGTCAGCCGAGGTGTACTTCCCCCACCGCTACGGGCTAAGGTCGGGAGGAGCGAGTTTGACAAATGGAAAGGCAGGGCTTGGAGTGTGGGGAAGGCTTGAGATGCGTCCCCACCCCTTACCAGCGAATAGAAGGCGGACGCCTCAGAGCCGTAGGTCACATAGTTGCCGTAGCCCTGCGAGCCGCCGTAGGGACCCCCATAGACGCCAAGCGCCGCAGCCGAGTTGAGCTCGTGGCGCGCGGTGGCCAGCAGCCGGCTCTCGTAGACCGGGCAGTAGACGGGCGCCTGGGCCGAGGCGGCGGGCCCGGAGTCGGCCAGCGTGCGGCCACCCGATTCGCAGCACGTGCTCAGGGAGTTGGTGGTCATCAGGAACTGGGGGGGAGACCGCGAAGAAGGGAGGGGCAGCCGGGCAGGAGGCTGGTGCCCCGGGCCTCCTCCCGCCCCACGCGCCTCGCGGCAGGGCGTGCCGGTGTCCTGGGGGCCTACGGCCATCCAGGCCTGGAGGGTCCACACCCTGCCCGGAGGTCTCCCAGGCCCTGGAATCTCCCGCGGCGCGGCCTCCGAGTCCCGGGTGGGGGCGGGAAATGGGGGCCCCGCCCCCGAGACTCTCTCAGGCTCCTGTCCTCTCGGGGCTGGGTGCGAGGGGCCCGTGGCCCGGGCGCTGATTGCTGGGAAGCCACCCCGGGTCACTGGACAGCCCGCGCGCCAGTGAGTCCGGCAGTGTCCCCCGCGGCCTCGAGGGGCCCCTCACCTGGGGTGCCGACGAATACGGGTATCCAAACTGCGGATAGGACATGGCGGGCGCGGCCCGGGGCCGGCGGGCGGGGCCGGCTGGGTACTGAGCGCGGGGCCCGGCGCGGCGCGGCCGCTGCTCGGCGTGGGCCGCCGGCTCCTAGGCGCTGGGAGGGCAAAACCAGAGAGCCGGTTAATTCATCCGCGCGCTCCGCCAACTTTTCAGAGCGCGGAGGAAAGTGAGCCGGGGCGGCCGCAGCCGTTCTCTCGGCTCTACAGCGCCGAGGGGGGCTCTGGAACCGGCCGGCCTCACCGCGGCGACACAAATGCATATTTTGCGAAAAAAGGAAAAAAAAAAACGAGTCGCGCGAACCCGTCAAGTCAGCTGTGCGGCTGTAAGCAGCGGGGCTCTGACGTCAGCCGCGCGCAACCGGCCTGGCCGCGGAGCGCTGGTCACTCGGCCGGGCCAGCGGGGCGGGGACAGCGGGCGCCTCGGGCGCCAACGAACCGCTCCTGCCCGAGTCAGCGTAGCCCCGACGCGCGGTGCTCTCCTTAGTCACCGCGGACGGTAGCCACTTTTAATTAGAAATTAATTAATGAGCAGCTGCTCCGTCCCACCCCGCTGTAATCATTAGTCTCAATTACAAATGAGACATTTGAAGGGACACACGAGTGAGGGTTCAATGAATTGTAATCAACAGTTAAAATTAGCCCCGCGCTGGCGCAGGCGGCGGGCCGGGCCTGCGCGCTCCGCTCCAGGTTGCATCGAGGCAGCGCGGCAGGCCGGCGCGCGGGCCCTACCATTGTTTCCCGGAGAATCAGTCCTACTCCAGACCCCAAGGCGGCACCAAGGGTGTCCGCATCTGGAAGCCAAAATGTCCCTGGGGTGTGGGTCCCGGGCTTCACCAGTGCCGGCCACCGCAGGACTCGGTGACCCAAAAACGGCGGGGCCTTGCCACCTTCGGCGTCCCTGTTCTCGGGATCGCCCCCCACCCTCACCCCCGCCTGTTCCTGTAAGTTCTCGCTCAGCGCACGGCTCCCCTTCCTCTCCGGCCCGCCTGGTGGGGGCCGTCCTCCCTCAGCCTCCCCTGCCCCTCGCGGCTAAACCCGGGACTGCCAGATAGGTTTGCGCGCTCCGAAGAGCAGGGTTCCCGACTCAGCGCCGGGAGCCCCTCCCGCTGCGTTAGCTCCTCCCGGCGACCTTCGGGCTAGGTACGGGGGAGGGGGCGCTGGGTGCCTGGCCGAGGCTCCCTTCCCCGCCCGTTTTGCTTAGCTTCCTGCCCCGGGCGCCCGGAGAGATCTTGGGAGAGGGCCGAGTGCCTGCTTCCGGACTTCCCTAGCCAGTCTCTGTCCCTTGGACCTTGCCCGAATCCAAACAGGAGGCCAGCGCGCGGGCGGCAAGGGGGCGCCCGGGCACTCCGAATTCGCTTCCCGCCTTTTGCGCCGCCGCCCTCCAGGGGCCTGGGCTCGTCCCTGCCGCTCGCTCCGCTCGGCTCCCGCGGTCTGCCGGGAGGGAAGCCGTGCGCCGCGGCGCTGTGCAGACTTGCTCAGAAAGATTCCTGGGTTCAGACCTGCGAATCGCCCCAGGGTCACCCTCTAATTAATGATGACGTTCTCGCCCTCTCCCCAGCTGCAAACCTGCCTCCCAGAAACGAAATCTGCCCGCTCTGACAGCTCGGTGGAAGGTGATTGATGACTATCTGGAGACCACAGTGCGCATCATATAATATCTGCTGCGTAATTGCTTTAATTTACAGATGAAAATACGAGTTCTCCAATCGAGTTGGCCCGCAGCCGGCCACGTCCGAGCCGCTTGCAAAAAGAGAATCATCGGAAATAATGAATAGCCGCTCCATGCAAATTATTCAGACAGTTTAAGCGTCTGTAGCCGGGAGAGATATATAAAGAACACGAGTCAAATGACATTAATAATTGTGTTTGAATTCTGTATTGATTTCGCGGAGGCCCTGTTTATTTCTTTCTCACCTGAATTGCTAATATCACCTTCCCGTAAATAATAAGAAACTAGCCAACGGGGCTTCTGGGCAGAAATGAATCTTTCCATCTCTCTCCCTCTTCCTCTCTACTCCTTCCCTCCCCTCCTCCCTCCTCCCAACTCCTTCCAGTTTTCTCCGTCTGCTGAGTCTTTTCAGAACCCCTCCTGCTTCCCATTATTTATTGTTTACAAACAACGCGCTTCTTCTGGTAATGAGGCCGGGCCGAGGGCGGGGCGTGAGCGAGGGAGGCCGCCGAGGGAGGCCGCGGGCTCCGGGAGCCAGAATCGCGGTGGAAGGATGCATTTGGCACCCATTCCTCACCCGTTCCCGTGACCCCAGCCAGGGCATTGTGAGCGCTCAGCCAGCTGGGGACGCAAGCCGCCGCCCCGCGTCCCTGCGGCCAGCGCCTCGGGCCCGGCTTGCAGCGCGCGGCACCCCCAGGCCTGCTTAGCACATGTCCTTCCCCGGAGACTCAGGCCACAGCGTGGAGACCGGTGCCCCGGAACACGCGACTGCTCATCTGAGCAGACTTGGTCGACCTCAGAGACCCGGAGGGTGCATTCTCCACTTCCCTTGGGGACGGGGTTTCAGGGGCTTCCTTTGGCCCCCCACTGCCACATTCTCCAGTTTTCCTCTCAGGCCTGCCTGGGTGAACAGACACTCCACTCCCAGTCCTCACCCGCTGGCCCGGTTGTCGCAGGCGACGAGCCAGCTCTCTCTTCCGATGATCCAGAAATCTAGCTCACGGACTTCACAATCCCAGGCCGCTGCACACTGACCCTCCGCTTCCTGCCCTAGGCCCAGGCCGGCCACCCTGTGTGCCGAAGCTCAGGGCAGCCAGAGTAGCCTGGCGACCTTGTGGGCCTCCCACCCCAAAGGCCCCTCTACCCAATCCTGGATGAAGGGTCAGCCCAGCCTGTCTTCAGCCCGGAGCAGGCCCGACACGCCGCTGACAAACTGAACACTGGAGGAGGCTGGCCTGCCTGAACCAGGGTACTTTCTGGGCCATCTTCGTCCCATAGATCATGCGGGAATAATTATCCAAGTGCCCTTTCCTAAAAGGCCAGGCCCTGAGCGGAGGCTCCCGGTTTCCCTTACAAGAACAGGATAGGAGTGTCAACATTTCAGTTATCAGCTACGTGAGTCTTCAGAGCCCACTTCCCAGCAGGGACCTCCGGTTCTAAATACATACGTGAGCGGGACCCGCCGGAAGCCGTGCGGTTCCTGGCGGTCCGGGCGGCAGCTGGGCTTGACGAGGTGCCCCCACTGGCCCGCTCAGTTCGGAAGGAGCTGGGGACAAGGGAGCCTGGGACGTTTAGCCTCAAATGTTAGAGGTCCGAAAATCGCTCTTCTTGCCGGGGATGATGTTGGCCGGTGGAACCGTGGAGGGCCTCTGGGGCAACAGGCCTCACCCTGACCTCCTTCCGCGACCTGTGGGGCTTCCCCTGCGCCCAGCCGAGGTGTCCCCGCCCTCCAGGCGGCTTCCGGAATCCTCCCCCGGGGCCACCCCAGATATTCGCACCGACAGGGAGCCGCGGGGAGCTCTCTACATCCCGGCTGGGCTGCCCGCAGGCAGAGGGCGGGGCGCAGCGCGCGGCCCCCAGCAGGGCCTTCTCTCCCGAGGCGCGGGGTCAGCCCTCGGGGCGCCTGGGCTCGCCCACTGCTCGCGGTCCCTGGGCAGGGTGTGGGCCCCAAAGCGTTCGAGATGCCGGTGGCGCCGCGCTCGGGAACCCAGAGGTTGGCAGGCCGCTCCTCGCCGCCAGTCCCCTAGGGTCGCCCCCGAAGCCAGCGGGGCGAGCCCCTCCTCCCCCACGCCTGCATTCCGGCCGGCTTCCTCTGCTCTCCCGCCGCGCCCCGCCGCTCGCAGCCGGCGCCGCCCGAGCCGGGAAGGCGCGCAGTCTGGGCGCCCACAGCCCCCGCGTTGCTCCCCGCGCCACCGCCCGCCCCCCCTTTTCCGCAACTTGCAGCAAGCGCAGCGGCCCTCAGAGACACCACCGGCGGACCGCAAACTTTGTGCCCTCCAGGGTGGGAGCGATTCTAGCAAAGTTTGCGCGGCCGAGCCCACTCCCTACCTGCGCTGGGGCCGCGCCGCCCGCGCCGCTCGGGCGCCGGGGCCGCGGGGAGAAGCGCGCAGCCCGGGACGCTCCCGGGAGTCGCCGCCGTCGCCGTCGCCCGCGCCCCTCGGCGGCCGCGCGGAGCCTCCGCCTCCCCGGAAGGGGGGAGGGGTCTCGGAGCCCCGGGGCGGGGGCGGGCGCGTGGACCTCGCCTACCTGCGGGGGCGCCGGGACGCTACCGGCAGCCCGCGAGGGCTCTGCGCCGCCGCTCCGCGCGCGCGCTCCAGCGGAGAGCAGGCGACAACTAATGGAGACATTTCCAGGCGGAGCACCTGGCGAGCGGAGCGCGCCAGCGTCCCCAGGCGCCGCGGTCGTCAGCCGAGCCCGCACCGGCGTGACGTGGGCGAGCCGGCGCGCTGCTCCCACCCGGCCGCCCATTAACGCTTTCCCCCGCGGGCGCTGCGCACTTGCCAACTTTCCCTTTCACCCGGCACGCGGGGTGTAGGGGTGGATGAGGGACGCGCGGGGGCGGGGGCGGGCGCGCCGGGCTCAGCGAGAACACCCAGTCGTAAGAGGGAGGCGGGAAGGCGCGCCGCCTCGGTCTGGCCGAACGCTCCGCCCGCGTGTGGCTCCAGGAGGCCTCGGGCTCCCCAGGGGCTGCCGGAGGAGCTAAGCCCGGAGACAGCTTCCCTCGTTCCTGACTCCAGTTCCGCCAAGTCCCCCTTGGCCATGTGATCTCCACCTCGGAGACCCCCTTGAGGAGGCGGTTGTGTGCAGACCCCAAGCTGGGGGTCTGTTCCTTGAAACAGGCTGGGCGCCCAGGCTCTGGGACCTCCTTTCCTCCTCTGACCCCAGCCCATTCCGCACCCCATCTAGGGGAGCCCAGCTTCTCCCGTCCTTGCTGTTCACACTGGTCGGCGCCCCCTCAGAATGCGGGAGGCAGCAGACCTCCCTGCTGGGGGCACCAGGGCTTACGCAAGTACAGGTACGTACACCAAGGTGACAGAAACTAGCTGGCGGCTAGCAAGCCTGTGCCCTGCCCAGGACTAGTGGGCCTGGCAGGGGAGATTTTACAGGGAGGTTCAGTGCCCTGCTGGGCTGGGCCTCTGGCCTGCACCTCCACAAGGTCAGCCTGTGGCTTCTGCAGCCTGAAGCCAGAAAGGAAGGTGTGCATGTGGGTGTCAGGTCCTGGGCCTCCCTGACGCTCCTTCAGCCAGCCTGGAACCCCTTGCCCCAGTCTCCCTCATCATTTTTCTTCAAAGAACCACAAACTTGTTTCCCCTCATGAAATGTGGCTGTGTTAATGACATTTGAAGTTTGTTGACTTAGATAATGTCTGAGAGTTATTTGCTGTTTCCCCTCTTTCTTCAGAGCGCTCTGCAGCGGCTGCAGAGGCGACGTGCCCGCCTGCCTGACAGCACCCAGGGACAGTGTCCCCCCGCTCCCCCACAGGGCCTGGGAGCGGCACTTCTGAAAGGCCAGAGCAGCAGTTCCCACTGCCAGCTGTGTGCTGAGGCCAGGGCTTCCAGAGGCTTCCCCAGGCAGGACACAGCTTCGGTCTCTGGGCCTGCTCTAGAGCCAGGAAGGTGGGCCTTGTCTGGGCTGCAGACCCGTGTGCACCTCCACCCAGACTCACATGTCAGCGTGGCCCCGGCTGGGTCCCCAGGCTGGTGGAGAGGGGTTCTGGGAGGCATGCCCTCTGCCCAGGGACTCCCAGGCGGGTAGGGGACTTGCAGCCAGAAGGCAGTGGAGGAGCTGTGTCAGCACCTGGGCTGAGGGCTTGCTTGCATCCCTGTCTAGCTGGGCAGCTGCCTTCTCCCTCTGCTCCAGGCCCTGCAGGGTCTCCTGAGGGCTCCGGGGCCAACAGGAACACGCGTGTCAGTCTCTCCCTGCAAAGCTTTCCCGGGACTTAGATTCCTGTCATAGCTAAAGATAAGCAAGGCACGTTTGTGTTTACAGCCTTGATTTGGAGATGAACTCGTTTGCATTTAGTAGCAACAAAAACAGCAATAGACATCTGAGAAACACGAAGACCCAGCTGGCTGCCCAGGGGCTCCCTGTGCCCGGGTTTCCATAGCAAACACTGCTGGGTGCCCAGAGTCAGCACCAGCCTGGAGGAGCTTCAGCAGCGGGGCTGCTGTGGGGCTGCATTCCCTGGGAGGGGGCCTCCTTGCACTCGGCTCCCCAAAGCCTGCCTGCAGTGTCCCACCATTTGGTGCTGACCTTGGCCTGGATCCCTGACTGAGGACTGGATGCATCAGCAGCCATCCTCTGACCCCAGGTCTTGACCTCTTGTGCGGGGTGGGGGGCTGCCCCAGGTCGGCTGTGGCGTTGGGAGGGTCTCCTGGGTTGGTGCTCTGATGAAGGATGGAGATACCCCAGATCTTGTCTAGGGGCCTGGCAGGAAAGTCCCTCCTTGGCATGACAGTGAATGATCAGCCCAGAAGGTGAGGGCCACTTCTGGGGGACAGAAGTCCTCCCAGGGCTGGTCCGAGGGTGGGCGCTGGCACGTGCCTGGGCAGCGCCCCTGCCCCCACTTGCTCCCTGATGCATTCGTGGTCTCTCAACGCCTCCTTTGTTTTTCTTGCTGGCAGAGCCGTCCAATGCAACCTGAAACAAAAGACTCTGTGTCCCCAGGGCTTGGCCCTGCTGCCACCTCCTCCTCCTCACCTGGAGCTGCTGCAACATGCAGAGGCATCTAGCGGGTGCAAGAGCTGTGCTGGGGCTGGCTGGGCCCGCTCTGACACTGCCCGGTGCCTGTCACTGCCGTGGGGTCCGGTCTCCTTCTGCCCCGCCTCTCTAGAGACCCAGGAGGAGTGGGAGTCTCCTACCCAGGTCAACAAGGAGGCCGCAGGACCTGGGCCTGGGTGAGGACAGCCTCCCTGGGATCATGGAGCACTGACATCCCAGACATGCCCTTTTCGTCGGACAGGTCCCACCTTTGGTGCCAACCCAGCAGCAGGGCAGCATTCCAGGGCCCAGATCCTAGGGGTGCAGAGTGGGGAGCAACATCTTTAATTTTCAAAAAGTTCCCTTTGAAAAATGCCACCTCCTAGGGTGGCAGGGGTAGTTTTTCTCACTTCTCTTCCCTCCCTGGCAGCCAGACGTGGAATGTCTGAAAGCATAAAGCCCAAGTGGTTGCTTTTTAAAACAGAATCATGTTTGGGGCAGGGACAGCCAGCTGTGGCCTGGCCGCAGCTCAGCGCTGCTGACAGTCACTGCACAGTGACCTCCAGGGGTGAACTCCACACCGGCACTGTCCCATCTTCCCCTCCTGCTCCTCTGTCTTCCTGAGATTGGAAGGAGGCCGACGGAGCCAAAGCCAGGAAGTGCTTTCTCTCTCCTCACTTCTGGAACTAGACGTCATATCCGTAATGCTCAAAGGCATCGGCAGATTTTAGGTATGTTAAAAAATGTAAAAGTGAATCCTAAATGTATGAGCTAGTGGTTGTGGAAAAGGACCTCAAAAATATTTAACCTTAGATGGGGAGGAGACCTCAGACGAGGAGCCTCACCGGGTGGCCTGCCTGGGATTTGCACCAGGAAAGGACGTATTCCCTACAGTGGAGAGGAAAGGCATGGCTGCTCCCTGCTCTCACATGTTCTGTTCTTAGCGATTGCAAAAAATACTTCCACAAATAGAAGGTGCCAAGATACCAAGTGGCGTTTGCACAGGCCAATAAGTGATGGAGAACGAGGAGACTGAGCAGGGCTGCAATGGCATCTACCTCCACCGGCCTCTCAGAAGCAAAGCACTGTGAGTGACCCTCTCCCCTGGCCCCCTGGTGCCCGAGCAGCCCTCTGTGATTGGGCATTTTGACCTCTGCTCCAGCCCTCCCAGCTGGGGTCCCTGGAGGCTGTGCATGTCCACTCAGCATGCACTCAGTGTGCCCGACAGCACACGAGTCAGGGGGCGACAGCCCGTGTTGGCCGCTGACTGTGTCAGGCCTGCAGTGGTGCCATGGACCCCCTTGTGTTTGTGCCCTGTGAAGGCTGGGTGTCCCTCCCGGGGAGCTTCGGGAGCATGTGTGGCCACCCAAAGCTGTCCTGATCCTGGTCTCCAGGGAATGGTGCAGGTGCCAAGGCAAATCTCAGCGTGGCTGGGGGCCACGGTGCTCCAGCAGTGACCAGGGAAGGTGCGGGCTTTCAATTATAGCAGCAGGAAATCACACGAATGCCCTCCAGAAGTCAGCTCATTTTTATATAAAAAGCTGTTTCAGAGTATTTTTGAAATTCAATTAATTGAAGGCCCCAGATAAAAGGAACACATTCTCAATGGCTATAAAATAACCCTGAGGCGGGAGGGGGAACCACAGAGCCTGACTTCAAAGAGACTGAAATACTTACTGTTTCCCTTTAAAAGCACCTCAGTGACTCAGTCAAAATTGCTTATGCGTTTAGCAACCTTTTCATTTCTGATGAAAATGACTGAGAGACGTCAGTGGCCGGTGCTCCTGAAAAGGGTCCGTGGTCAGGACGGTGGTCAGGAACGTGCCTGCTCCCTGGTTGGCACCCACCGTGAGTGTGGGCCTCTGGGAAGCCAACTTGTTCTTCTTCCACAGGGTGTGCTGGCGTCCTGGGGCTGTGAGACCGAGTCCCACAGACCACTGCTTCAGCCGCAGCACTTACGCTCCCTCGGGTCTGCCGGCTGGGAGTGCTGTCAGCAGGGCAGGTGGCCGTGAGGTCAGGGGAGAGGCCATCCGGGCTGTCCCGGCCCCTGTGGCTGCCTGCCTGTCCTCGGGGTCCTTGTGGAGGCCTCCCCTGTGTACTGCTTTGTTCGTACATGCATGGCCCTCTCCCTGCATGTCTGTCTCTGTGTCCAGTGTTCCCTGCTAAGGACACCAGCCCTGCTGGACGAGGCCGGCTCACTCCAGTGCCGTGTCATCCTCACTAAGTGCATCTCTAGCGACCCTGTTTCCAAACAAGGAAGTCCTGGGGGTTAGAGCGACAACGTGGCATTTAGGGGCACACATCCAGCCTATGATGGAGCAGGAAGTGCTGTCCCTGGGCCTCAGTTTACTTCATTACAGTGACCCCCCACTGCCTCACCACCGGGTCTGGTGGACCATTTCTCCCCGAGCAGCACGGAGGCCCCTCCTGCTTTGGCCCCAGGGAAGGCAGTCACTGGGCCCTTCACCCCTGCCTTGTCCAGGGCTCCCTGCTACCTCTCAGCCCTGGAGTGGCTCCGAGGGAAGCGGTACTCTGCTCTCTCTTCCCTTTAGACGGAGGGCTGCATGGTGCTGGTGTCTGTGTCCTCCGCGGGGATGAGCCCTCCGTGAAGGCTGGGATTTAAAAAGAATTGTCCCGATTAGCAGGCTGAGCAGCGTCTGGCCCAGGGCTGGCACCCGCCAAACGAGGCGTGAAGGGGCCCCTGCATCAGAGGGGCAGAAGCCAAGAGAAGCATGGACTCTTCCTAAAGGAAGGCCAGCAGGCGGACGGGAGTGGCATCTGTTCACTCCGCATGAGCACCTTCCAGGTCCCAGAGCTTTGCGAGGCTCCCTGGGGCGCGCAGCGGGCAGAAGGGAGGTGCCTGTCCCGTGTCGCCAGAGAGGCAGCGTGGGCAGTGAGTAAACTCGGGAGCTGACTAAGTGGGTGGGCGCCTGGGGTCGGGTATCTGGGGCTGCATGGCCGCGGCACTGTGGCTTAGTTTGTCCGGAGGCCCGCTTCCTCCGGGAGCATTGTGGGGCCGGCCACCGTTTGCTTTACTCTCTTCTTGTCCCTTCCTGTCTGAGCTGGCACATTTTTTGATGGAAGCACGTTCTCAAGAACTGGGGTGGGTGGTGGCTTCTGTGGATCTCACTGTGGTTCACTCCCTTAGACCAGGCTTTTCCAGATGACCCCTTCTCTCTCCAGGCCTCCTGCAGAGATGGCTGAGAAATAGCAGCTGCTGTGTGGCTGAGTTCTCTTACCCTTGTCTTCCTGAGGTTTTGGCAAAAGGTTTTATGGCCATGGCGGGTGTGACTGGACCCTCCTAGTTTTTATCTCACTAGACCATTCCTGTCTGAGGCCGCTCCATTTTGGCAGTGTCTGACCAGGGCGTGGTGTAGGCGTGGGAGCTCATGCTGCTGGCCGGCATAGGAGGCCTCTCCTGGCCACAGCCGGTGGATTGCACTTTGCCACCCCCCTGGAGAGACCCTGTGACCGCCTGGCCAGCGAGCCAGGAGCCTCCATCGCTCTCTTCCACGGCCGTGGCAGAGGCTCCTGCCGCCTGGCTTCACGCACAACATGGCGCACGTCAGGGCCCCGGCCGGCTGGGTGGACAAAAGTGGGAATCAGCCTTTGTTTAAGCTGCTGAGATATTGGGACTGTGATGGAATGTCTCCTCACTGACAAAGCTACTTTTTTTGCAAGTCAGATTGATGATGTTGTAATATAATTGTATATTATTGTGGGATTATACTATAATTATGAATTATATGATTATAATTTTATGTTATTATGTAGGTATATCTATAATTTTCAATACAGAGAAAGCAGCTGAACAGAAACATTATCTTAAAGGGCAAATATAATGTTAAGGAAAAATACACAATACCAGTAAAGGCTGAAGGTAAAACGCGTCCTTTCGTTACTGCCATAGTCATGAACAAACAACGTTTTCAGGACAGTTAACTTACACGTGAATCTCTTGCATTTATGAACGTCCCTAGCACCCTCTGGCCTCAAAGCTTTGCCCTGTGAAGACCCCTGAAGTGCAGCTTGGACCTTGCTGTCTATTGGGGCAGAGCTCTGGGGGTGCTGGGCTGACCACTAGTTATGTGGACCACAAAGAGTGTGGGGGGGGAGGGGGCAAGAGGACTTTTAAGGCAGCTCTCAGAGATTACAGAAAAATGATGAAACAGCACTTTAAACTAGCAGCCCAAATGCCCAAAGAACCAGAGAAATTATAAGATAAGACTATTTAATGTTAATAATATTAGCAATAATATGTTAAAGTTACTAGTAGCAATATTAATAGCAAATATCAGCATTAAGTAACACTTGTGTATTTTACCTAACGTAATAATTCAATATTTATTAATACTGAATAATGACATTTAACATCATCTATTGTGTCTTTTGTGTAACAAATATTTTGACAGTCAAATCTATCGTTTTTTCCTTTACCTATTTAGTTAAGTTTTAGAGTTGAGTCGCCCAATCTTATTCCATTTTTATAATTCCAATCTTCACCTTCAGGCTTCTGACCCACCTGAGGTTTATGTCTTTTATCATATGGTGTGAGGCAGGGGTCAATATTTCTGTGCAGTGTCAGCCACTTTCCATACGATCACTCACTGAAAATGCGTTCTTTACTACAAAGATTGTAGACAATCTTTCTGTTCTTGGATGTAACTCTGTAACCAAAGTCTGTTGTCATAAAACAACCGCTTAAGCCTCACAGGTGTTGATCCTGTAGGCGGAGTGCATACCCACAGTGATCCTGATGGTGGGCATGATGGGGTGCAGAGGGCTGGTGGCACCGGTGGCTGCTGCCTGCAGGTCTCTGCGGGGCAGAGCCGCTCACTGGTCAGGACCTCACCCACGCTGCCTCTGAGAGGTGGCTGCCCAGCTGGCGTCCCCCCTCCAGCCTCCCCTGCAGCTGAGTGGGCCGTGAACAAGGTTTCTGTCACTGGCGTGAGGG
This sequence comes from Phataginus tricuspis, assembly GCA_029783875.1. Classification (NCBI taxonomy): domain Eukaryota; kingdom Metazoa; phylum Chordata; class Mammalia; order Pholidota; family Manidae; genus Phataginus; species Phataginus tricuspis. The sequence continues at coordinate 91,133,310 of JAQQAC010009165.1, read as the reverse complement.
AGGGCGATGCACTGGCTTCCACACACCTAATTTGAAGGGAACCTCTGATCCTCTGCTTCCTGCCTTCTGGTCCCCCATTGCTGGGAAGTGGTAACAGTTAGTCACACTGGACCCAGAGATAGAAGTGGCGTCTTGAGTCTGGTAGAGCCACCCTGCTGTGTGCCCACCTCTTCAGTCTCTGATGGAAGAGAGGACTAGCTGCTGTCGGCCTGTTCTCTGCATGACGGCAGCTTAGCCTTCCCCAGACTGGGGTCTCGGCCTGATCTAGGGCAGTGTGGTCTGGACAGTCAAAGTGGGGAGGAGCCGTGAGTGGCTCTCCAGTGGCTAGGTGTGTGGGAGACAGAGAGGATTTGGGGTCCTGCCTGTATGTGGGGTGCATGGTGGTACCATGTGTAAACTGGGGTTCAAGGGAGGAGGAGCTTGTCTGCATGGCCAAAGGCCGTGGCTGGGGGCCTGCAGGTGCACTTCACCCAAGCCTTTCCCCTCTTCTGCACACTGATTTTCTATACACTAGATTACCATAGGAAGGTGGTGGGGACTCTGGGGAAGAATAAGGCATTTGCAAAGGTGGCCTGATGGGGTGAGTTAGTCTTTCCAAGCAGATTTCCTTTGCATTTAACATCTGATAAAATGGGACTAAACAGTTAATGTCAGACTTCTGGAAACAGGGCTTCCAGCTCCCATCCACTTTCTCTGTCAGCATTTGCCTTAACCCTGGTGGTCCTTGTGCCCACAGATGTTTCCTGGCTGTTAACTAAGACAGTAGTGGGCTGGTGCCTAAGTCTCCTGGATTCGTAGTGTGCACATCCAGAGCCCCACGTGGTGGGTGCACCTTGAGTTGGGGCATTGCCTGCCAGTGGGGCCCCTTGGAGAATGCTCACCCGCTTCTCTGGGGCCTGTGGGGAGGTCTGCACAGGCCGCCTGAGGCCAGCTGCTCCTCAGAAATGTCAAGGTCCCTATCACCTGGACACCAAATATCAGTCCAGAGTTTGCAGACTCAATTCCAACTTCCAAAAAGGCCACCGTATTTAGAAATCCTGTGTCTGAGGATTTGTTCTAGTTTCATCATACATGAAAAGGGCTTCCATGTATTAAAAGGCATTGTCCTTGGAGTTGATTCCTGGAGCTTGCTTGGGCCCGAGGACTGGGACAAATTGCTCTGCTCCACAATAAAAAAAAACAACGCAGTTTTAGGCTGGGCTTTCTCTGGGAGCGACCCTCAGGGCTGGCACAGTGCCCAGTGGCCTGGGACACCCGATTTCCACCTGCAAGCTCAGGCCCATCCCCTTTCCAGGGCTGTCCTGCTGCCTGGAGACCATCTGTCCAGGTCCTCTCTGGGGCACATTCTATCACTAGGACAGCATCGGAGATGGAGGCTCTAGAGGTCTTGCTCTCCAGGCTACCTGATTAATACGGTGATAGACTGCAGCTTCTCTGACTTTTGGAATCCTGGCCAAAGCTCTGGACCTCTAGAGCAGGCTCAGGGCCTGCTGGGGCTCCAGCTCTCACCCTTGGGGAAGACTTCTGTGTGAGAATGCCTGCTCCCTGGCAGGCCCCAGCGGACTGCTGTCTTGATCTTGGACTCCCAGAGCCCCCACCCTCCTGCACCTCCTCATGGTAACACTGACTCGTGGGGACCTTATTATACCTTTTTTTTAAGGGGAGGGGCAGGGGCTCTCATTTTGCTCAGAGTGGAAGCCCTTCGAACACCAGGAGTCTGACCATCACCTTGGCCGCCAGTTGGCAGAAGAGGGACCTTGTCTGTGTCCTCTGCTGTCCACGATTTAGGTTCCACAGCATTGGGAAAGGTTGCTGGTTTTCTCTTTAATTTTTAACAGTTCTTTCAGGACTGACAGGGTAGCCTGTGTTCAGTGGTCTGAAGGGTCCTGGGCTCTGAGAAGTTGTCTGTGGACTAAAAAAATTCAAAACACTTTGACCAGGTAATTTGAAAACTTGCATTTTGTCCAAATCTCTCTCTGCAGCTACCAGGAGATGGAGAAGCTCACAGAGACAGAAAAGTCTACCATTATTCACAGCCATACACTCCATGGAAAACAACAGGGTGAATTACAGAGGTGGAGATATTTTCATAAGAAACTCAGAAATGGAATGTTTGCATTCAATTTGAAATGGTTAAGTGTTTTCCTGTGACTCCTAGGAACTTGGTTCGATACTGAGAGTCCCGGCTGGCAGGGCAGGTGGGCGTCGCTGTCAGGCGGCCGAGCGAGAGTGCACTGCTACTGGCTGCGGGTCCTGGACGCAGGTGCTCGGCAGAAAATCAATAGGCGTCTTCCTAGCCTCGCTGCCTCCGGGATCTTGTTTTCAGTTCTGTGTGTTTACCTCAGATTTGCTTTTTCTGATGTTGCCATTTTACAGCTTGCTTCCCACCCTGGTATGGCTTTGGCTAGACCTCCCCACCTCATGGTCTTCTGCAGCACTGGGGCACTGGCCACATGCATGATGGTGTGTGCTTGGCCGTTCCTGGACAGCTGCCATGGAGTTAAATTCCACTCCGTTGCGTGGAATCTCCGGCAGACTTTAAGAATCTCGGTGCTCAACCATGGCTCCATTTTTGTCTGGCACCCTTCTCACGGTTAGCCTCTTGTTGGCCACGGGCTCACATCACGGGAAGCCTCCTGTGAGCAGCCAGGGAAGCCCGGGTGAGCTCAGAGGCAGGAAACGTGGTGTGCAGGCTTGCGGGGCACAGGGTCTGGGGCCACATCCTCGCTTGGCATGTGCTGCGCCTGGCCCCGGAGGCGTGAGGAGGCCGAGCCACACCTGCTGCTCCGTGGGGCTCCAGGACCCTGTCCCTGAGATGCAGGGCCCTCCAGCCGCTGGCCAGGAGCAAGGCTGTGGGCGCCCCTTGAGGGTGGACGGAGGCAGGGCTCAGGCCTCCATCCATCACTCTGAGGCTCAGTCTAGAAAATGGAAGCCCAGAGTGTGAAGGCGTGAGCTTCTCCTCATCCCAGCTCCACATTTTAAAGCTATTTCTCATGGGAGATTTCAGACATCTACAAAAACAGACTAGAACGGAGAGGGCAAGCAGGGACCTGCCAAGCAGGGTCGGCCCTTACCTGACTTGGGGTGGACCCCACCGTGTGCCCCGGCCCGTCTGCTGCAAAGCAGGTGTGGGCATTGTGGTGTACAGGCTCAGATGCGTGTCTGAGGGAAGGACACGTGTAAAACATCCCAGGACAAACGCCAGAACTGGACAAACAGGCGACTCCTTGGTAGCCTTAAGTACCCACTTGGTGTCCCCACTTCCTTGTTGCTCCCAGTGTGTGAGGCCGCAGGGCTCAGGGAGGCCGTGCGCTGTGCCGGCCGGCGGCTGGCGGGCCTCCAGTCTCCAGGGATTTAGGTCCCCAGCCTTATCTTTCTGTCTGACATGCCGTCCCCGTGGAAGAGGAACTGGGTGTTTGCTGTGTGGGGTGTCCCTTGTTCCTGTGTTTGCGACCCCATCCTCATGGAATCAGCCAACATGCTCCGCAGTCCCCTGTACTTCATGTAAATTGGCAGCTGGTCCAGAAATCTGGTCAGATGTGGGCTCAGTGCTGAGTGGGTGAGGCTACTTCAGGGGTGGCGTGCGCCCGTGAGAAGACACATCAGGGGGCGTCTTTCTCTCCGTGGGCTCTGTGAGTGCGGATCTCTGCCGGGGTCTGGGGAGCGGGGCTGCTCGCATCCTACCAGCCTTTCCTTGCCTGCCGGCTGGAGTCCTCTGCAAGGAGCCGCTTGCTCTGGTCAACCATTTAGCTGCTGGGTACGTGGCCGGGGACATGGATGAACACTGGATTGATGTCTTAGAATTCCCCAAAGGCTAGAGCTAAGGGTTTTTTTGAGAGTCAGTATCACCGCCTGGATTTGAGCATGGTTTGCAGGTCGTCCTGTCAGTGACCACGGGGGTGTGGGGCCCAAGGCTGGCCGCCAGGCTCTCCCCATGGGCTGCAGCCTAGCTCGAGAGACTGTCACCATGCAGAGGGTACACTTTCGTTTTTCATTCACGTTTCCTATTTTCTGCATTGTATTTGTTGTTGCGTAGTGTTCCCATCCGTACAAGGAAATTGTAGTTTATATGAGGGGTAACATTATGTGGTAGCTATCAAGCAAACACGTTTTCCTTTCTCAAAATGACTGTTGCCACTCTCTTGGGGGAGCTAGTGGACCTCTGTTCTCACGAGCCCTTTGTAAGGACGGTTCAGAGTTCATGGCAATGAGCCGACCCAGTCCCGGGTCCCACGGGAGCATGTAGGGTGAGCGCTGCAGATGCATCGCGGCCCCTGGCGCTTGGCTGCGGGCAGATTGGAGCAGACGGTAGATGTGGTAGACGGCCTGTGGGCTCCTGTCCACCTGACACGCCAGGAAGTGGGATGGTTTTGAGAAACATGGATATGAAATCCTGTGTGGGTCAGAACACAGATTCCCCCGACTGGAAACCCATCGGGGGGCCGCCTCGTTGGCAGGAGCTGTATCCTGGGGGTCAGGGTGGTGAGCCGGCTGCCGCACTAGCTTTCCTCCTGCAGCCCCCAGGCCACCCCGAGTCAGGACTCACTGGGACCGTGCTCCCCAAGCGGTTCCCCAAGGCTGCCCGATGGCGATGCCGTCTGCACACGGAGGCTGGTGGCAGGCAGCTGTGGGCCGAGGGCGGCAAAGGGGGGTCTTCCCCATAACTCCCCCTTTCTGAGAGCCCCAGCCACATGCCCTGACATCTAGTATTTCAACAGAAATAGCCATTTGGTTAAAGAGGGGAACTTGCTCAAGTTCCCAGTGGGCGCGTCAGCCCCGTGGCCGGCCCCCCAGGCCCTGGCTGGGGAACGAGCTGGCGGCGAGGGCTCCCTTGTCCTCCAGCGGGTCCTGCTTATTTCCTGAGCCTCTTTACTCCGAACTTGTAGCAAAGCTTCCTGGAACAATAGCTTTCTCTTACAAACTCAATTGATTTTATGGTGCTCAGAAATGTTTTTCATAAGCACCTCATTGGAAAAATATTCTTCAGTAGTGCCTGCCAGCAAGTTGACATAAAAAGGGATGGAACTCACTCCACCACTTTTCCATGGCTCAGTCAATTGTCCAATTTCTGAGACTCCAGGAAGGTCCAGTTGGTACCTGGCATCCCTGTGCACCACTGGAAAGGCCGACAGTGCCAGCCCACATAGGGGCACTGCCAGCCCCCTGCTGGGCTGGAGACAAACCCAGGTCTGCTCCCCTGGTGCACCACCACCACCCCTTTCCCAGGGCCCAGGCCCCGGAGAGAAGCAGGCTCTGGATAAATGCATCTGCATGAAGGACTGAATGAGTTCATTCATTCACAGTCATGCCCACCCCAGCCAGCATCGCTCTGGGGCAGCTCTGAGTGGCTTACCTTCCCCCTCGCCAGCCAGGCCCAGTCTGCTCCGATGCCAGCCCTTCCCCATGTGCCTCTGTGAGCTTAGCGCCAAGGACGGGGCCCCCTGGCCCCGCCAGTCACCACACACCCCTTTCCCACCCCAGGGACTGCTCCGGGACTGCACTAGTTAGCTGCTACCCTGACAGACTGCTCCAAGACTTAGCAGCTGAGGACAACACCCCATTATAATCTCAGAGTTTCAGGGGTTGTATCTGGGCACAGCCTAGTGGGGCCTCTCCTTCAGGGCCTCTCACGAGGCTGCAAGCCAGCCGCCAAGGCTGTGGTGTCATCTGAAGGCTGGTGGGGAGAGAGCTGGGTCCACGGCTGCTCACCTGGTGTGGGCAGGGTTCAGCTCCTGGGGTTTGGACCGAGAGCCACAGTCCCTCCTGTGCAAAGGCCATCCTCAGGTCCTGAGCAGGTGGGCCTGCCAGATGGCACTGGCAGTCAGGGTGACACGCGGAGAGAGAAATGTGAGAGGGCCGGAAGCCACGGTCGTGCACAGCCTAATCTCAGAAGTGACAGGCTGTCACTGCCACATTCTCTTTGCTGTGGGTAAGTCACTGGGGCCAACTCATGCTCTGGGGGAGGGCGTGAGACCAGGAGCCTGGGCCACTGGGAGCCACTTAAGAGGCTGCTGGTCATAAGCCTGAGCATGTGATATAGTGCTGGCCACTGAGAGGTAAGGGGATGTCAGCTCAGGGCTCTGGAAAACGTTTCTTTGTGATAAAAAGTGCCAGCAAGGGTGGGCCTCTCTTCCTGCTGGAAGGCTGTATGCGGAGGTGACCTCTGGAACGGCCTGGGGAGGCGGTGCCAGGCAGGCAGAGCACTGGCCCCTGCCTGCTCGCCCTCTCTGTGGCCCCTTCCCAGACTTCCTCTGCACACGGATGTGGTAGGTCAGGCATCCCCCTAGGCAGCCAGACCCCTAACCCCATGCGGAGGGAGTGCCTGACAGTCCTGGGGGAAGGTTCCTTCGCCACCATGAAACCCAGTTCGTCAAGAGTGGGTTAAGATGATTGCAATTACAATTAAACAGTTAAATTTAGTTCTTAGACTCGGTTTTGTACTAGGTCCAGCTGGTCGCTGCTGACCCCTGGCTCCCCGGGTGGGTACATTGAGTACATAGGAAATAGCTTTGTGTTTGAGGAGAGGGAGAGTGAGAGGCCCCCTGCAACCGGCGGTGGCATCAGACCTCACCTTGGACGAACTACCCGTCAGGGACCTAGAAGCCTTTGGGAGCAAGCCAGGAAGGGAAGACAGCCCCCCAGCGTCGAAGAAGGCTCGAGTGCCCGCTGTGCAGGCCCAGCTCCCTGCGGGGCAGCTGCAGAGTGGGCGTCTCAGCAAGGTGAGGTGGTTTGCGGCCTGTCCCTGCTCCTCCCGTGAGCCCTGCGTGCACACCCCTGGGCACGCACCTGCAGACGAGGGTCACAGAAGGCACGTCAGGGCAGCGCTGGTTTCTTCCAGAGAGCACACTTTCCCAAGGGCCGGCTCTGGGAGCCCGCGGGAGCCCAGCAGGGGACAGAGCCGAGTGTGATGGGGAGGCCGCCTGAGACAGGCAGGCAGAGAGCCTGGCAGGCCCGAAGGACAAAAGGATTGGATGGAGAGAGCTCCCAGGCCAAAGATGGGGTTCAGGACTGAGTGCCGGGAGGGCTGTGAGTGGGGCAGTGCGGGGCACAGGGAGGGTGGAGTGAGGCAGGGCCAGGAGCAGCCCTGGGGGCACGGGGAGGAGCTGGGGTCTGTGCCAGTGTTGTGGGGAGCCCAAAAGGACGCAAAAATAGTGATGACATTTGCAGTTTACAGGAAAGGCCGTTCTCGCGGCTTCGTGATGTGGAGACAGGAGGTGCCCGGGCAGTAGGAGGCGGTGGCTCTCGAGCGGCTGGTGCTGGCCTGTGCCTGGGGGCTGGTGGAGATTCTGGATGCTCTGTTTGTCACTTACACCTAACAGCCAACGTCTGCAGGATTGCTTGGAGATACGGCTTTAGAAAGACAAGCCCCAGAAGTCTGCGTGTCTTAGCTCAGGAGGCAGGCCGGACGCTGGGTCAGCTGACACCAAGAGGCCACCTGGGCTGGGCCCCGCAGTGCTGCTGGGATCTGGAGCCCACGGGGGCGGCTCCCGCCTGGGGTGGCTCTCCACCCTGGCGGGGCATCACAGGCGCACAACAGGCAACTTCAGTGTGGGGTCAGGGCTCCCATAAGGTTGGTATGAGCTGCTGGTGCCACCTGGAGTCTTTTGGGTGGCTCGGCAGAAACGTATTGGCCACATGTGGTTGATTTGGTCAGCGTTTGCTGGACACAGGCCTCCTCCCTCACCAGAGCCACACTCCTGCCGGCCTTAGGTTGGCAAGGCCAGGAGGCTGGCCCTGGGAGCCCTCGGTGCCACTCCTGGGCGTTCTGCCCTTGTAACCTCTCACTGCTGGCCTCAGCTCACACTGGACTTCACTTGAACGACAAATTGCAAACCTGCTGACAAATCTCAAATTACGTTGGGGGATTGATGACTGCAGCAGCTAGTCTAGCTCGTCTTGACCATCACACAGTAGATGAAGCCTTGCCTGGGGACCACAGTATCACACGAGATACAAGGTGTCATGAACAAGTGTGCGCGTGGGCCCCATGGACACCACAGGCCCAGCCCCATCTGGGGTCTGTCAACCTGCATGGGGGCCCGTTTGCTGTTATGTCTACTTTACCATCCCCCTATCTCAAATTTATTTAAGTCTATTTATTCTGAAATTAAAATGCTCAAAATCTAAATTACAGAGGGTTAGTGTACTAATTCAGATATGAAAGTTGTGGGTTTGTAAGTAAGACCCATGTTCATTTGAGACCATCTTATACAAATCACGAGTAATTTAACATGGGCCAGAACAAAACTCCACACTCTTCAGAGGAAGACAGTGGAATCCAGAGTCTACACGACATATTGCATTGCCCAGTATACAGACAAGAGTTACCAGACATCGTCTGCAGGTGAAAACAGGGCAACCAGATTCACACCCCTGGTGATTCAGATCCTGAATTGGCAGACAAAACCGCATCACGTTAGCATTGCCCTCATATGCAGATAGCGACCAGGCCCCCAGGGACTGTCCTGAGGCCAGCGCCCCCCACAGAAAGCCAAGGCCAGGGGAACTAGGCGCCGTGCCTGCTCTGTGGCGCCCCTGTGGCCATCACACACGGAGGTCTCCTGTGATGGTGACTATGTAGCGGGGCCCACCAGCTGGAGCCACCCCCCGCCCTGATATTCTGTCCGCGTGATGGACGCATCTCGTGGCCTGCCCACTCCTCTCACCTTCTGTAGCCAGCACCTCCCCATTTGATGGTTTCTTTCCCGGGAGCTTGGCACTCTGCCTTCTCGTCTGTGCTCGGCCCCGCCAATACCCCTCCATCCTGTCTCTGGCTGGTTAGTGCTTTTGGAAGCATTTTGCTCTGAGGTTTTATATTCTCTGATAATGATGGTTTGAAGTTTTTGGGGGAGGTCAGGGGCACTCTTGGGAATCTAGTGAAAATGCAGAGCCACCGTGAAGGACACACAACTCCATGATGTGCACGCAGCGTCTGCAGGTCACTTTGGAGAGCAGAGGGCCAGCCTCTGAGTGCCACTTACCAACCCTCTCTAGCCCAGTGCCCACTGCCCACAGCCTGTTGGGTCTGACCGTGGCTGCAGACCCTGCCTTAGCTCCATGGTGCTGGGCAGATGCTGGTCTGCAGGTGCAGCTGTGTGTCCTGGGTGAGGAACTGGCCCTCACCGTGGGCTTCTCTAGACTCCAGCAAGGACAGGTCTGCTCCTTAAGCCCCCCCCCCCCATTCTTGGTGTCTCGGTTGCGCAGGTTACCATCTGGCCATCAGGGTGGCTTCCTCCTGGAGGCACACCTTCCCGCTGTGTGGTTCTGTACTGCTCACTTTTTGAGAAGAACTAGACACCCTGCCCAGCACGATGGCTGCAGTCGGGAGCACCAGTCCTGAGCTGGGCTGGCCCTGCCCACAATCTGTGGTCTGTCCCACCCCCACCTGAAGAAGCTCCTCGGAGGTGGCCGGATGCGGGGCAGCAGCCCCCGCCCTGGGCAGGACTGCAGAGGGTTGGCTGAGGAGGCAGCGGGCAGAGCCCCCTGCTGTTCGTGCACCCTGTCCTTGTCCTCTGTCCCTGAGAGCTGTTCTCTCTGACCTGTGATCATTTTCCTCAAGCTTGAACAGAGTAGTGAGCATTTGATTCATGGGAATCAATACATGTGGTGGCACTGAGCACAGCTGTCACAGGATCCTATCACTGACCCTCTTCCCCAGAAGCTGGGGGCGGAGGGGTGCCGGCAGCCTCTGCAGCTCTGGACAAATGGGGCACTTGGCCAGCCAGCCAGGCCATGCCCAGTGCCGGCCCTTGGTGCTTGCTGGGAGGATGGAAGCTCCCAGACCCTTACTGTGTCCTGGCTGCATCGCTCCACAGTGCTGTGAGGTCCATGGGAGACACAAGCCTTGTGGCCTCCTGAGGCCTGAGAGCCGGTCGTGACATGCCAGGGCCTCATCTCTGGCGGGGGTGCCCTCAGCCCTGTGGGCACTGCAGACATGCCTGCCCCTCAGGGCTTCCCCCACCGAGTGCTGGCTTGGGGGAGACCAGGAGGCAAGAACAGGAAACTCTGAGCAGGAGCCGGGTAGCTCTCGAGGCCCTGGGGGGGGTTCTGCTCCCAACCTTGCCTCTCACCTGCTGTGGGATCTACCCTCGTTCCTAGACCCTCAACTTCTGTGTCCTGGGCAATGGGCTTTCCTCTGTTGAGATGTGAGCACAGCCTGGACCAAGTGTGCACGAAAGCTGCGGGTAAAGTCCAACCTCAGGTCTTCCTGATTCAAACTGCTGGGGAGGAAAGACCCGCCCCCAACCGCTCTGCCCCTAGAAGCTGCCTCGGGGCCTGCAGGATACGAGCCTCCCTGGGGGTCCGGGTGGCCCTCTGCATCTGGACACACACCCTGGGGGACGGGACTGGGGGCCACAGCCTCCCCTGGAGCCACCCCTCCCCAGGTTCACACCCCCTCACCGGGAACTGTGCCGAGCGGCCCCGCGCCCCCTCGCTGGCAGCAATGCCGCAGGTCTCCCCGCCCCTAAGAGGAGCTCTTTCCTCCATCTGCTCTGGTTTTCATTTTCAGAATTCTCCTATTTCAGGCAATCCATTTGAGTAGAGCCTGGAGACGTGTTATTACATTGTTAGTTTCCTTCAAGAAAAGGGATTTATAGTAAACAGAGGATCTATGATCTCAAAAATGCATCTGCTTTAATCCCAAGTATTTCAATTATGCAACAATATTAAGATCGGACTTGTCTGGTCAGGACACGCCTATGATCCCTGTGTTCTGGGCATCGTGGGGAATAGACAGGTCAGCGCCAGGCCTGGCACGCAGGAGGGTTTCCATACCAGAGCCGTGCTGGGCCCAGGGATGTTTTAAAACTGCGCGATCTCTCCACGTTCACCCCAGAACATAAAGATGATGTACACACAGCATAAACCGTTTTCATTAAGTATGCACTTATTTTATAAAAAAGAATATCAGACAAATTAGGTTTTCTTTCCTTCAAGTCCCTTTCCTGAGCACGATTATTTACAGTAGATTTTTTTTATTCCTCTGCCTTCTATTCCTCCACGGGAATGAAAAGCAATTCTGAGCTCGGCAAAAAATCCGTTTTTAATCAAGAAAAACAATCTTTGGGAAATAGAGATGTATTGCCCCACCTCAGACATCTCAGCAGGCGTGGGGTGGCGAGCTGCAGTCTGCAGACGGGGCGGGCGCTGGGGCGCTCTCACTGCAGCGCTTTCGGGGCCCCTAAAACCTGCTCCGCGTCGGGCAGGATGTGCCGTGTGGGGCCAGGGGGACAGCCGGCCCCTGCGGAGGCGAGTGCTGGGGCTGCCTGTCCGGCCGACTGTGTTCGCTGGAGCAGCTGGAAGCCTGTGTCTCAGCCAGGGCCAGGGGCATGGTGGCCAGTGCGGGAGAGCTCCCAGCCGTCTCTGCACACGGCTTCTTGCTGCCCCCTCTCTGGGCCTGTGTCTCCAGAGGCCAACAGCACTTGGACAGCAGTCCCGCTGTGACCCAGAAGACCAGGCCGCAAGAGGGCTGGCCTCTTGGAAGCCACAAGTCTGCAGCCACGGACACCCCCGTGCTATGAGGAAGCCCAGCCCCCCATTGAGGGGTACTCCATTTGGGGTGTTGGGTCACCCTGCAGTAGGCAGGGAGACTGCCGAGTGAGTCCACCACTCCCAAACCTTGGGAGGCCAGTGGTGGATGGTGATGGCCATGGCTAGTGTGCCAGTGCTTCCAATCTCTGTTGGAGTGTCCCTGTGTCCTGGGAGTGACCTCCTGTCTCTGTTCTGTGCATGTCCCTTGGTGCTCAGGGACACCCTATATGCCTGCCGTGCCCTCTGTTGAGTCCAGCGCGGGAGGAGCGTCTGGCTGGTGCTGGAGGCCCAGGAGCAGGCGGGGGGCTGTGCGGCTCTGCCACGGAATGTGAAGTGGGGCCTCTGTGCCCTGCCCTGCACTTGGGAATCCCGGGTTTCACTTTCCTCTGGAAATATTGCAAAAGGCCCCCTTCCTTCTCCCAGCAAGAACTCCCCTCACTGTCCTGGGGACTCTGCCCTGGATTTGAGCTCCCTGCACCCTGGGTGCTGCCTGAAAGGCCCGTGTGCCTGGTGTGTGCTGGGTGAGCCGGCCTCAGGTCTGCCAGCACAGACCATCTCGATAGGTCTGAAAACCCACTGCTGGGCTGTAGCAGATGCTGGCATTTGGGTGCCGTTGTGTCTCTGTCGTCACAGGAGACCCTCTGGATGGGACAGGAGGGGCGGGGTGGGCCCTGGGGGCTGGACTGGGGAGCCACCAGCTGTTCTGTCTGAGAGCCCGGCCAGCCCTGGTGCTGGGGCCAGCGGACTGGGGCTCTGGACAGGAGACACTTCATGCAGCCCCCGGGTTTGATAGTTGGCTGTGCCGAATCACACATGCTCTCCTGGAAGTTTTGGAAATAAATGTCAATATTTTCATTTCATCCCAAAGGAACCTTAGTGACTGTGAGGAAACTCATTTCCCCAGAAGGGAAGCCTGGAAGCTCACCCTGCCTCTGACGCTGCCTCTGACGTTAGCTGTGAGGCCCCCGTCTGGACACATGCCCTCAGGCAAGGCCATGGGACGGTCACCCACCACTGCCGGACCGTGGTGATGCCCACAGAGGCCACGGGTGAGCCAGTGACCAAGCCTCCTGGCCCTGGTGTTTCCCGGCAATGTCACCCCACGGCCCTGCCCTGCTCCGTCCTGGTGCCGCAGACCCCGCTCTGCTCCGGCTCGCTGCAGCTCCGGGCCCCGCCATTGCCACGTGGGTCCAAACCTGGCTGCCTGGAGCCAGGGAGGGCTGGACCCAGTTCGGTGTGCCGAGAGTGGCAGGGGCATTTCCGGGCCAGGCACCAGCAGGCCTTTGAGACAGCAGCTCTGCCTGGGGGCGCCTTGGGGGCTGGGACGCCGTCGCCAGTCCCCCGACCGCCACTCCCGGGTGTCGGCTCTCTGGGCGTCCTGATCACCTTCACCTCCTGCCCGCTTTGGGTCACCTCCCTCCCTGACTTGCTCTCAGAAATCTCCTGCCATCTAGGGAAAGTAGGGCAGCCGTCCTGGATCTATGCAGTGACAGCTTTTGTAAAACATTTTTTTGGTGAAAGTTACAGTGGTCATTGTAGAAATTTGGAAGACAGAGAAGGTGAAAGAAAATTAAAAGTTATGCATAACCACGATGCTGAGCGGTGAGCGCTGACAAGGTCTCTGGGTTTTTGTCTCCTTTCCCCACTCGCTGTGACAGCAGTGACAGCACAGGCATCATCCCCGGTGCGCCCGCTGCCGGTGTTCGCGGGCAGCACAACGTCCTCCCTGGTCCGTGGCCGGCTCGGGACACGCTTTCCACGAGGGCTAGGCAGTGGGCGTGTCGGTGCCAGAGAGCCGCAGGGCCGTGCCGCTGCTCTGTCCCAAGACGTACTGCACGGGGGGTGGCTGTGTGCTGATAAAACTTTATCCACCAAGCCGGTGGCGGGCCAGTTTCCTCAACAGGTCCTTGGAAAGGTGAAACTGTCTCTAAAATCATGGAGATCTAAGTTGTTCAATTAGAAAAACACTGTTTTAAGGGATTTTTTTCTATCCTTCCCAATTCTTATCAGTGTGTGTGTGCTTCATGAAGATATCAGAATGCGGTTCTCCTCCCTCACGACCTACCCCAGTTAGGGATATACGACCTTTCCAAAGGTCCATGCAGCGTGGGCACTGGGTCAGGCTGAGTTATCTTCGTGAGGAAAAGAATGAACCTGGAACCTAAGCCTAGCGGGCATCTGTGTTGGGGGCACCGACAGCCACCTGGGGGAACCGGCTCACACTGGGTTGCTCCACAGATGCTTGGGCAGTGGGCTCCCGGGAGGCGAGCCCCAGTACTTTGCTGGGAGTGGGGACACCCAGCCTGCAGCCCCTGCTTCCCAGCAGAGGTGGACCCCTCGCTGAGGCTGCCTGGGGCACCCCTGGGGTGCAGACGCAGGGGCAGGCTGGGAGCAAGGAGGCGACCTTGGGCAGAGTGTAGGGGCCCTGGGCTTGCGGGGCATGGGGCACAGGGTGCAGGGGCTGAGAAGGGGCGTCTCAGTGTCCCATGACTATAACAGGTCCAGGCGGGGCAGGGCTGCTTTCTCCTGAGGCTCCAGCCTCTTCCAGCCGCTGGGGCTCTGGGTGTCTCTCCCCTGTTATAAGGACACTTGTTGGATTAAGGGCCCACCCACTTAGGCCCAATTCTGGACAAGCTCTTCATCTCAAAACCCTTTCTTTACTTACATCTGAAAAATCTCTTTTTCCAAGTAAGCCCCATTCGCAGTCTGGGGATGAGGATGTGGGTGTGTCTTTCTAGGGCCACCGTTTGGCTCACTGCAGTTTCAGCCTCAGCCAACGGCTCAGGGCGGCCCCAGGGAGCTGCCATCTCCACAGGGTGCCGGCCTGCTGGATGAAGCTGCAGCCAGAGCACCCCTAGAGGGCTTTGCCTTCTGAGAGCCTTTCAGGAGATTTCCCTGACTCTCACATCTCCTTGGTCTAAGTGGAGGCCGCTGTGAGCATCGCTCTCCTCAGCAGCCAGCATTCTTCTGGGAAAGGGGCATTGGACTGGGTCCTCAGGACAGTCCCTTCAGGGCAGTGGGCGCGAGCTGCCGAAGGATGTCTGCTGATCAATATCCAGAAAGACTTTAAAGGAGGTGATTGGAAATAGGAGCAAGCTACCATTGAAAGTGGTGGATTCTAGCTTTTTCTGCTAAACTGGTTCCGTGGACACAGTCTCTGTTGAAGAAATAGAGTGTTCATGGGGAAAGGTTAGATGGTCACGAAGCAAGAATAGAAAGAGGGTGTCCCCAAAGCTTTATGTACGAGGCACTGAGCTTGGTTGCTAATAAGAGGCACCGGAAGTACAGTGCCTTAAGTAAGGCCGAACAACTTTCTCCCATGTCACGGCTGTCACTGGGGCTCCAGTGTCCTCGGGCAGCAGACAGCTCCCATGCCTCCGCTCTGCCTCATGTGGCTTCCATCCAAAGCTTGCTTCATAGTCCTAATGTGACTGCTGATGCCTCAGCCATCATATCTGTATTCCAGGCAGGAGGCAGGAAAAGAGGGAGAAAGGCAGATGGTCCTTTCCTGAAAGTCCTACCCAACAATGTCCTCTCCCAGCTAACTGGCCACTTTGTTTGGTGACGGCACTGACCCAGATGGCCACCAGCCATGAGGAATTCTCACTCATCTGGAGCAAAGTGGTGCAAAGAAGAAAAAAATATTGAGTCTTTGTTTGAACTAATTTAATTTTTGTTCTTCCAAATTTTTTGGCACTAAAATATACGTTTGAAAGGGTGGATGAAGTAGATTGTATTTTCTTATTTTGTTCAATGTCCTTGCTTTTCAAAATAGTTTTATTATTTCAAAAAACAGTGTGAGAAGAGTTCTAAAATTGAATACCACTAAAAGGTTTATAAGAAAACAGAGTCCAGCCCTGGGCCCTTGCCTTCATCCTCTGGTTTTGCTTCCCAGAATCACCTCTCTTTTCTTTACCTTTTCTGCAACTATTTGTTTCAATATTCATAAACAATACAGTTGTCCTGTTTATTGATTCCTCATTTTCAGACCATATCTGTGGCTTCTTCCTGTAGCTGAAATTTAATTCCTTGTGCCCTGCATGTATCTCATTTTCTGGGAGACTTCTCATTTTCCTAACACACTTTTATCACAAGTTTTGGTGAAATCGTTTTTATTTACTGCTAAGCCAAGTCATGCACTGATTCTTTTCCCTTTGTTATGTAACTTTTAATGTTTTCTGGAGTCAGTATTTGCATGATTGTTTCTATAAGCCGTTCTTAATTTTCTATAAAACTCATGCTGTGTTTTCCACACTCTCTCATCCATCTTTGACGTGTCCGGGAAGGACATTCTAAACATCCAGACCCATCACGTGAAGGACCAGCTCCCAGTCCCCTCTCCTGCTCCCAGTGCCAGAGAGCTGTGGATCTGCTTCCAGAGTTGTCTGCCTATATAATTTTTCCTGTTCTAGAAATGTTATACAAATGTAATAATTCAGTATATGCTCTTATGGGTCTTGCTTGTTTTAGCAAAGTGTTTTTAATTTTTTTAGTGCAGTGTTTTTGAGGTTCGTTCATATGAAGCGTGACTTAGCACTTTGTTCTTTCGTATTGCCAGTAGGATTGCATCGTGTGGACACTTGGTTTGCACACTCATAGTAGATGGACTTCTGCTTTGTCTCCAGTTTTTGACTGTCATGCTAATGCCGCATGGGCGCTGCGTGTGAGTCTTTGCACACACGCTTTCACGGGCTCATGTATCCTCACGGGGCTCAAAGTATGTGTGTTGTCAGTGTTAAGGAACCTCAGAACTTAAAAAGAAAAGATAAAGAAAAACCCTCACAGAAGGACCTTCAGAGCCTCTTGATTGTCTCCTGGTGTTTTTGAGTATTTATTTCATGGGAGTTGGGTGGGTGGCTAGTACTGGACTAAGCCATCCAGAGGGAGCCCGAGGTGATGCCCACACAGGAACTGAAGTAAGATCAGGTGGAAAATAGGCTTAGACTTACACTTGTAATTTCAAAGAAGGCTTTTTTTGTTTGTTTGTTTTTAAGGAAATACCAAAGTGGTACCCAAAGAAAAAACTTTTTCCTGAGAAAGTGGAGGGGTAAGAGCACTGGGGAGGTTTCCCACCTGAGGGGACTGGGCTCCCGGGGTCTTCCATTAGAGCACCTGGACTGTACAGTCAGGGTGATACAATCCGCATCACTTCCGTCTGAGCAGGTGCCGAGCTGCGGCCCTCCTGAGGACCTGCGGCTGCTGCTTGGGGTCGTCCTCCTCTCTCTGGAAGCAGTCAGCAGAATCTCAGCAGACCCTGGTGCAATTACTGAGGTCTGCAGTTTCCAGCCAGTGCACTTCCGGAGCCAGGGGGATTTCAGCAAACAGCCTGGAGGTGGCTGGCCATCCAGGCGTCAGAATGCCCCTTCTTCCACTCGGCAGGATGGGCTCCCGTGTGGTGCCCGCTGTGGTCCTGTGCGCTCTCCCTCAGGCCCAGGTCCAGGCTGGCTGCCGGGGCCTTGAAGAAATGCCCGCCTCCCTTTCCCCTCAGACTTCCTGTCTTCTCCCTGCAGAGTCCAGAGCAGGAGACCCGTGCAGAGATGTGGCACAAATTAGATCTTAATTGTAATAAACAGAAGTGAGCGGAAAGGTTTTCCTTTGCCTGGGAATTCATGCGAGAATGTCTGGCACACTTCCACCCTGAGCCCACATCTTCCCTGGGTGCTCGCTGACATGAGGACGTTTCCCAGCAGGGCTGAGGGAACTCCCCCAAGCCGTGTGTGTGCTGAACCAGCGGGGCCGGGCCCCCACTTCTGCCTTTTGTCCATTTCTCCTGCTTGGTAGATGGCTTTGTTCTCATGCTCGGAACCAAGAGAGCCGAGTCACGTGGCCCCTGCCCATGGAACCGAGCTTTACCCAGCAGACTGGTGTCCTTCAGACCAAGGTCACCTGGGGCAGGACCCTGTCCTTCCCAGGCACCCTCTGTCCCTTGCCTTGCTTGGCGCCTGGCACATGGCAGGTGTACAATGGGTATTTTCTGATTGATTGATTGATTGGGTGAGTTCCTGAAGAATATTAGTTTTATTCAAGGATATTTGACTTTGGTTGACGTGAGTGTGACCATGGTCCAACATCTTTGCCGCCACTCCTTTGGTGAGAATGTCAGAAACTCGCCCAGGTCTTTTTGTGTGATTTTGAACCTGGAGAGCCATCACGGCCTCCCTCTGCCAGCTGGCTGTGTCCCCTCACATGCAGAGGAAACCCACACAAGTCGTTGAAAACTGAGATTGTGCACAACTGGCATGATTCTGCCGCCGAGATTCTGGAAGGCGGAGGGACTGCTCACCCTGCACGCTGGTGCACAGCGGGCGATCCTGACTCCACCAGAGGTGAGCAGAGCAACAGCATGAGAGGCAGAGCACTAAATCCAATCATCTCAACTATGTTTTTCAAAAACAGAAGTATATTTCAAGGGACCAGGAAGCCAGAACGCCAGGGTTAATGTTGTCAGCATGCAAAATGGCACTTGTGGTGACCTTGGCAGAGCTGTGCCGGAACGCACGCCCATGTCAGGGGCGCCTCCTGGACCGCACATAAGTCGGCCTCCTCTGGGCCTGGCTGGGCCGCTCGCTCACGCCCTGCCCCGGCCCCTGAGTGCAGCTGTAGCAGAGCGCTGCCAGGCTGGCTGCTGAGGCGCCTCCTCGCTTGGCATCCAGCCGGGCCCCGTCCTCCTTGATGCCTAGCAAGCTCCTCTGGCACCTGCAGCCCTGTCCCTGGCCCGCTGGTCTGGGCTTGGGATGCCCCGGTGTCCCCCTGGCCATGAGAGTCTTGAACAGAGTCTTGTATTAAACAAGCATCTGGTATGATTGTCCTCTTACACCTGGGACCACCGAAGATTGGCAGGACAGGTGGGGTGGGGTGCACACCAGGAGCTGGGGTCCCACCTCTGGAAGACCTCCTGGTGGGATGGGCCAGAGCTGACCCTGCTCCACGGCAGCCATGGCCCATCAGGCCATGGAAAGGAGCCAGATGGTTTGGGAAACAAGTGGGTCTGGGAATGTCCCCTCCCTCACCCACATACTACAGATGAGACAGAAGGCAGATTTCCAAGACTTTGTCATTAAAAACTGCAGAGCTTGTATCTTCTAAAGCACCAGTCGTAAAAAGAGCAGGTTTGCATCGACTTCCAGCATGTAAGTGATAGCAGAAGACTTGTCCAAGAAGTACACTTCCTGGCCCTTTTATCTTTGCAGAATAGCTATCAGAGGTACAGAGAAGCAGGTGCTGACAACGGAGTTCTCTTGAATCTGGGCACCCAGATGTCGGTGGTGCTGCACGCCCAGTACCCTCCATCTTCACAACCAGATTACTTGAGTGAAAACACGTTCACACTGAGTTGATGTTTTAGCTCTAACATATTTCTATGACCTTAAATATACTTGCATGGAGGAAAAGTCCTCTCTCTCGAGCACATCAGGACGGTGCCCGCACCCCCACTCACCCGCTTCTGCTGTCCTGGCTCGCACAGCCTTCAGGCCCTGCCATTAATGAAGAAAAGCCTCGTGGAAGTTGTTTCGCTCTAAACCTTCGATTTTTATTAAGGTTTACAGGATGTGGGCGTGGGAGCCCCCCTTTTTTCTGCTTTCCCTCTCCAGCCCTCCCCTATCTCCTTCCTCTCCAAGATTTTACCTCCAAGCGTCGGATCCTTGCAAGAGGCATTTGTCCCTCTCGCAGAATGTGTCTGTCTTTGCTTTGAGCGCAGAGGGCAGGCCCCTCAGGAAAGAAGCCTCACGGGGCTGCAGGTATTCCCGCCTGGGTCCCCCAGCCGGCCTGCGCTTCAGAGCAGAGGGGCTGGTCTCGTGCACAGGCCATTCCTGGGTGTTTCCAGAAGCAGGGACGAGGCACTGGGCAGCCCTAGGGGAGCCCTGGGTCACAAGCTGAGTGGGTCATGTGCACCAGCCACCCCTTCATTTTCCACAGGGTTGGTTTCCTCTTTCTCACACTCTACTGGAGCCTCAGGCACTGGCCTGTAGCTGGGGACACCTGGTGTCCCTGGAACCTGGACTCAGGGCGGCCAGGTGTGGTGAGACCGTACAGGCTTGAGGGTTTGATGGTGTAATTTACAGAGTTACCAAAAAAACTTGCCTGCTTGCAAGGTCCTCTTGGTGTGAAAGGAAGGTACGCATGGCAGGCGTGCAGTTTCTCGTCCCGTATCCAATTGCTTAACTGAGACGATAGCGGCGTGTGAGCCACAGCGTCTAACGAGTGAGTCCAATGCTCTCTTAGTCGGTGGCTGTGGTTTGTCACTGAAGGAATCATGGCACACCTGGAGGAAAAAGTCAGTGGAGACGCAGAGGTGACAGCGTCAGCAGCTACAGAAGATTCAAACTTCTTCCATCTTTATAAACTAGTGATGCCAGGTCCTTACATTTTGTTTTATGGCTAATCAAGTGTTTTGAAATTTGTGCTTAAGAAGCTCAGAATAATGAGAAAAATGATTTAATTTAAATGTAGAGTGTTTTAAAAAATTTTAACATTACCCAGTAAATTGAATTGTAATGCTACTTTTTTGTTTTTTTAATATAAGTGTGAAATGCTTTGTGTTTGCCAGAAGGCAGCTAGGACTGTGGTTATGTGACCTTGCTGCTTAGAATGAACATTTGGAGAAATACGTACCTTTCTTAGAAGTAAGCTTCAGTGTTTTCACTTTTCCACTGAGAGCAATAAATAATTGAAGAGCAAGCTCTGCAGCACTGGGTTCCTGCCCTGGGGACGCGGTCCGGGACTAAGTCACGGGTTAAAATCATTCGACAAATGATGTCCCCACTCAGGAAAGACCCCTGTGGTCAGAGATGCTTGATGTTTATATTTACAGCAGGAAGGGGAGAGACGGGTCCTCTCTGTGACCCGGGAGTAACCCACCCAGGCAGGGCGGTCTGTGCCGGCTTTTCCCACTGAGCGTGTCCCTCGCGGGAGATGGGGCTCTGGGCTGTGGGGCTGGCCACACGGCTGTGCCTTGGTCCTGTTTGTCAGCTTCCTGGGCAGACTGGCGCCCAAGTCCCGCCGGACCTGTCCTTCAAGGGCTTCTCAGGTGCAGTGCCGCCACGTGCATCAGCATGGGGTCATTCTGGGGTCAGCAGGAACAGATTACCTGCCGGCTGGCAGAAGCTTCCAGAAGCCTGAGCCACATTCCTTCACAGAGAGCCCCGAGCATCGCCCTTTTTGGGAAACAGTGAGCATCCCTGGGTTCAGCCTGCCACTGGGCTGGATGGACATCAGGGAGGCCGGCCTGGGGCTGCGTCTATGGAATACCGTGGGCGAGGGGTCCTCTTCCCCCGTCATCCCAGAGTCCTTGGTCCTGAGACCTGGAGGTGGCTTCCCAACCAGGCGTCCCAAGGTCTCTGCAGGCAGAGGCCCACAGAATCAGGCGTCTCTGTACAGAGCCAACATGGCGACTCTGCTGAGTCCCAAAGCGCTGAGCAGAGCGCATCCACGTGGAAGGCTGTGAGGGCACTGGGGTGCGTCCCGCCAGGCCTCATGATCCCCAAAGGCACCTTAACTTAGGTGGGAGCAGGCACTGTCTGGCCACGGGGGCCTGGTGCCGACAGTCCTGGGCGACCTGGACGAGAGAAGTGCCGGTCTGCTTCGCCCGCTCTGACCCGCTGTCCTGCTCCGCTTCGTGCCGACCTCCCTCCTGCCCTGGAGGCACCCCGCCGAGGCTCCCCTCACCTCTGCAGGCCGCTTCTCCCTGGCTTCCCTGTTCGGGCCCCCAAGGCTGAGCCGTGACCGTGGCCTCCTCCCCTTCTCTACCCAGACCTGCTGCCCCACAGGTCTGGGGTCCTGGATGCTGAGAGCCCGTTCCTGCCCCTGTCAGCCAGTCCCTGGGGCCCTCAGCCTATACTAGGTCCCCAGCCACAGCCCTCAGCCACTGCCGCTGACCCGCCCTGCTGGCTCACTGGTACCAACAGCCTTGGGCCGTGCCTTGCCCTCCACTTTCATATCTTCTCTTTCACAAAGACGTGATGTTCCCATCCTTCCAGGGGGTTACTGGCAGCAGGAAGCAAAGCGTAGACGAAATTGCGTGGAGGTTTTGGGAGCCAACCCAGCTCCGGTCTGAGCTCCCCAGGTCGGTGTCCGGGCAGCCCTGAGCCCTGCTCTGCGAGGTGGAGCTGCATTTGCCAGCAGTCCCCAGATGAGCATTTGACGTGATTTGTCATAAACCAGAAATTATGTTTATGGGATTATGTTACAGACAAGTCAGGGCTGTAGATTCCAGGGAAAAATAAGGGAAAGCTATTAAAATCTGTTACACAAACTCATAATTTATACAATAGCATTTCTGTGTAATAAAATGATATAATCATGCAACGTTTGCCGTGTTCTAGAGCAGAAGATAGTCTGAGAAACGTTGCTTTAGGCCTAAGGAAATGGCTAAGGCTGTATATGTGAATATGCATAAAACAAGAAATGTAAATGCAATGCATGCATATATACACACAGCATGCACACACGTTATAATGTACTTGTACTTACACGTCTTCTTTAATAAAAACTTATCTTGTCTCTGGCTAATGTACTAAACACCTGTGTATGTTTTTTTAGTCAATTTATCATGATAAGAAGAGCCACACGTAGAAAAATGCTGCAACTTCCATGCCTTTGGGGCTCCCGACAGCCTGCACTGCTCTCTGCCTGGGGCCTGGAAACCATTCTGTCCCACGGTGTGTTTACAGCATCACAGTGAATGGGTGTGACTCTGCCTGGGCTTCCCAGAGCTTGGATGGAGGCTAAAGTTTAGTAGTTCTCCTGGTTTTAAAGAGGAGGGGGCCCTGCCCCGGGTGCTCCCCACAGGCCTGGACTTGGGGTGTTGCAGGATTTAAGCCTGTGATGTGAGTGTGGTGCCCCCACTCTGGGTCCTGAGGCTCGCAAGGCCCGGCACCCCTCCGGGAGGTGGGGACAGTGTGGGATGCTGGGGTCCTAGGCTCCCCTGCAGGGCCCTGTCCCTCCGAGCAGCATGCTGAGCCTTGTGACAATGCCAGGTCTGATGGTGGGGTTTCCGGGTCCCCCCACATGTTCTCACTTCCTTTCTCTCCAGGAAGCTCGCTGGAGCCCTTGCAGCCTCATTGGGTGGGGTGGTGGGCAGCCGCCAAGGCCCACACTGGTCCCTCGTCCTGTTGAGCAGAGGGGCCACCAGGGGCCACAGCCCCGTGATGGGGAAAACGGGGCTGGAAGGGGCAGGGCACCTCTTCCTCCCCGGCCTGCTTCCCGCCCCTGTGGAGGGTCTCCTGGTGCCTCCCGTGGGCCCCTCCGGCCCCTCACCCTGCCCCCAGTCAGCAAGCAAGTCCACCAGCCGCACCCCAAGAGACACCCAGCCCTGCTCCCAAGCCCCTGCCCCACGGGCCAGCAGGTCTGTGGCTCAGCCACTTCCAGCCTCCACCCTGGTCTGCCTTCTGCCCAACAGGGGGTGCCCGCCGGGAGTGCCTGTCCTGAGCTTCGGCCTCTTAGGGGGCTTTGCATCCTCCCTGCTGCTCTGGGTGTCCCCACGGGTCCTCACCCGGCTGTCACCCAGCTGCACCTGCCTTCAGGCTCTGCACCCTGTCCTTCCAGCCACGCCTGCTGTTGTTCAGGTCTGAGGCCCCGCCCTCCACCTGGCAAATGTGCCCGCCCGCCTGCTCTGCCACCACTCACCACTCAGGACCTTGCTGCCCGTGGCCCCTTTCCCACCCGCTTTCTCTTTCCCTGTAGGGGTTGTTTCTGCTCTGTGTTTAAATGTGTTTTCACCCCTCCTGCCTGGCCTCCAGCTCCCCAGGGGATGGCGAAGGCATCTCTGGCCCACCCACTGCCACCCCTCCGTGTCCAGCAGAGACTGGAAGGCCAGGGCCCCAGATGGCCAGCTGTCCTCACCACCCGCTGAGGTCATGGGGGCCCTGCCGCAGACTCAGGGCTGTGGTTTCCACAGAAAAGCTGGGATTCCGCACAGTTCCCGGATCGTGTCTGTGTAGGCGCCCAGGGCGGAAGGCAGCAGGCCCAGACTGGCAAGGCCGGAGGCTCCCACGCGCAGACCGGCTTCCCTGGGTGGACCGTGGCCACCCCTGCTGGTGTGCGGCCCGGGAGGGGCCCTGACGAGCCAAGAGTGGGTTTGGCAGGTGGCCCGCCTGCCAGCTGTGTTGTCAACAGTTGAAATGGCAGTTTCTGTGCTGTGAGCAATCAGTGACCGGGGAGAGAAAACAGGAAAATTTCTTTTAAATGCTCAAATCTCCTGGGCTGTGTTGTACAATGAAATGAATACACGGACTGCATGGAAAACATATCGTTCAATTCCTTAGGATTGTTGTTTACTAAGAATAAAGCTCTAATCAATTGGGATTCTAGAACTTCAGCAGTTCAAAGGAATGAAACTGAACATATTTTTCAGATTTTCTAATCTTGCAAGTATAAGTCTAAGAAATTCAAACTTGGCATTATTATTTTCTAAATAATTTTATCATCGTGGGTCCCTTATTTATAGCATAAGCCACATAGAAAATTTTATTGCTTTATGGCAAATTTTTTGTGTCCTTTAATAACTCTTTTGTATGGCATGCTTTCTCGACCTATTAAATTATAATTTGCTGAATAGAATGGCCATTTTTTGGAAAGGGGCAGAATTTACACAGAATTCTCCACTAGCATGAAAAGCCTGAAGGTGCTAACCCTAGACGGGGCTCCTCGGCTTTGGTTTGTGAGTGACACCATCCTTGTCATGGGAAATCGTGTGCCTCGCAAGGATACTGTCACGACATGTCATGGATCTATTTTATGGGAAACCTGCCGATTTGAGGGTGGCAGAAAAACCAGCATGTATTTTTCTGCCCTTCCGGTAGGTTCTGGAGTAAACCGTGGCCCGGCCCGTGGGCTGCTCTGGCTGTTCATCATGTAAGACGCCGAGCTCACGTAGGAAAGTTCAAATGTTCATTTCCCCAACTTTTGAAATTCTGCTTTTTATAGACCCTCTTTTATTATAAGACTTGGGAAATATGTAGTAGGAGGGCTTTCAAAAATTCGTGAGTAGTCTCTCCTGACTTTCCTCTTTCGGCCCTTTGTAGATGCTCAACATGCAGAAAGCAGATGGGCTGATAGATGTCGGGTGTCCTCAGTTTAGGACTTAATGACCTGACATATGTACGTAAATATTTTATCATTTCTAATATAACTAGTGTTAGAAAAAGAAATCCTGGCTCTGGGCAGTTCAGAAATGATTGTATTTTCAGAAATGGATTCAGCTCTGAGTCCGTCGTGGCTTCCTTCCCGCTGCCACCTCAGGTATTTGCTGATCGGGGGAAGGACACACGTGTAGGGGGCACAGTAATACCGCAGGCTCTGGGAAGGCCGAGTCGCATGAAAACTCTGGGTTTGGGGTAGGGTGAGCGACGGAAGCCTTCCGACCTTGTGTAGGGCTGCTGATGCTGACGGCCGCTCAGGGTCCGGGTGCTGGGTTCCCACCAGGCAAGTGGTGACGATTTTCCTGGTCTGGAGGCCGAAGGGAGAGATGCTAACTCACTTTGGTTTCTTAGGGCAATAAAGCCAGTGACTTGTAAGGATGATATTTTGATCCTTACTGCTGTCTGACGGTGGTGTAAGCTCGCCGTCTCCTTTGCCACAGACTTTGTGTCCAGAAGCTTGGGAAGGGCTCAGCTGGGTGGTGTCTCTGATCTTTGAGGGACCGACTGGGACCCCCTCCCCAAGTGGCTTCTTCCCTCACACGTCTGGTGCCTGGGTGGGTCTCACCCCACTAGTGCGGACGGGCAGCTGTGCGTCCCCTCCGTGGGGCCTCCGGGCCTCGCCCCACAGCCTCCAGCGGAGTCAGGCTGCTGACATGGTGACCCAGCCTCAGAAGTGAGTAGCCCAGTGGGAGGGAGTCCTTGGCCTTGGTTGGTCTTAGGCTACACGGAGAGAGACACACAGCTGCCGGTCCAGCACTCCCTGAACTGAAAAGGGTCCCGTTAGTTGTTGCTATGCAACAAATTACTTCTAAACTTGGTGCTTGTAAACAGACCATTCGCTTGCTCAAGGACTCAGGCTCAGGGGCGCAGGAAGCAGGAAGCATTTTGCTGAGCACCTTCCGCGCTGCCCAGCCAGATAGCTGGGCGGCGGGCAGGGGGACCCACTCTTCAGGCGGCTGCAGCTCTTACCTCCCCGGTGCCTTGACCCAGCCTGGCCTCCCGTCCTCTCCGCTCGTCTGGAGGCCTCTTCCGAAGGTCCTTCCAGAGGGGGAGTCGGAGCTCTTCGGCAGTTACCTTCGGCTCCAGGCGCGAGTGTTCCGAGAGATGGGAGCTGCCACGCTTTTAGGAGCCGGTCTGGAAGCTCCCACGGCCCCACGGCTGCTGTTCCTGCCGTCAGAGCGGCCCAGGAGCTGGTCCAGATTCAAAGGGAGGGACAGACCTCACCTGCCCTGGGAAAGACTGTCAAAGGAGGTCCCGTCATCTCTCCTCTGCCACAGCTGGTCACCATGGCTCCTGAATTCAAAAGAAGGATGCACGGCTTGACAACATGCTCTTTTGACTTGTGAATTGGCTTTATGGTATTTTTATAAAGCTATTTAGGTAAAGGTACAGTTAGAGTTATAGCTTATCAATCCCATGATTATAAGGAAATTGTGAAGAGACCACTGTGCCTGTCTCAGGAAGCCTGGATGGGTAGCTGAGGGTGGAGCACACTTTACAACCAGGCAGTTTGTGTGGGGTTGGAGGTTCTAGGGGACAAAGGGACAGTGCCTCTTTAAAAATGGGAATAGTAGTGCTTTTCACAAGTATTTTTTATCAGACATCAGGTCTAACTTGCGCCATGACGAGCGTGTTGGTTTGCAGGGGGCGCACATTGCCTGGGTCAGATAAGGCCCGTCTCCACCCGCCGCACTCCACCCCCTTGTGCGGGCCCACTAGCACGCTTCTGGGCGAACCCGCATGTGGCCTCGGCCAGCAAGTTCCTGGGCCACAGATTTTTTATAACATCCACACATTCCTCAATTTTCCGTATGACAAAACATCTAGGACAGCCCTCTGACCTCTCCCAGAAGGGCCTCTCCCAGGATTTGTCTTCTTCCAAGGCCTCTCCGGCCTGACCTTTCATTTGGCACCAGAGAAAGCCTTCTTCCCACAGGAGGGTCTGGATGCACACAACATGTTTTAAAGCCTGGATGGGGGGCTCAGACTTTTCCTCTCAGCTCTCACCCCTCCTTTGGGAAGACTTGAACTTTATGAGAACTCAAACTCTTCCCTATTAAATGTCTCATGCATTGTTACAGTGGTGTCTAACTCATGAGCAAAATGACTTTTAAATACTCCAGACATTGTCATTGCAAAAGTAGTTTGTTCTTTAAGAGCGCTGCATGCCTGTTATGAGGGCAGATGTTCTCTGCAGGCACCAGCACTTGCCAGCATCTGTCTGAGCAGCAGAAAGGAGGCAAAGGCCCTGGGTCTGTCCAGCTGGCCTTGACGTCCCCTGATGAGGGGCATCTGCTCACTGCGTGGAGAACTGACGGCCTTATTAACACATGAGCTGTATATGTGCATAGATATATGGCTCGTTAGAACAGAAAGACCTGAAGTGGTCACCACGCTTTTCCAGTGGTCTCCCCCAGGGAGTGTGAGGGAGGGACTGACAATGGGCTTGCGAAGTTCAAGGCAGCATGTGGTCATCGGCGGGCGTTGCTAAAACAAGAAAGTAGAGAGGTTTGGGGAGGATATGAACCCAGGCAACAGGGGACTGCGCCAGCTGTTTTTCAGAAATGTGCCCTTTCCAAAAGCCCTCCCCTGAGTGTGACTCAGTTACTGGCTTCTAGTGGGGACACTGGCAGAGATGGGATGGGCAGCGTCTGTGTCCTCTATGGCAGAGATTTAAGCAGCTTCTTTAATTTGATGACTAATATATTTGGTTTTAATTCTACCACTAAATTCATTGTTTCATATTAACTTGTTCAACATTGTTATGGAAAACTTAAAATACAGGGCAAAATAGAAACGATTTTAGAAGTTGTAATGAAGCCTGGCCCCTGCGCTGCGGCAATGCTGTCACTATTGTCCCCTGGGCTTGCTTCATGACGCGTCCTATGCCACCTCCTGAAACATCAGCAGTCACGTCATGATCTAGAGCTCAGTGTTTGTTCATGGTTTTTTTGTCTGGAAATAAGTATCATAAACACTTACACATTATAAATAAAATGTACAAATCCTAATTCACCTTCTCTGAGGTTTGACAAGTGTGTATGCCTGTAGACTCCCAGCTTCTGGGAAGCAGAGCCGTTCCTGCACCGAAGGCCCTCTGTCCCGGCCACTCACACGGGCCCCTGCCCCCCAAAGGCAACCACTGTCTATTCCCATCTGTTCTATTTTTCCGCCATAATCAGTCTTGCCTCATCTAGAACTTCACGGAAGATGGACTTAGGGTGTGAGTCTCACTGTGTGAGGCTCTGTCACTCCGTGTGCTGATCTGAAGATTGATCTGCGCTGTTGCGAGCAGTGGGCACGCATTCCTCTCGTTGTCAGCCGAGTTCTGACATATGAACACCCCGATTTGCTTATCAATTACTGATGGTCACCTGGGCTGTTTCCAGACTTTGACCATGATAACAAGGCTGTTACGAGCTGGGAGGGGTGCTGGGTAAGAAGGTGAGAGCATCTCTAACATTTAAAAAAGCTGCCAGGTATTTTTTTCCATTTCACATTTATACCCAACAATATGTAAGAATGTCAGTTGCTCCACATCCTTGACCACATTTGGTGTTAGTTTTTTTGACTTTTAGCTATTCTGATAGGTATGCAGTGATATCATATTGTGGATTTTAATTTGTGTTTTCCTGATGACTAATGAAGTTGGACATGTTTAACTGTGTTTATTATTGGTTATTAACATATTTTATTTTGTGGAGTGAATCTTCAATCATTTTTGCATTAGGTTCTTTGTTTATTTATTTATATGTTTATTTTTATAATTTATTTTGGTATCATTAATCTACAATTACATGTGCAAAATTATGGTGATTAAACTATCCCCTTCATCAGGTCCCCCCCACCAACCCCATTACAGTCACTGTCGATCACCGTACTGAGATGCTATAGAATCACTACTTGTCTTCTCTGAGTTGTACAGCCCTCCCCATGCCCCCCCAACATTACATCTGCTAATCGTAATGCCCCTTTTTCCCCCTTGTCCCTCCCTTCCCACCCATCCTCCCCAGTCCCTTTCCCTTTGGTAACTGTTAGTCCATTCTTGGGTTCTGTGAGTCTGCTGCTGTTTTGTTCCTTCAGTTTTTTTCTTTGTTCTTATACTCCACATATGAGTGAAATCATTTGATACTTGTCTTTTTCGGCTTGGCTTATTTCACTGAGCATAATACCCTCTAGCTCCACCCATGTTGTTGCAAATGGTAGGATTTGTTTTCTTCTTATGGCTGAATAATGTTCCATTGTGAATATGTACCACATCTTCTTTATCCATTCATCTACTGATGGACACTTAGGTTGCTTCCATTTCTTGGCTGTTGTGAATAGTGCTGTGATAAACATAGGGGTGCATATGTCTTTTTCAAACTGGGCTGCTGCATTCTTAGGGTAAATTCCTAGGAGTCGGATTCCTGGGTCAAATGGTATTTCTATTTTGAGTTTTTTGAGGAACCTCCATACTGCTTTCCACAATGGTTGATCTAATTTGCATTCCCACCAGCAATGTAGGAGGGTTCCCCTCTCTCCACATCCTTGCCAACATTTGTTGTTGTTTGTGTTTTGGATGTTGGCCATCCTCACTGGTGTGAGGTGATATCTCATTGTGGTTTTAGTCTGCATTTCTCTGATGATTAGCGATGTGGAACATCTTTTCGTGTGCCTGTTGTCCATCTGAGTTTCTTCTTTAGAGAAGTGTCTATTCATGTCCTGTGCCCATTTCTTAATTGGCTTATTTGCTTTTTGTTTGTTGAGATGCATGAGTTCTTTATATATTTTGGATGTTAACCCCTTATCAGATGCGTCATTTATGAATATATTCTCCCATACTGTAGGATGTCTTTTTGTTTTACTGATGGTGTCCTTTGCTGTACAGAAGCTTTCAGTTTGATATAGTCCCACTTGTTCTTTTTTGCTTTTGTTTCCCTTGCCTGGGGAGATATGTTCATGAAAAAGTTGCTCATGTTTATATTAAAGAGATTTTTGCCTATGTTTTTTTCTGAGTTTTATGGTTTCATGCCTTACATTCAGGTCTTTGATCCACCTTGAGTTTACCTTTGTGTATGGGGCTAGACAGTGGTCCAGTTTCATTCTCTTACATGTAGCTGTCCACTTTTTCCAACACCAGCTGCTGAAGAGGCTGTCATCTCCCCATTGTATATCCAAGGCTCCTTTATCAAATATTAATTGACTGTATATATTTGGGTTAATGTTTGTATTTTCTATTCTGTTCCACGGGTCTGTGGGTCTGTTTTTGTGTCAATACCAAATTGTCTTGATTACTGTGGCTTTGTAGTAGAGCTTGAAGTCAGGGAGCGTAATTCCCCCTGTTTGATTCCTCCTTCTCAGGATTGCTTTGGCTATTCGGGGTCTTTTCTGGTTCCATATGAATTTTAGAATTATTTGTTCCAGTTCATTGAAGAAAGCTATTGGTAGTTTGATAGGGATTGCATTGAATCTGTAGATTGCTTTAGGTAGTAGAGCCATTTTGACAATATTGATTCTTCCTAGCCAAGAGCATGGGATGCATTTCCATTTGTTAGTGTCTTCCTTAATTTCTCCTAGGAGTGTCTTGTAGTTTTCAGAGTACAGGTCTTTCACTTCCTTCGTTAGGTTTATTCCTAGGTATTTTATTCTTTTAGGTGCAATTGTGAATGGAATTGTTTTTCTGATTTCTCTTTCTGTTAGCTCATCATTAGTGTATAGGAAAGCAACAGATTTCTGTGTGTTAATTTTGTATCCTGCAACTTTGCTGAATTCAGATATTAGTTCTAGTAGTTTTGGAGTGGAGTCTTTAGGGTTTTTTATGTACAATATCATGTCACTGCAAATAGTGACAATTTGACTTCTTCTTTACCAATCTGGATGCGTTGTATGTCTTTGTTTTGTCTGATTGCCGTGGCTAGGACCTCCAGTACTATGTTGACTAACATTGGAGAGTGTGGGCATCCCTGTCTTGTTCCCGATCTTAGATGAAAATCTTTCAGCTTCTCGCTGTTAAGTATGATGTTAGCTGTGGGTTTGTAATATATGGCCTTTATGATGTTGAGGTACTTGCCGTCTATACCCATTCTGTTGAGAGTTTTAATCATGAATGGATGCTGAATTTTGTCAAATGCTTTTTCAGCATCTATGGAGATGATCATGTGGTTTTGTTCTTCTTTTTGTTGATGTGGTGGACAATGTTGATGGGTTTTCGAATGTTGTACCATCCTTGCATCCCTGGGATAAATCCCACTTGATCATGGTGTATGAGCCTCTTGATGTATTGTTGGATTCGGTTTGCTAATATTTTGTTGAGTATTTTTGCATCTATGTTCATCAGGGATATTGGTCTGTAATTTTCTTTTTTGGTGAGGTCTTGCCAGGTTTTGGTACAAGAGTAATGCTGGATTCATAGAATGAGTTTGGAAGTATTCCCTCCTCTTCTATTTTTTGAAAAACTTTAAGGAGAATGGGTGTTATTTCTTCTCTATATGTCTGGTAGAATTCAGAGGTGAATCCTTCAGATCCGGGGGTTTTGTTCTTGGGTAGTTTTTTGATTACCGATTCAATTTCGTTGCTGGTGATTGGTCTGTTTAGTTTTTCTGTTTCCTGCTTGGTGAGTCTTGGAAGGTTGTATTTTTCTAAGAAGTTGTCCATTTCTTCTAGGTTTTGGAACTTGTTAGCATATAGATCCTCATAATATTCTCTTATAATTCTTTGTATTTCTGTGGGGTCTGTCGTTATTTTTCCTTTCTCATTTCTGATTCTGTTTATGTGTGTAGATTTGCTTTTTCTCTTAATAAGTCTGGCTAGGGGTTTATCTATTTTGTTTAATTTTTCAAAGAACCAGCGCTTGGTTTCATTGATTTTTTTCTATTGTTTTATTCCTCTCAATTTTATTTATTTCTTCTCTGATCTTTATTATGTCCCTCCTTCTGGTGACTTTGGGCCTCACTTGTTCTTCTTTTTCCAATTTCAGTAATTGTGTCTTTAGACTATTCATTTGGGAACGATCTTCTTTCTTTAAATAGGCCTGGATTGCAATATACTTTCCTCTTAGAACTGCCTTTGCTACGTCCCACAGAAGTTGTGGCTTTGTGTTGTTGTTGTCATTAGTCTCCATATATTCTTTGATTTCTGTTTTGATTTGGTCGTTAACCCATTGATTCATTAGGAGAATGTTGTTAAGTCTCCATGTATTTGTGAGCCTTTTTGATTTCTTTCTAAAATTTATTTCTAGTTTTATACCTTTGTAATCTGAGAAGTTGGTTGGTAGAATTTTAATATTTTTGAATTTACTGAGGTTCTTTTTGTAGCCTAGTATGTGGTCTTTTCCGGAAAAAGTTCCATGTGCACTTGAGAAGAATGTGTATCCTGGGTGTAGAGTTCTGTATAAGTCTGTTAGGTCCATCTGTTCTAGTGTGTTGTTCAGTGCCTCTGTGTCTTTACTTATTCTCTGTCTGGTTAATCTGTCGTTTGGAGTGAGTGGTGTGTTGAAGTCTCCTAAAATGAATGCATTGCTTTCTATTTCCTCCTTCAATTCTGTTAGTATTTGTTTCACATATGCCGGTGCTCCTATGTTGGGTGCATATATATTTATAATGGTTATATCTTCCTATTGGACTGACCCCTTTATCATTATATAATGTCCTTCTTTATCTCTTGCTACTTTCTTCATTTTGAAGTCTATTTTGTCTGATACAAGTACTGCAACTCCTGCTTTTTTTCTTTGTTGTTTGCATGAAATATCTTTTTCCATCCCTTCACTTTTAGTCTGTGTATATCTTTGGGTTTGAGGTGAGTCTCTTGTAAGCAGCATATAGATGGGTCTTGCTTTTTTATCCACTCTGTTACTCTGTGTCTTTTGATTGGTGCATTCAGTCCATTTACATTAAGGGTGATTATCGATAGATATGTACTTATTGCCATTGCTAGCTTTAGATTCCTGGTTACCAAAGGTTCAAGGGTTGCTTCTTTACTATCTAACAATCTAACTTAACTTTCTTGTTAAGTTATTGTGAACACCGTCTGATGTTTCTTTATTTCTCTCCCTTCTTATTCTTCCTCCTCCATTCTTTATATATTAGGTGTTTTATTCTTTGCCTTTAGTTAGTATTTGGACGGTTTGCTTTCTTTGCTATGATTTTATTTTCTCTGGTGACATCTTTTTATGTCCCTCTAGAGCAGTCCGTTTAAGATATCCTGTAGAGGTGGTTCATGAGAGGCAAACTCTCTCAGCTTTTGCTTGTCCTGGAATTGTTTAATCCCTCCGTCATATTTAAATGATAATCGTGGTGGATGTAATATTCTTGGTTCAAGGCCCTTCTGTTTCTTTACGTTAAATATACCATGCCATTCTCTTCTGGCCTCTAAGTTTTCTGTTGAGAAGTCTGATGATAGTCTGATGGGTTTTCCTTTGTAGGTGATCTTTTTTCTCTCTCTAGCTGCCTTTAATACTCTGTCCTTAGCTTTGATCTTTGCTATTTTGGTTATTATGTGTCTTGGTGTTGTCTTCCTTGGGTCCCTTGTGTTGGGAGATCTGTGGGCTTCCGTGGACTGCAAGTCTATTTTCTTCCCCATGCTGGGAGAAGTCAAAG
Organism: Phataginus tricuspis; assembly: GCA_029783875.1. Lineage (NCBI taxonomy): Eukaryota > Metazoa > Chordata > Mammalia > Pholidota > Manidae > Phataginus > Phataginus tricuspis. The sequence goes on along the minus strand of JAQQAC010009165.1, from coordinate 91,100,063 downwards.
ACACTTTCTATCCCTTTTTCTCTCTCTTCTTCCTCTGGTACTCCTATAATGCAAATATTGTTCCGTTTGGATTGGTCACACAGTTCTCTTAATATTCTTTCATTCCTACAGATCCCTTTATCTCTCTCTGCCTCAGTTTCTCTGTATTTCTGTTCTCTGATTTCTATTCCATTAACAGTCTCTTGCATCTTGTCCAGTCTGCTGCTAAGCCCGTCGATCACTTGTCTCATTTCTGCATTGTCTTTCCTCACTTCCCTCACTTCCTCCCTTAGCTCTTGCATATTTCTCTGTAGATCCATCAGAATGGTTATGACTTTTGTTCTGAATTCTTTTTCAGGAAGATTGTGCACTTCTATCCCTTCAGGTTCCCTCTGAGGTGTTGTCTAGGTCTGGGTAAGTTTTGTTTGTACCATATTCCTCTGTCTTTTCATGGCGATAAAAGTGGGCACTGGTAGGTACCATGTATGTCAGCTGGGCTCTTTAAGTCTTTAAAAAAAAAAAAAGAAGAAGAAAAAGGAAGAAAAGAAAGAAAAGAGAAAAAAGAAAGAAAAGAAAGAAAAGAAAAGAGAGAAAAAAAAGAAAAAACAAAAAAACGCCCTCCAGGAGTAGATTCTGTGAGGATGCTGTAGGTGGTGCTATTGCTCCACTATTCCACAGCCACAGCCACGGCCACACTGCTCTGCAGGGCCCCTTGTAGCTCTGACTGGGGCGAGAACAAATGGGAGGCTGCTGATCTCTGTGGGAAGTCTCAGTGCAGCTACTTTTTCCCAGTCGCCACCCAAGGTGTCCGAAATTCCCCACGACTCCCAGCCTCCTGGGCTGAGTGTGCTGGGACGATCCTGCTCCTCTGTTGGGCCCCTGTATCTTTATGGCCGCTAAAAAAGCATGTGCTTTTCTTTTGTCCCGGGAAGCCGGCTGCGAGGACCCGGGTGCGTTCCCGCTCAGATCCTGCACCCTGTGTCTCTCCAATCTCTGATACACCGTGCGATGTGTGTCAGCGCTCCCGGTGCAGATCACCAGGGCTGGTTATTTCGCGGGGTGTACTCCACTCCCTCCCTGCTCTGAATCCTCTCCTCCCACCGGTGGGGGAGTGCTTGGGTCCCGCCGGGTCGCGGCTCCATATCTTACCCACCTTGCGGGGTGCCGAGTCCTCTCAGGTGTAGATGCAGGCTGGGTGCTGTCCTGTATCTTCTGGTCTCTCTTTTAGGAATAGTTGTGTTTGTTGTATTTTCATAAATATATTTGATTTTTGGAGGAGATTTCCACCGCCCTGCTCACACCGCCATCTTCCTGGAAGCTCTTTGCCTGTTTATAATGGGGTGGTATGATTTCTCTGTGCATCCTGTGAACTAGTCCTTTTTTAGGTAGAGCTTTTCAGGTATCCTCTCTCAGTCTATGGCTTTCCTATTGACATTCTTAATGGTGTGCCTTATACACACACACTTTAAATTTTAATTATGTCCAGTTGATCCATTTCTCTTCATAATTATTGCAGTATGAGTCCCATGAAATCTTTGCCAACCCAAGTCACAAACCATTTTTTTTTAATTGTCTTTTGGGGGTGATTTTTGCTGCTTCCTGCCCCTGTCTTTCTGGTCTTCTATTAAATTAATAGATTTTATTTTACTTCCTTCTTTTCCTGCATTGGTTTAATATCAGATCTAACTATAAGTTGATTAAAGCTAATCAATATGTACTAATCACCTGATCGTACAAGAACACCAGAAATCCTTAATGCCAGTCACTCTCTTCAACCAGGCTAATAAACTAGCCTTACTTAGCATTTTAGAGTCTCCTTATTATTTACCTAGTTTTAACGATTTCCTTGTTTACCATCTCTCTCCGCCTCTTACCTCTTACTTGTGGGTTCAGCTTTTTCTTACTGAGGTATGTCCTTTTCTAGATCTGTCAGTGAGGTCCTGATCATGTCTTCTCTATCTTTGAATGCACCATTATTTTTCTTTCCATCTGGAATGATAATTTGGTTGCTCCAGATTTCCAAGTGAACAGTCTTTCCCTTGACACTAGGACATACAATCCTAGTCTGAAGTCTGTGGCAGGTCAGCCAGCATCACTTTGTAGGTGATGTTCCTCTTCTCACTGCTATCTTTTACAAAACAAGAACATGCTTTTCCCTTAGCTATTCCCGCTCATTTTTTCTAAGGTATTTTATTTAAAAAACACCCCTCTTTTTATTTCATATTTTATTGGTTTTGATGAATTTAATTAAATCATGTAATTAAACAACTGTAATTGCAGTGAACAACTATGGAGATACACACAACTGACTTGTTCATGAACACATTAGAAGAGCAGAGTGCAGAGAAGAGCAGCCAGGACGTGGGCATGGGGTGTGCTCTGGACATTGGTCAGCACACTTTGGGATGGAAGGCAGAGTATCTTGATCTGGTGACCTGGTACAAGTGGGGTAATTTGAGAGAGTTACAGTGCCTTATTTCATAGTCTTTGTCAGACAAGAGTTTAATTATCTCCACATTTGAGGGCATGTATTCTCTCTTTCCCACTCATGGTCACATTTGCTTGTGGGCTTACCTTTGAAGGGGGTGACTTCTGTAGGTAGGGGTTCTGTATGCTCTGGGCTTGGGAATCTTCCTTCACCACAATTTTGCATTTAAGTCTGCCAGGACTTTCACAGTTTTACCAACTTAAGATCATTTTTTAGTTTCATTTCTTATTAAGGCTTGTAAATAAGGTAGGCAATGTCAGTTCAGACTCCACACCCACCTGTGGTCAGACCCTGGCTTCTTCCTGTTGCAGGAGGATGCTTTTCCTACTGACAGCCCCAGATGGGGGCAGGGACCCTTGATGCTTCTGGAAATGGGGGCGGGGGACTCTTCTGGTTCTCCGGCCAGCTTCCCGTCCCCAGGTGGTGCTCCTCTCTTGCCTGTCTGCCTCTGTCCTCCTGGTCTGACTTCTGCCAGACCCTGTGCCCCCGAGCAGGGCTTCCCCCTCCTCAGTGTAGCCCTTGAGTTCCCCTCTGCACCTTGGTACTGGACACATGTGATGAGTGAATGCCGGCAGTCTGGCGGGGGACCATTCTGACACTGCCAGAGGCTCCCTGATATGAGACTCCAGACCTGGAGCTGTCTCAGCTTTGGTGCCTGGGCCAGGGAAGGTGAACAGGCTGAGAGGTCATCAGCCTCAAGGACCCTTTAGAGGATGGGGGGTGTACATCAGTGAAAGGTGAAGCTCAGCTCCCCCAGTGAGTTAGCACAGCCCCTCCTGGCAGGGCCAGGCCAGGACTCTCTGCCTGCCCCCTCAGGTTTCCTGAGAGATGGGAGGGCATTCTCCTGCCTCAACTCCTTCCAGCTTTACACCCTAGGCAACATGAGAGGAGAGGCAGGGGAGAGAGGGAGGGACTCTCCTGGGAGGGCTGAGTGAGGCCCTGTCCCAGCTGTACGGGGAGCCTTGGTTTGGTGGGAGGTCTCCTGTTACAGGACAGAACCTTTTAGGCAGAAACTCTACACACAGGACATACACACTCCCCCATCCAAGGGCCCCAGCCAGGCAGGTAGATGGCGACGCCCATTCTGGTGAGGGCCAGTGGGCAGCTTCCGGGACCAGCACTTCAGAGACTTGGAGCTGCTGTCCCCCTGGGTGCCCCCATCCTGCATCCCAGGCACGTGGCCACCCCCCTGCCCTCAGGGTGTGCAGGATCCAGGCCCCTGGGGTCGTGGAACGACTCCACGGGCCTTCCATGGCCCCATGGGTGGAGCTGCAGGTTGGTAAGACCCCCCTGGCTCACGGGCATTCGCGGCAGGACTGCATGGGGGTGGGGAGGCACGCGAAGCGGCAGCCGGAAGCGGCGGGAAGTGGGTAATGGGCCAGGAGAACGCTCTTCACAAAGCCGACCTCCCCAGGCTCTGCTTAAGTGCATTTTCTGTGCTTGACAGTGAATATGTGCTATTTTATGAAGACAAAAATTTAAAGCTGTGTGCTTTTAAAATGGAATGGAGAAACGTTTGCACCATGACACCCATTAGTGCACACTTGGACACGGGATGGCTGCTCGCTCACCCTGCGGGAGTCATTGGGTGAGTCGTGGCGTCTTCTCACCAGAGACTGTTAGGGAGCTGCTTAAATCCTGTTTTCAAATGTTTCCTAGTGACCAGGCAAAATGTCCAGAGCAACCAAGTGCAAAGCTGGGCCCTGGATTCTCACGGCATAGGATCCGGACAACGTCTTAAAAATGCAGAAACGAAACTAGAGAGAAACCTATAGCTATGCTCAAAATACTTTTCACTGGATAGAAAGATTGAAGGAGATTTGTATTCTCATTTTTTAGTTTTTGAAATTTTCCTTATTTTTAAAATGAGCACTCTATACTTTTACTGCTCTTAGAAAGAAGTTTTAAATAGTGATTGAAGAGTTTGCAATGCAGGCCCCCCTTGAATCTTCCACTAGCTTGTATATTTTGGGTAGAAAGCCTATCTTTAGGATAAGTAAGTGTCCACCACAGGAATGCTGCAAATAAAGTCTGGCCAGGCATGTAGAGATAAACATGCGCTCTGGAACACCACGGGTGTCTGATGGTGCTCTGATATTGTTGTGATCAGTATTTTTATTTTGAATTTATATTTGTGTTTCCACTTTATCTAAGTTTTTAAATGTATCTGCATAAAAGAATTGATAGTATCCTCTTACCTCTTTAAGTTTGTAAGATCTGTATTGATGCTGCTTTTTTATAAATTACATTGCTTATATGTGCTTTTCCTCTTCATTAACCCCGTTAAGGTTATATCAGTTTTAAGTGTCTTTTTGAAACACCAGCTGTTAGATGTATTACTCTCTATGGTATACTTTATTTTATGTTTGATTATCATCTGATTTCACACACTTAATATTTTCTAAGCCTGGCGGAATTAGGCTAGAAACATGTAACTGAAACACAATGTAAAAATAGCCAAATGTTTGGAAATTGCCTGTCACTCTGCCAAGTACCCCGTGGGTCACAGGAGAAATCATGGTGGAGATTAGAAAATATTTTTAGCTAAGTAATAATGGGAACAAAACATAGTAAAATGTGTAGGATACAGCTAAAGACATGCCTAGAAGGACAGCGATGCTCCTAAAATGACAGCTAAGAAGAAAGGCTGAAGGACAGCTGTGTCCCTCAGGGCGCAGGAGGACAGCAAGTGACACCTATGGAAAGAAGGGAGGAAAGGATTAGGGTTTCGCTGTTGCTAAGCCAGGCTGATAACCTTTCTAAAAAGTCATGAGGCTTCTTTCTCAGAGCCGTTTTAGGGTTGCAGCAGAACTGAGCAGAAAGCGCAGAGCTTCCGCCCGTCCTCCGCCCACGGCAGGTCCTCTGTTGCCCGCACGCTGCGGTGGTGTGGGGCTGCGTGGCGTCTGTTGCGCTAATGACCTGATACACCGGCCTGTTACCCGAGGCCCACAGCTTCCGCGAGGGCTCACATGACATGCGGTCATCATTATAGCTCCACACAAGAGTTTCACTGCCCTAAAAATGCCCTGTGTTCCACCTTTCCCTGGTCCCCACCCCATCTCTGATCTTTTATCTGTGTCCACAGTTTTGCCTTTTCCAGAGCGTCACGTGTGGGAATCCTGCAGAATCAGTCCTCTCACCAACTAAATACACATCTCGGGTTCCTCCTCGTGTTTTCATGGTCGGGCGCCTCACTGCTTCTGGCTTTGATGATTCCACGGTCTGGACGGACCACCGTGTTTATCCACCACCTGCTGAAGGACATCTTGGCTGCTTACAAGTTTTGACAATCATGAATACAGCTTCTGTAAACATCTGCCTTTGTGTGGACATAAATTTTCAAGTCCTTTAGGTAAATACTAAGGAGCGGGACTGATGGGCGGTACTGGGAGAGTGTCGGCTTAGTGAGGGACGCCGAATCGCCTGCATGGTGGCCGAGGACACAGCATATCCTCGCCAGGCTCTGGGTTTTGGTGTCTGCTGGTGCTTTGAGGTTAATCACTGGCTTTTGATAGAAATGCTCAGCCCCGCGGCCGATAAGGTCGTCATGGTGTGTGGGTGGGAATCGAGTGCCACGTGTCTTCCCCATCATGGTCCCTTTTCTCCCCTGACCTGTCTTCTTCTGGGTCAAACAAATACTTTTCTACCCCCGTTCATCTTCTTATCTTGCTCTTTAGACGTTATTTTGACATTTTGTCAGAGGTCGCACTAACTTGGGAAACAGTATTCTCTTTGCACAATGTCACTGTTACCAGTTCCAGGGGGACAGGTGGGGGGACGGGCAGGGGAATAGGCAGGGGGGCAAGCCAGGGGATAGGCAGGGTGATAGGCCAGGTGGACGGGCTGGCGTACAGGCTTCTTGCTATGAGTTTTTTCCATGCTTTTCTTCATCCTGGTGTAAAAGCAACGAAGTTTATTTGAATCTTGCGCTTTCAGGAAGCTGTGCACGGCCTGCAGGAGCAAGTGACTTTGTTCTCATTTCACAGAGAGTGAAACCGAGGCTGAGAACTAGAGCGACCCTCCCTGGGTGCAGCCTGCCCGCCCTCCAGGGCTGGACCTTTGGTCTCTTGAGTTCCACACGATTTGCTTTCACACCCCTCAGGTCCCTTTGAAGACGCCGTGCCATCACTCGGCTGCCCAAGTGGGTTCCCGGCGCTCTCAGACACGGCCCTCCCAGCTCCCGGGGCTTGTCTCCAATTTGTCTCATCTCTGGGAAGCCAGGCCCGGCTCGAAGGCCAGAGAGGCGTGAGGCTTCTGCTGCTGGCGTGAAGGGGGCAGACGCTCTCCTGTGCTGTGTTGCCTGCTGTTTGCAGCAGACCTGGGGGCGGGGCTGCCTGCCTGGTGGGATGGAGCCATGGTCCGGATGCTGTCTACCCAGCAGCCCATGGCCCTGGCCACTGGGATGTTAACCTGCGTCTTGCGGTCAAGTGTCCTGTGGAGGTGATTAAAGCCCATATCAAGTGACTTTACATCATGGCGATTATCCCGGGTGATCCGTGTGGCCCTGAGCAAGCCGGGAGAGGCGTCCAGAGTGGAGCTGTGGTTCCTGAAAAAGAAGAAATCCCACTTGTGGGCAGCAGTGGCTTGTGTCCAAGGCCGGCCGCCTGGCCTCCTGATGGGCCCACCTGGGAGGTCAGGACCCCACAGTCTCACAAGCCATTGCTCTGCAGTAATTCTTGCAAAATACTAATACACTGAGCAGCTGGGCCCTGATGCAGAGGGGAGCAAACCCGACCCTGGGGCACAGCAGGCCCGAGAGTTGTGGGGACTCCGGCAGGACGAGCCACATGCTGGCACAGGCTGCGGGAGGCGGCGACCCCGGACCTTGATCTCGGTGACTTTTGAGGGCGCTCTCCTGGGCTCCCAGAAGCCCTGGCCACCCGGGCTCTGCCCTCCCAGCCAGCTGCTAAGACCCCATGGGGGCTGGAGAGGACGTGCCCTGGCACGTGCTGCAGTCCGAGGGGAGCAGAGTGCCCACAGGGGGGACGAAACCTTCCTGCAGGTGTCTCGTGGTTTCCAAGCGGACGTCTCACCTTTCCTGTCTGCAGTTTCATTCCATTTTAAGTTTTTCTTTAAAGAAGAGCAAGCAAATCTTCACTGTGGCGGGGAGGGTGGAACTAGGTCTCTGCGTGGCTCAAAGGGCAGCTGTGGGCTTGACCAGGTGGGCGGGTGATGGCCGAGGCACTTCTGCGTAGGAACAGGATGCGCTGGGTGACACGCCCGTGGCCGGTGCAGGCTGGCAGGTGGGGCGCCAGTGGTCATCTCTTCAAGAAGAGAGGCCCCCCTGCCTCCAGGTGCTCAGACCCAGCGTGGAGGGTGGCATCTCCTTCTCTGTGGGTCTGGGGCAGCTGGTACCCAACCCTCAGGGCCAGAAGCTAGGAGCCTTCCCCAGCACATAGCAGGCATGATTACTCTGTCACCTCTAGTGAATAACCGGCCAGTCACATCCGGGATCAGGGATCTCGACTGGGTTCTGTCTGTGTGAACGGCCCCGATAGATAGGACGGGCTCCCTGACACCTCAGCTTCAGAGCCCTCGGGGTGTCATTGCATAGACAAGGGGGCAGTTGGACTCGGGCACCTAAGTGCATTTTTCTGTACAATATGAATCATGTCTGAGGAAGAGTAAGCGGATGCTCCTTATACAGTCGACAATACGGTATGTAAGGTGTGATAATGCGAAGAACCTCAACTACTTACTCACGGACTCCTTGCAAAGCCCCGTGTGCGTGCATCTGTCAGGCTTATCACCCTGGAGGCCGGTGCGCGATCTGCCGGGTCATGAGGGCTCCCTTTCAAGCCGGGGCTGAGCCGGGCCCTGGAGGACGAGGCGGGGCCGCCGCTCGGCAGAGCCAGCTGGAGGCGGATCTGATGGGAGCGTTGGCAGGCCCCGGGCCTTCTGTTCACACTCAGCAAAACAGCCCGGCCGTCCCAGCCCCACGTGCTCCTGGGGACTTTCCAGAGGTGCCCTGGGAGGCTGCCTCACGCAGCTCCTGGGTGCCGCCCGAGGTGCGGGGGGTGAGTACAGGGCTGGGCGCTCTGCCCTGCCTGCCTTCGCCAGTTCCAGCCGCCCAGCTCCCTGGCGGCCGTGCTGAGCCCTCACCGCTCACCGTTAGGACAGACGCCCCCACCCACACACGACCGAGCCCCACACGGAGTGGGTTCCAGGTGGCTCCTTAGTACATCTCATGGTCCAGACAAGAAACCGAAGGGACGGGCGGCCTCCTCCCCCGTCCCACCGCACCCCAAGGGCCAGCGGTCCCGCCGCCAGAGGGCTCGCCCCCGCACCGTGGGGCTGCAGCGCTTTCCCTTTAGACACAGCGGTTATGAAGACGGGAGAGCGAAGGGCATTCCCGGGCAGCTTTTCCTAGAGGATCCTCTGCTCAGCCGAGGTGGAGAGGCTGTTTCCTTTGCGTGTGTGCAGAGGGAGGCCTTCCTGCGTCTGAGGACGACGACTCTGCCCGCAGCAAAGCCTCGTCAGAAATGCAAGTGTTCAGAGATCACATGCGTTTGTAACACAGTTTATTTTGCTGGGAAGTGGGATGTTCCAAACAGGCTCACCTTCAGTGCTGTTTCTGCCGTGATGGGGTTCCTGGCCTAATATTCGGCCCGGATGGTCACCTCATTGTGATTTGCAACCCCCAAACCTCTCCCTAATCAGGACCCTAAACAGTCTGACGTCTCACCTGTTTTAAGCCAAAAATAACCTTGGGGCAAATGTTTTGTCACTGCAACATTTTAAAACATGATTTGAATGGGAAACTCCAGTTTCTGCAAAATGCTTCACTTAATTAAGTTTGGGGGAATGATCCCCAAACCCCGCCCCCGTCTCAAGGGACCCCAGGGGTCATAGGTCGGGCCCCCTGGTCCCGTGCTACACGTGGGGACCGGTCTTCTGGAACGCTGGGCCGCCCCTCAGAACTCTGACCACATCTGCCTCCATTAATCACGGTCGTTCAATATCATAAACCTCAGCATGCTATTAGATTTAATTAAATGATCACAGGTCATTTTAAGACTATTAATCACTTACTATTAAAACAAGTCCAGAATATTATTATTTATAAGATGCTTAGAAGAGCATGAGGCCACTACAGCTCCAGGTGCTGGGTGTTAACTGTTTTAAAGGCATTTCTCCATTTCTCATCCTCAGCTTCTGACTCCAAGTGTCAGAATTAACTATGGGTCACACTGTAGTCACACAAACCTTCGCCATTCCTTCAGAAATGTCATTGCAACAGCTCTAGTCATGCATAACTCTCTAGCAGGACAATGTTTCATCCTAATTGGCACAAAAACCTTGGCTGCAGAACGCATTTACTCCAAGGGTCAGTGTTGTTAAAATACAGATTCGCAGGCGAGTTTAGACAGATCCATGGGCTACACGGCCGAAAAGTCCCCGCACTTTCCTCGGGGCGGTGCTCAGTCCCCTCTCAGTGACCATCTCGTGGTGGGGGAACAAATGCACCTTGCTCAGCTAAGCCTGATGGCGGGGTGGGGATTGGGCCGCCCTGGCCAAGCACTGTGGCTCAGTTCCACAGATTCTGCCCAGTTGTCTGTACCCTGCAAGCCTCCCTCACTGAAGTCACTGTTCCGTCACGTCCCCAGGCTTTGCCGATCCCGGGTGAAGAGCATGGAGGGAGAAAACCAGGACTTGCTTCTGAGGGGCAGGGCTGGGTGCCAGCCCGTGGGCCTGCTGGGTGGCTTGGGGCCAGTGCCAGGCAGTATGGTTCCCTCCGGAGCCCTGGGGGAGCACCAGCAGGGGCAGCTGTGTCCCCGGGTCAACCTGGGTGGCCTCCTCTTCAGGGAGGGACTCCTCCACTTCCAGCTGATTTCTAGGCCCTGGTAATGGGGGCCAGGGATGCCCCTGAGGCCTTGTCAGTCCACACGGCTGTTCTGACCCAGCTGCAGCTGCATGGCATCCTGCAGTTCTGCGGAGTGGCCTTGCGTGGTGCAGCGTCCCCAGGGTCAGGGTCACTCGGACGGCATGGTGCAGCGTCCCTTGGGTCAGGGTCACTCGGACGACGTGGTGCAGCGTCCCCGGGGTCAGGGTCACTCGGACGGTGTGGTGCAGCGTCCCTTGGGTCAGGGTCACTCGGATGACGTGGTGCAGCGTCCCCGGGGTCAGGGTCACTCGGACGGCGTGGAGCAGCGTCCCCGGGGTCAGGGTCACTCGGACGGTGTGGCGCAGTGTCTGGGGTCAGGGCTCCATAGGCCGTGCTGGAATGTCACTCCTGTTGCCTCCAAGCTGTTGGCCGTGACCCTCAGTGGCCTCCTCTGTGGAGTGGGGCTGATGACACCCAGTCCTGGGACCAGGGCAGCAGTGAGGAATTTGCTTACTGGACGCCTCCCGCGAGGGCAGGGGGCAGCCCTCCTCCTCGGCATCCCGGCCCCTGGGGGAGGTAGAGTCAGTCCGCCTCTGTCTCTAGCCGCCCCAGGTGGGAAACACTGAAAGGGAGCTCTTGGCATATTCAGCACAGTGCCTGGGGAACGCGGGGCCTACAGAATGGGTTTTACTGCTGTTACGGAGTGTGCGCTTGGAAAATGTTTTGGGAGAACCTGACTTGAAGCTTTCAAGGTGGCCCCTGCCTACTTTCCGTGGGAGACAAACACCTTGTTTCTCTGTTTTACCACAAAAGCTGATTTTCCAGGCCTTTCCAATCACAGAATCAAAATCTACTGATCAAACATACCAGACATACGTGTGTCTGTCCATCTGCAGGATGATGCTTAGGTTTCTCCGCACATTGAGAGCTGGACCCACGGACCCCTGAAATGCTGGGATCGTGGGGGATTTTAGGCCCAGAGGCCATGCAGTTGTCGCCCTGCCCATGAACCTCCGACCACAGGCGTGTGCATTGGCAAGTGTTGCTGGGGGCTGGGAAACCAGGCCCCTGCTCGGCCCCCGGGGGTGCAGAAGAGAGGCCTGACCAGCTCTGAGGCCCCTGAGTCCACAGGGAGCCTGCGGGAGGCCAGCCAATGACTGGGGGTCTCAGGGCAGAGGGAGGAAGGATGGAGTCTGCCCAGCAGGTGCCAGGAGGGGGACAGGCCGTCTCACCCGGGCTCTGTCCGTCTCTCCCTGAGACCCGCATACGTGGTCAGCTCTGACCCCTGCACCCCCTACCCCCTTCTCACCTGCCTGTCCTTTGGGTGTGGGGACCCTGGGATGCTCGCATCAGCCTGGTCTTCTCCCTGCTGCCGTGGATTTTCATCTACATGGACGACGCCCACGTGCATTTCTGGAGGCCTCAGCCTAGGCCTGGTTGTCCCCTGTCTTCTGGACGCCTCCCCCAGACGTGCCCTAGACACCAGAGTTCCCAGCCTGAACCTACCGTTTACCACCTGCAAAAGGCCTCTGCTCGCCTGACCGCCCCAGAGCTCACCGGGAACCTAGGCTGCTGGATGAATGTTTAAATGACGGTAATGATGGTTTAAAGAAATCAGATGTTCCTCTCTTACCCCACATCCAGAAGTCTCACCGGGACTTGACGAGGAGAGAGCATTTAGTGGCTCTGCTCCCACAATGCCACATCCTGTGGCCCGTTTGGTCCTGGGTCATTTTTGTCTGTGCCTGGGCACCTGCTCACTGGCTCACTGCCAACGTGGACAACTACGACCTACCGTGCACCCCGTCTGCGTGCCGCCCCTGTGCTGGGCTTGAGGCCCATGCTGTCCCCATGACTGGCCCTCATGCTGTCCAGGGGGATGCAGACCTGCCTGTGGGCCCCTGTCTGATGGATGTGTGCAGCCCCCCATGTGCCCCGGAACAAGCTCCCGACAGCCTCGCCCAGTCAGATGATGAACTTGGCTGGCACCAGTGGCACGTGAATGCGGGGCACATGGGGGGCTTGGCTTCCACACCACCCCGAGCTGCTGCGTGTCCCTGCTCTGTGCACTGGAATGACCTGCCCTCCCTGGGTGTCCAAATGTCCCCTGTCCCCAGGGCCCCTGCCCTGGCCCGTGCCCCTCGGTGCCCTGGTTAGCACCCCGTTTACAGTCTGCATGAATGACTAGACAGGGTCCCAGTCCCTTGAATGTGGGAATGTGCCCCTTCCATTAAAATGGAGAACTTTCATTCACCTCTTTAACCTGAAATGGATGGAAATTCATTTTTCTTGATTTCCTGACTCCCTAGGAAGAAGCAGGGGCCTCTGGGGGTGTGCTGGGCTGGTGGGGGAGCAACCGGGATGAAGCCCACGTGATGGCCGCTGGCCGACCCTCAGAGGCACAGCCTGTCTGGGAGCTCTTCCTGTGACGCCAAAGGGCCCGTTCCCTGCCTCTGCTGTGGTTGCTGTCTCATTATGATTACTGCTATTGTCTCCACTCTTGCACAGACCCAGGGCCTCTGGAAATGTCAGGGGCTACAGCTGGGCTTCCGCAGAGCTCCTGGCCTCCTGACAGTGTCCAGCAGGCTGATACAGGGCATCACGGCCGACGGGTGTCCAGCAGGCTGATACAGGGCATCACGGCCGACGGCCCGGCAGGTGGTCCATGCAGCAGGCTGCACAGCGCTGGCCGTGGGCCTGAGAGGCAGAGCCCCGCGTGGCAGGATGTCCTGGGGTGCTGATCTGGCAGCCTCGCGTGTGCACTGGCTGCAAGGGGACCACAGAGGAAGTGCTGCCCCTCACTGTTCCCCCAAACATGCAAACACAAGTCTGAAATGATAGCTCGTTAAAACGGATGTTTTCCATGGTCTCTCTTTCATGAAAATTCATCTAAGAATTTCCAGGGCTGGCCACGTGTGGCTCAGTGGCCACTCAGGCATCTGTGATGGGGGAGGTTGGGGTGTACATGTGGGAGCTCAGAGCAGAGTCGGCCATCAGCCACTGGCCACCAGCCACCAGCCACCGGCCGGCAGTTACTGGCCATAGTGCACAGTCCTAGTCCTTCTCAAGCAGCCCAGACCTGTGCTGTTTGGACCCAGGTGTGAGGAGGCCCAGAAACGAAACCTTCCTGCGGGAATAGGGTTTTCTAAGCCTCGTGCTACCTTTGCTCTCTAACATTTGAAGAGAGCCCTTTGGGTCCCAGGGAGGCTTCTGTGCTCACTTCCCTCTGCTGCCCACATGGGGAGCAGCACCAAGAGCCCAGCCTGAAGACAGGGCAGCTGGCAGCTCCAGATACCCCCTTGCTGGGGGGAGAAAACACTATGCAAGCCCCCCAGCTCAGTAAGGCAAGGGAGCTCAGAGAAAAATCCAAGGGGAATGTACAGGGAACTCTGGGGCAAGTTGGCAGTTAAACTTGTAGGGGAAAATAATTTATGGAAATGAGGTGAAAGCCCACTTTGGAAATCATTTCTTATCAAGACAGACACATTTGTTAAGGAATGTTGACTACAAATTAGAAATAATCTCAAAACAATATATTTCACATGACTTAGGCCCCCTTCATGTTTAGATGGTTGAAATAACGCCAGTGTGTCTGCGGACCGCAGCTGCTCCCACAGTGTACGGCCAGAGTCTCTCTGTGTCCCAGAAGTGAAAAGGTTCTCCTGCCTGAAGAGTCCTTCCTTTCCACCTCTGTCCCTTTCTCACTATCATCCGTGTATCTACATCTGCGTCCATCTGTCTACCACCTATCCATCCATCTACCATCTGTCCATTCCTCCATCTCTCCATCCATCCACCATCCACCCATCTACCATTCATCCATCCATCGTCTATCTAATCTTTAAGACCCACATGATTCTTGCTTCCACCATGAAACATTGTCTCAGTTATTCGGGTCCACGGTGTTTCTGTGGGTTCTGAACTCACACAGCACCAAGTGTTTTGCGATTCATTTAGAACGATTGCTCATCGGCGTATCTTCTGTATCCAAACTGGATTAAAGATTGACCTGAAGTGTAATTCACATATGCAGAAGTGTATTTTCACTAAGTAAATGCACCCCATCCCACCAGCATCACCACCACCCAGGTTGGCCCCTCAGATGCCCCCCCACCCCCAGGGCTCCTCCCCTCAGGGGAGCACCCAGCCTGGCATGGGGCACCAGGGCCTGGCGGGAGCCAGGGGGGGAAGCAGAGTGAAGTGCGCCTCAGGACCCCACCTTCAGAGATGGAGGGATGTGGTGGGCTGGGGAGGCACGGGGTTGGCACAGTGTCCCAGAAGATGGCCGAGGAAAGAGTGTGAGAGCCCTGGACATGTGAGCTTGGAGCCTGCCCGCGGCTCCAGCAGGTCCCGGGCTGTGAGGCCCTAGCCGTGCTCAGCGGTGGTGAGCGGGAGGCTGTGGCCTCGGGGGAGCACGCCTGAGCCACCTTCGGTCAGTCCAGAGCTCCCACCTGCTCTGCGCCTGGCTGTGCTGGAGAGCCAGGGCGCCTGCGTCCCCGCGATGTGCGCGACCCCACAGAACGCCCATCTGCTCTGCTGGCAGTGAGCCACGGTCTTCCCAGAAGGAGCGCCCGTCCTGGTTAGGGTCTGCCTTGATCGATCCCGGCAGCTCCCTTGCAAAGCCCAGCACAGGTCGCCCCTGGTCTGGCTCAGCCCACCCCTCCACGGGGAGCCCCGCCACATCCACGTGGTGACAGCGTGGGACTGTGGTGAGAGGCCTGCCTGCCCCTGGGTGCTGTTCTCTCCTTCGGAAAGATGGAGAGTCTGTGCTGGAGGGCAGGGGGGCTGTTTTTGGAGGATGATGACCCATGTCCTAAATATCTACTCCACCTATCTTGGATGACATCAAAATGGGGTGTTAAGTCAGTTATTTCCAGTATTTTCCTCACCTTTGAACCCTGCTATGAGGACTTTTTCTCTCTGCAGGGACAGTGTGTCACCAAACTGGCGTTTATTAAGTGACAATCAAAGAATTAAAGCAAGAGGAATACTTCATTATTTATAAAACACGCTGCAGAGCATGGCAGGAAGGGTTTCCACACAAATCCGGTCTCAGACAGGCATTTGAGGGTTTGCTCTTTCAGTCTGTGTCCTTGGTGAATGCACAGCGTCTCCTGGAATTTACTGAGAATGCTGAAGTGTCCCCCATGCCGTTTAGGGGTCTGAGCCTCCTGCACTGGGAGCCACACAGCCATAGTCTCAAAAGCAAGACTGCCAGGGGCGTGTCCCTGCTGACCCTCCTCTGGGAGCCCTGGGGGGTCCCTGGCCTGGAGGATGCGGCAGCCCCACCCTTCTTGAGGCCCTGCTGGAGGCGGGCAACCCGTGGTCATCGAGAGCCCTGGGGCCAGGTGTTGCCACGGCCTCCTGCGCACATCTTCCCTCCAACTCCATGTTCTCAAAGGCAGGAGATCGCATTTGTACGGGGATTCTGTGTTCATAAATTCCCCTGCTTACTGCAACTTGTGACCCCAAGCCCCCGCCTCATGGTGAGGGACATGCAGATCTGAATTGCCTTCCTGAGGCCTCACGCAGCTGCCCAGCCTTCTTGTCTCAGCCATCCTGCCAGGGACAAGTGGCTTGCTCGTAGTCATATTTTCTCATTTTTCTTGATGATTAAAGTGCCCCAGACAAGTGCCAGGGTGCCACCTGCATTCCTAGATGCAGGGAGACTGTGACGTGCCTCCCGGGGAGCATGTGCATGTCGGGGGCATGTCGCCCAGGCCTTGGGGCCGTGTTGCGGGCTGCATGCTCTGTCTGAATGCCTCAGCATTCTACCTTCAATCAGGTGTCTTTATGCAGGAACACGGGTACATGCATGAGGCAAAGCCATGTACTGCCTGTTGTCAGGAAGTGCTGGGAGCTCCCCAGGATGGCATGTCCACTTGGGCCTCTGTGTGACCTTCTGGAATACATTTCCATGAGTACCACGTTGACCTCTTGCCAGCTGAGGACAGTTTGGGACCGACACGGACGTGTTCTGAGCTTGGTCTGTTTCGCAAAGGAGTAGGTGTTGAATATCAGGCATTCCCCAGACAGTGGGCATGTGTTCGAAGGACCCCAAATTCTAGTGATCAGCTGGAGAGGCTCCAGCCCAGATGCTGAATACAGAACCTCCCCAGGCTCTGCTGCAAGGGAGCTCTGTGTGGGGTGACATGCTTGCACACACATGTACACACACTGCACACACATGCATCCCCCACACTCACATGCACACATTTGTACACACATACCTCACACCCTCTTGGCATGCTCACCGGGCAGGAGAAACTGCTATTTATTGAGAGCAAACTTTAATGAGCACCTGGACTCAGAGCCGTCACACACAACAGAGCAGGTGTGTCTGTCGCCCCCTGTGTGCCAAGCCCGATGTGCTCAGGGCTGGGAAAGACAGGGGATGTGGATGGGGTGTGCTGGGATGCCTGCAGCACACCCAGGGAGGGAGGAGGCAGGGGACTCATGGCACACATGGCGGAGTGTGGTGGAGATAGCAGGAAGGCCCCAGAGCCCCCGTGGCAGCACCAGGGGTGTGTGGCCCAGCGCAGTGCCGGGCTCCGGCACCTTGAACCGCTCAAGCACCTCCGAAAGCTGTGGGCAGTGTGACCTCCACCCCTGAGAGGGCCTTGTAGGGTGTGTGTTCAGGTCCTGCCAGCCAGCCTCTCCCAGCCATAAGGCCACTGCTCCCTGGCTGCTGGTTGCAGAGGCGGTGGCCACCGGAGATCCCCTGCCTGGCCGTTTCAAGGAGTGGCCAGCTGGAGGGAGACAGTGAACGGCAGAAAGGCGCAGGCTTTAGGCTTCAGGGAGCCCCACGTTGTGTGGAGGAGGCCCGCACACAGGGAACATCCACACAGGGTCTGGGAGAGCTCGTCTCCCCAGTGTCCATGGCTCTGGAGCTGCTCTAAAGGTGTCCCAAGGTCCAGGGCACAGCTGGGACAGTTGGGGGAGAGCCTCCCCCAGGGGCCTGGGCGAGGGGCCCCACGAAGGCTTCACCCACCGGCTAGGGTCATCGGCCTCTCTCAGGGCTGGGACCACATCTGGCCTTCAGGATATCCTCTCAGCTCACCCTCGGGATGAGGCCCA
This sequence comes from Phataginus tricuspis, assembly GCA_029783875.1. Taxonomy (NCBI): domain Eukaryota; kingdom Metazoa; phylum Chordata; class Mammalia; order Pholidota; family Manidae; genus Phataginus; species Phataginus tricuspis. Next base: position 91,082,694 of record JAQQAC010009165.1, on the reverse strand, counting down.
GGCTGCTCCCCACCCTAGTCCCACTGGCCACGTGCTCTCACCCTGCCTGGGCCACCGCCAGCTACCGTCACCTCTGGGTGACACTGGCCCTTCAGGTTGGGCATGACCGCTGACGCTATCTGCTCAGACTCCCATCAGGCGCTCCTGTGCCCTGACCACCCGGGTGCTCACCCGGATCTCACCGAGGACCTCCTGACCTCCAGGACCCAGCCCTGCCCACTCTGGCCAAGTCCCCTGCAGAATCACAGAGTGCCTGTTAGGACGAGAAGTGTGCCCGGCGGGACAGACATGTATGTGGGCTCAGAGGCTGACCAGTCTCTGGTTCTCTGTGAGGTGAAGCCATTTGTGCCGTAGTCTGGGAGTCACATTCGGTCTCCTGGTGGCAGTGGGCCTTGCACCCTCCAGGGGACCCGCTGGGGGATAAAGGCATGTTGTGGGCAGCCCTTGGCCCGCCCAGTGCTGACAGAGTGGGAGGAGGTGGCGCCACCAGGAGCATGCTGCCCGGCCACGCAGCTTCAGGGCCAGCCCCGCCCAGCAGGCGCAGGCTGAGTCCAGGGAGAGGGGGTCAGGCTGCCGGCCCTCACCCCACCCGATCAGCCCCTTGCCGGCTTTTTCTTGGACTGGCCCTGTGCCCAGGACAGCTTCCCCTCGGGTCCCCGTGTCTCACCACGTCACTGAGGTCTCTCACACGTCCCGTGGCCCCCAGGCCCACACCCCACACCCTCTCTAAAACGCTCCCCACCCACCACATTTTCTTCCCCAGCCCTGTGCTCTTTGCAGCTCTGCTCACCGTCTGAACAGTATCATTTGCCTAAATGTGGCCTGTTCTCTTGCTGTGTGCCCCCGTGAGACATAAGCTCCGTCCAGGCAGGGGCCATTTCCTTGGGTGGGTATCAGGGTAGAAGTTACCCAGGAAGCATAACTCAAGTTTGTTTCACAGCCGAGTTCACTACAACACGCTTCCCTAGCAAAGACACACGGCCCTTGTGGATGGAGCTGTAGGACTCCAACTCCGTCATCCAGCTGGGTTACTAACACAGGAAAACCAATGCTACGTTTTGGCAATTGGCTCAAACATGCAATGGAATTAAAAGCATTTCTCTGCTGACCATGAGTGACTTCACATCCTCCCCGGTCAATACAGACACGGAGCGGGACAAGGCCAGCCATGGAAACACGCTCCCAGCAACCTCCTTTAGCATTGGGGGAATGTTTCTTTTTAAAAACATGAAGCACATTTAATTTTTAAAGGAATTTTGCCTAGTTAACTTGGGAAATATTTTGGTTCTTGACAAATAAATTTGTATAATTGGGGAATAAGCTATGGACAGAGATTATTTTTTCCAGTATTTTACAAGTGGTGTGTTTTACACTTTGTTCCTAGAACTGAGTTCTTAAGAGTATAGATTTTAACTTTAGGAAGGAAGCCACATGGGTAATTTTACATTTCCTAAGAGTCACATTGAAAAAAGTAAAAAGGCATAGAGGAAATTGATTTTCATATATATTTTATTTAACTAAGAACATCTAAAATTTCATCATTTCAACGTGTACCTAATATTTAAAAACGTCATGAGATATTTCACATTCCTTTCAGTATTCATTGTGTGCAGGCCAGGGTTATTTGACACTCACGACACATTTCAGCTCGGACCAGCCACACCGGGTGAGCTCGGGGCCGCCAGAGCTGGTACCACAGGCGCTAGAGCGACCCCAGCCTGTGGGCGCCCTGGGCTCCCCGCCCGCTCAGGCGGCCCTCCAGCGGGAGCAGCTTGTGCATCTTTAAAGGTGGAAAAAGAAACAGGGCAGTGTGGTAGGAATCCCAGGTATAGCATATTGTCTTACTGAAGTCCCTCTTAAATGACTTAACCAATACGCAGTCATTACTTCCCAGTTTAAATCTGAATAGCACAAAGGAGAGAGAGAACCCATGTATAAACAAAAGCTCTGTGGGGCCTGAAAGCAGCAGCTCTGGTCTGATGTCAGTAAAACACTCTGCTCAGGGAGGCCCCAGATAATTAGGGTGGAGCACCTAGTGCCACGTCACCAGGACCATGTCACCAGGGCCACATCACCATATACCACGTCACAAGGTACCATGTCACCAGGACGACGTTGTCAGGTACCACATCACCATGTACCCCGTCACCAGGACCACATTGTTGGGTACCATGTTACCTGTTGCCACATCACCATGTACCACGTCACTAGGACCATGTCACCATGTACCACATCACCAGGTACAACGTCACCATGTACCATGTCACCAGGTACTGTGTCACTATGACCACATCATCAGGTACCACATCACCATGTGCCATGTCACCAGGACCACATTGTTGGGTACTATGTTACCAGGTACCACATCACCAGGACCACATCGTCAGGTACCACGTCACCTGGTACCATGCCGCCTGGTTCACCTGGGGCCCTCGAATTCCCTACTGCTCTCCATACCCCTTCTTGCCTACAACATCTCTTGTTAGTGAGGGTCAAGTTAGCACTTTATTTTATATTCACTTAAGTCGCTGTCATAAAGGAAATTTTCTGTTTAGTCATGTCTTACTGCTGTTCTCAGCGCTTTAATAGGCTTCAGCATGACCTGAGAGAAGTGGCCGGGGAAAGTGTGCTGACGGTCCCTTTAAAGAGATTTCCCACAAGTCAGAAAGGAGTCATTGTCTACTTCTTATTTTACAAGATTACCGGTTGTTATCACTTATGTCTTAGGTGACCTAATTTGCAAACCTATTATTAATTTTCCTTTAAAACCGTCCTGGCATAACATGAGAATGTGCCCAGCCCTTGGGGCAGGAGGGCAGACTGGGCAGCTCCTGGCAGATGCAGGCAGGTTTCAATAGGAAGCCATTTCCTCCCAGTCAATTGGGACCTGCCCTGAAAATCAGGCCAACAAATGTCCTAACCCTGGTTTCCTGCGAGGCCACCGCCCCCCGAGCCCCACTGATGGGCCTGGTCAGATTCTCAGAATGCCCTGGCTGCCGGGTTCTTGTGCCCGTCCCTTCTCTGCTACACTGACCTCTGGGATCCCCAGATGCCTCAGCACCCTGGTGTCTCTAGTCCCTACTTGGACGCTGGAGAGGGTGAGCTGGTGGCCCGGCCAGGTCCTTTTCCCCCAGGGCAGGGAGTCCCTGCTGACTGTGCAGCCGTCTGCTTCCAACAGAAGTGATGAACGGCCCTGGGCCACCAGGAGCCGCCCCTGCCAGGAGTCCATGTGTCCTGCAGGTGCAGCCGATGGCTGGATGCACAGACCTGACCCCTGGACTCCGCTGGGCCTGGTTCTGTGGTGCTGTTCATGCTCCAGACTAAAGCCAGTTCTCGTAGTGAGCTCGTCCACAGCACCTGGAGACGCACCTTCTCAGCTGCGCCTTCCACCACTGAATCAGACATGCGGGGTGGGTGGGGTCAGTGATCTGCATCTCACCAGCCCTGCAGGCCTTCCAGGCTCGCCCAGCTGGTGGGGGGGCCCTCCGAGTTCCCACAGCAGCGGGTGGATCCAGGCTGCAGCGGAGACCGCCTCCTTGCTTCGCTCACCCGCTGCCCCATCGCGCTCCCTGGCTCCTTCCTGGAGCGCCCCGAATGTCACTTGTGCGCAAAAGCCCATCCCGGGTGTGCCTGTGGGGGCCGAGGTGGGTTCTCACTGCATCAGGTCATCTTCAAATAAGAGTAGATTTGCCACCTCCCCTGCTCACCTCCTCCCACATCTTTACACCTTTTAAGTCAACTGTCTCTTCTACACGGAAGAAGTGCGTTAACAACCCACGGACATTCAGGGTGAAGAGGGTGGTGGAAATGATTGATGTCTGTGTCATGTGACGTTTCTGGGTTTGGTCGTTGACCCAGTGCCCAGACTGGGCTCCCACCATGTTGTTGCCTTTTCTCCTTTAAATTCAATTCTGTCAAGTGAAAAAAAAATTCCAGAAGGAAATAAATCCTTTAATTGGAAGTCATTTTTTTCTATCATGCAAGTATCAGTTTCATACTTGAAATGAGGTCACACAGGAGCATCTGACTTCGCCTGGGGCTACGCTGTCCAGTGTGGCAGCCACTGGGCCCTGTGGCTCTTGGACACTTAAAATGTATGTCACTCTCTGAACTGACATGGGCTGTACGCCTGATCCCCACAGTGGATATTGGAGACCTGGGGGACAGAAAGACTGCAAAGTCTCTAATAATCGCTGAGTATTGGTTATTGAAATGACAATCCTTGGATATAGTAGGTTAAAGAAAACATGTTTTTAATATCACTTTCATCAGTTTCCATTAAATTTTTTTTAATGTGGCTGTGGAAAATGTAATAATATATGTGTGGCATGCACCCTGCCTCTCTTGGGCAGCGCTGGGCACCATGAATGGCGGAGGACTTGCCAGTCTGCGGTCCTGTGGGCCAGAGCGTGCTTAGTAGGGAGACTCGAGGACCGACCCACAGCCCAGAGGGCCTGGGCTCTGCCGGCCGGGGGCTCCCGCAGGAGGAGGAGGGCGCGCCCCACTCGAGCCTTCCTTCCCTTGGTCTCTGGGCACTGGTTTTGGTGCCGTGAGCCCTGATGCCCTTTGTGAGCCCGGGCGCTTCTCAGCCGCCACGCAGCACACCTGAAAGGGGCAGCCCGGGAACCGTGCGCTCCGAGGTGCCGGGAGACCTCTCAGGAGGAAGTCCCATGGTGTCCCGTGGGCAGGCCTCTCCACGGTCAACACCTCCACCGGCAAGAAACTCACCTCACTTGCAATTTAAATGATTTCCTCTCAGTCTTTCCAAATGGATGGTGGGAGGACAGCTGGTCTCCATGCTCAGTGGAAAGTCTTCTGGGTAAATCAAAGATAAAGTTCATTCTATCTGTTAACATTTCTGTTCCACAGTGAGATGACTGGTTCCTTGAAGAAAGACAGTTGTGATTTTTTTCCAATAAAAAAGGTAATCTGGTCAATTGATACAGTGTTTAGGCAAATCATGGGATTTGGATAGTGAGGTAATCTGAAGCCACAGTGTAGTAAGTTTGTGGTCTCTAAGTTCAAACCAGTACTTTAGAAGACTTCTGTTTTTGTTGCTCATAAAGTCCTTATATTTACCCCAAAACACTGTATGTGGCAACCTAATCAAAATGCGAGGGAGACTTCAGGGACCAGTGGGCAGCTTGGGGTCCCCTGCAGAGCCCCGTCGTCCTCGGGTTATTCCGCGGGCCTCTCTGACCACCTCCCCAGGATGCACGTGGGCGGGACGGCAGCCCCTCATCGAGTAAACGGGTGTTTTCTGGACCAGGTGAGACATACTCAGCCCAACACCACCAGCTGTGGAATTTGTGGGGCCCAATGAAAAATAAAAACATGGGACTCCCTGTTCAAAATTTGTTATGGATTTCAAGACGGCTATGGCCGAGCATTAAACCTTGTGCGTGGGCTCCGCTCCCCTCCGTCCTCCTAGCTCCCTGCTTCCCTCCCTCCCTTGCCCCCTTTCCTCTCCCTTCCCTCCCCCTCCTTCCATGTCTTTCGCCCTTATTGCTGTTAGGCTTTAGCAGAGGCCAGGAGCTTATGTAGGGATGCCCCGAGGCTCCCTAGACTTGTAAAACAGTTATATAAAAGCACCACTTCGGCCCCCCTGAAGTTACAAAGTATTAAGAGTACGATTATACTCGGTATTGAATGCGGAACAGCCGTGCTGATAATTTCCCCTCAAACCATCTGTCCAGGGGTCTGGTGGCTCAGCGTTTTGTGTTCAGTACATGTTCCCTGTTCCCCGCTTGGCCCCCTCCATGCCGCTGTGAGCGAGCTCGCCCGGGACTGATTCAATCAGAGAGTCTGCTGTTCTTACAGGCCAGGTGCTCGCTGCCTGCGAGGACCACGAACTGGCTTCGTGCGTGTGGACATAATCAGTACCTCCCTGGGCAGGCCGGCTTGGTGGTGCCGCCCTGGCTGAGGAGAGCCAACCCGTGCAGTGGCATGCCGGTCGGGCTCTGCCAGGTGGGGCGGGTGAAAGCCCATCTGCCCCGTCCTTCCTTCCGACGTGGGCTCCTTTCCCCTGGTTCCTTCCAGGCCTCTGATGGCCACTGGGGGCCATCACCTGCTGCAGCCGGCTGCCTGTGACTCCCTGCAAACCGGGTCACTGGACGCGCTTCCCAGGGTGTGCTGAGGTGGGTGTGTTCTGGAAATGACTTGGCAGGCGCCCAGCGAGTTCACAAGGAGAAGACAGGGGCGCGACTTAGATGGGACTTGAACTCCTATCCATGGCGGCCGGAGGACCCCAGCCCAAGCCAGTATATGGCCAAGGGGGTGCATGGCGCCCAGACTGTGGGCTTTCAAAATGAGGTTTTTAATTAACTTCAGTGTCTCCAGGGAATTCTGAAAAGCAAGCTGAAGAAAACACCGTCCTGTCCTGTCAGGTGCCCCAAGGCGTGTGATGAAGTGTCCCCGGATGTGCGAACAGGCGTCCCCAGAACAAGCGCTAGAGTGCTTGCCTCGTCCAGGCACCAGTCAGCCGGCGGTGAGTCTCTTCACAGTCACCTTAACTGCATTTCTGCAAGTTTGGGGTTTGGCCTTCCTCCTGAAGCACCCTGTTCCTGAACTTGTAGATCCATGAGAACTTTTTAGGAAAATGTAACCCAAAATATTTTGCTGGAACCATCTGAGGGTCAGAAAATATTGTCAGTGCCTTTCTTAATAACACTTGTTCACTGCATCTATCTTTGTGGAATGATGTCCTATGTCCTGGCCCCCTGGGTGTGGCGCCGGCCTCCCCCGCGAGCTGTTCACTCGCCCAGCGCCCGCAGCACAGTGAGCAGAGAGGCCGCGTGACCCCCGCCAGCTCACAGTCAGTGGGGCCTGGTGACGGGGCAGAGCCCCGCTGCTGTGCCGATCGTGGGGCCTGCAGCCCCCAGGCCCATGTGGCGGCTTGGGAAGTGCCCGTCGGGTCCGGCCCTAAAGGGCCCCTGGGCAGCCTGCTGCGGGTTCACGCCTTCAATGCTCGCCCTGGTGATGCGCCCTGTGGACCGTTCCCATGGAGTGTCCTGGGAACGACTTGGGGACGTGCACACGTGAGGCCAGGAAAACAGGTGGGGGGGTTCCACACATTCTGTGACCAGAGAGCCCCCCAGAAAGGGCCACAGAAGAAAACCCCTGGGTGTGTGTCCACCCTCAGATGCTGTCCTGCCACCAGCTTCTCACGAGAGGAAGGAGGCGGCCTGGGTGAGGGGGCAGGGCAGTTTGAGTTTCACCCTGTGTGTTGATGGTCAGACCCACCTGTTCAGCTCTGGGTTGATTGCCCACAGAAAGGTGTGGTGTCTGCCTCCTTCACGCGTCAGAATAGGCATCACGTGGTGAATGCTGGCCCTCACTGATGCTGAGTGTCCTCTGGGCCCCATCTGAATTCCAGCTCATGGTCCCCATGTCCACATCCCAGTTCTGAGTGATGGCTTGAGGGTGGAGAGCAGGTGCCACTTCCAGTCTGGGCCCTAAAGGAATCTGCCCTTTACTCTGCCACCCTATCCCGAGCTGCACTCAGAGGTCACCTGTGAAAGCTGGGAGGCCACGGGCCCTTAGTTCCTGAGTGACCTCACGGAGTGGAGCCCCCCCCCCCAAGACTGCTCCGGGATGGCCAGAGGCACAGTTCTGTGGCATTAAACCCCTTAAGGCGTTCTGTGTGCTGGAGCAGTTAGCCCACCCTTAGCAGGACAAAGCATGAGCCAGCGTGGGAAGAAAGTGTCTTTCTCAAAATATTTCATTGCAGAGACAAGTTAATACATGGCATAGGGACGTCAGGGTATTGATCACCCAGCAAACCAGCCAAGAAGTGAGATTAAAGGAAAAGTCTTCCTAGAAACACTCTCCTTGCCATGACCACCTCTCCCTCTCGAGATTTCTGACCTCAGTTAGTTTTCTGAAGGCCTCAGCTCGCCCACGCGGCAGGCGGGGCTCTGTGCCCGCAGGTGTCTGTGGTCCTTGCTTACCAGCAGGGGTGCTCTGGGAATGTGATCCTCAGACTGTCCTCCAGTCACGAATCTTTGGGAATCCCTCAAAAGAATATCAATTTGTCAATCAACCAATAAAGGCCTGCTAACTTTGGAAATATGGATCAGCTCAGGTTCAGGCTCGGAAGGGAATCAAAGTGGCACTAACACAAATCACACAGTTGAAATGCAAACCAGTCAAATCTACCAGAAACCTCAGCTTTGTCCACCAGCAGAGCCCAGGCTCAGAGGCCACCACTGTTCCCCGAGGCCCAGCGCAGATGCCGGCGTCCGTGGGGTGGCGACTCTGTGTGCTCGGGCTGTTTCTGTGACGCCTTCATCATTTCCCTGTGGAGAGTGGCACCGTGAGATGAGGTGTGACTTTTGTCTGGATACCGCTTGGCTCTGCCACCACATTGGCCGTGTTTTATATAAGGACTTGGCCATGAGCACGGGGTGTGAAGGCGTGGCTGGGGGTGGGAGGCCCCAGTGGGCTGAGCACGGTGGCCCCTCGGGTGAGCCTCCAGTTTCTGTTGGCAAAGTGGAGATGTTGCCCTGGCTCGCCAAGCGCCCTGGGACCCGCAGGAGCCGGCCCCACATGCCCAGTACTGAGCCTTATGCCTTCCTCCCACGGCTCGGCAGGCCTGGCTGTGCTCCCCGCGGCCGCCTCTCCACCTGTGCCCCCCTCTCTCTCCTCCCAGACAGTCAGCCTTTGTCCCTGGGACCATTCCTGCCTCTCTAGCCTCTGAGGAGCTGCTCTCCTGCCTCCTGGCCGCATCCCCACGCAGTGCTGCCTGTTTACCGTCCTACCCCACTCCTGTCTCGTGGCACCCCCATTGGGCAGTGCCTGCCGAGGAGCGGAGAAAGGAGCAAGGGCGTGACGGGCAGGCACCCTTCTCCCGGGGTCCCTAAGGCCCTAGGGCAGCCCTGCTGCTGAGCCCTCCCGTCCTGCATGGGGGTCACCCTCGGGTGCCGCGCTCCCTGGGTGTGCGGAGGAGGCCGGCCTGGGGCGGTGCCGGGAGCGGGGGGTGGGTGTGTAAAGAACGAGGGGTCTGCTCTGCGTGCAAGGACGGGATGAGAGCCAGGTCTACCCCGCTTGCTGAAACCACCTTTCTGAGGAGATCGGTTCTTCTCGGGGGCTCATCCTCCCAGCAAGTTTTCTCAGAGCGGCATCACCGTGCGGAGCTCCTGCCGCAGACACACAGCCTGGGGGCTGTTTCTGCAGCCGAGGGGCAGAGGTCAAAGCCCTGAGAGCGTTTACCTCAAACTAGCACGGGGTTTCCCCCACAATTAATGTTGTATGACAGTTTATAAAAAGTTCTGCTTTTCAAGAGTTTACACAACTGTTTGCCAGAGACTAAGATCGGGAGATGTTTTCTCTGCCACTGTCTTGGGAGTTTGCCTTGATCACCTGTCTCAGGACGCCTGTAGAGGGGTGACAGGGTTTTCACTGGATGGAAGATAGGGGAAAGGGGGGCAGACAGGGCAAGTGCAATCCAACCCTCGGGGCTCTCCCTCTGAGCACCCTTCACCTGTGGCGAGCCTGTCCCGGGCTGCAGACCCTGCAGGGGACCTGGGGGCTGCAGGGGAAGAGAACCGGCGCTGACAGGTTCGTGATCAGAGGCTTCCACACGGCCAGCTGCCGGTGGCCCCAGGGTGTGGCACAGCCCCCGTGGAAGCAGGGGGGCCACAGAGACAGGGAGCCCCAGGTCACCGAGAGGCCACCCCCAGCACCAGGCATGCCGCCCACTGGGCTGTGGCATGGACAGACTGAGGCCACCTGCCCAGGTGGCCTCACAGAGGAAACATCCCCGCAGAGGCAGCCACGCCCCCGGGACCGCGATTTCTGTCGGTCAACCCGGCAGGGCAGCCCTCCGGCTGAGTGTGCGGGCGGGAGCTGGGTGGCCTCTAGGGTTCCCGGACCCCCTGCACCAGTCATGAGAAGGGCTCACATCCAGAAGTGAGGACTCCCTGATGACACTGTTGTTTCTGAGTGGGATCGCCGAGCCCTGAGTCCACATGCTCCTTGCAGCCAGGCTTCGGGAGCTAGGCTCCACCTGTCAGGTGCCCCTGCCTGGGATTTGTGGGGGCAACGAGTGAGGCCTGCTCTGCTGACTGCAGGGGCGAAGCCCTGGTGTCAGGGTGGTGCTTCTGCAGCCCTCACATGGTCAGGGGGCGTCTCTTGATCCCAGGGGTCCATTATCTCAGTGACTTACTAGTGTCAGCTCCTGGTCTGTGGCCCTGTAACCAGCTGTGGCTGTGTTCTCAGCCACCCCAGCAGGTCAGTCAAGGCCCTCTGACAATGCCAGACACCAATCAAGATCCTAATAAACCTCATCTCTCCTAATACATCCCCTGAAAACAACCCCTGACCAGATCAGCCAAATGGTACATAAAATAGGAAAAAAGCTTAATTTGCAAAAGCCCAGCAGGGTTTTGCTGAGTTGTGGTGGGACTGGAGGCAATAGGGAGACCCGGTGGCCCTGGTCAGGATTCCACAGTGCTGTTTCCTTCCTCATTGGTTTTGTGCATTAATTTTTATTTCTTTAAGTATTGCACTGCAATATTGTTTACTAGATGACTGAGTCTTACTGGTGCCCAATCAGATTCTCCACTCAAGGCCAGCGCTTTATCATCCTCAGCCTGATGCAGTTCTCATGAAGTACCTAAGAGAAAATCCTAATGAGAAATGTATCTAAAGGAAACCAGAAACTTTACTAAGGTACATGCACATCACTTGAATAATTAAGAGCAACATTACTTTTCAGCTTTTCTTATTTCATAATATTTGAGTTAAAGGCATTACATGGCTCCTTGTGCACAGATTTACTGTGCAAGATGGTCATTACATTCTGTTCCAACTATTGCTGTGTTTCTGTCATGATTTCTTCTCTGGTCTGTTGGCTGCCTAGGACTGCAGTCCATTTTCCGGCACGTGGGGAGGCATCGTGGTCTTGCTGTCATCGTTTGCCAGGCCGACCATATCGTGATGAGTTTGGAGGGCTGCAGTCCTTGGCAATCTGTGGTGACCTCGGTTCCGACCCAGCCTGTGCAGACTCCCTGGACTGCAGGTGCACATCCTACAGCTGCTGGCGAGCCCCCCCATGCCAGTCAGATCAGGTGTTGGTCGCCCCATTCTCGTTTTCTGTATTCACATGCCTCTGTCGGCTTCGCCTGGCAGCCCTGAGAGGGCTGTGGTGAGGCCTCCCACGGACACTATGGGCTTACTCTTCTGTGCTTGTCAGTCTTTTCAGCTTTTATGTTCTATACCCGAAGCCGTGGTGTAAGGGCGTTTAATCTGGAATGTCCTATGTCATGGTGGATGGACAGTTTTGTCACCATGAAGTGGCCATCTCTTCCTCTAGCAGTGTTCCCTACCTTAGCGCCCACCTCACCTGTGGTGGGTATAGCAGTACCAAATTTTAGGTCACAAAGCAAGTCTTAATAAATTTAAAATGATGAAATCTTACAAAGTATCATCTCTGACCACAATGAAATTAAATGAGCAATACATGGCTGAAGGAAATCTGGAAATTAAAAAATATGGGGAAATTAAACATCACACTCTTAACCAACAAGTCAATGAATAAATCACGAAGGAATTTAGAAAATTTTTGCATTGGATAAAAATGAGAACAATAGGGTAAAACTGACTAGGTAGGGGAAAGCAGTGCTCAGAAGGAAACTCGTAGCTATAAACGCCTGCCTTGTAAAAGGCCTCGAGTAAACCACCCAACCATCCTCCTTAAGGAACTAGAAAAAGAGCAAAGTAAACTCAGAGGAAGCAAGAGCCAGAAAATGATAAAGATCAACTGGGAGATAAAATCAACTACAGAGCAGAATGGCAATGGGGAGAATCTATGAAAGCAGAAGGGGATTCTTTGCAAAAATAAAAATGTTGACAAACCTTTAGTTAGACTAGCTGAGAAAAAATACAGACAATTCTAATTATTAAAGTTAGGAATGAAAATAAGGACATGACTGCTGACTTTCCAGAAATAAAAATAATTATAAGAAAACACAATGAACACTTTTATGCCAACAAATTGGGTGACCTAAATAAAATGGACAAATTCCTAGAAACACCCATATTACCAAAACTGACTCAAGAATAAAGAATAAATCTTACTAGATCTACAACAAATAGAGAGATTGAATCAATAATTAAAAACCTTCCAATGAATAAAATCCTAGGACCAGATGGCTTCACTGTTGAATTCCATCAAAGTTTAAAGAAGAATTAATACCAATCATTCTCAAATGTTTCCAAAAACATAAGAGGAGAGAACGCTATCTAACTCATTCTATGAGACGGCTATTACCCTGATACCAAAGCCAGACAAAGACATCCAATGGAAAGAAAACTATAGGTTCATAGCCTTTATGAAGATAAGTCTAAAATCCTCAACAAAATACTAGCAATCCAAGTCCAGCAGCATATTAAGTGGATTAAACACCATGGCTAAATAGGATTTATCCCAAGAATACAAGTGTTTCAATATACAAAAATCAAACAACATAATACATCATCTTAATAGAATGAAAGGGAAAAAAGATGATAATTTTAACTGATGCAGAAAAACATTTGACAAAATCCAACACCTTTTCACTATAAAAACACTTAGTAAACTAGAAATAGAAAGAAATTTTCTCAACTAGATAAAGAGTATGTATGAAAAACACACAGCCAATATCATCAATGGTGAAAACCTGGAAGTTTAACTCCTAATATCAAGTAGAAGATAAAAATGTTTGTCCTCACTACTTCTCTTTGGCATTGTACTAGATGTTCTAGAAAGGGCAGTTAGGCAAGAAAAAGCACCCACACTGGAAATGGCGAATCAAACCTATATCTACTCACAGGTTACATAATCTTTTAGAAACCCTGACAGTGTCCACAAAAAAAGCTATTAGAGGTAATAAATGAGTTGGTGAAGTTGCAGGATACAAAATCAACATACAAAAATGAGTTGTATTTATATTCATTACCAACCAACCAATCTAAAACTGAAATTATAAATAAAATTCTGTTTATAATAGCATCAAAAAGAATAGAAAACTTGGGAATAAATTTAAGTAAGGAGATGCAAGGCTCACACACCAAAAACTATAAAACATTGAAAGACAGTTCTAAAAGAAAGAAGTGAAAGACATCCCATGCTTAAGGATTGGAAGACTTAATATTGTAAAGATAGAACTATTCCCCAAAGCAATCAAGTTAATTCCTATAAAATCCCAATGTCCTTTTTTTTTTCTCTTTTTGCATAAATGGAAAACCTGATCCTAAGATTCATATGGAATTTCAGAGAACTCCACATAGCTGAAACAAACTTGAAAAAGAAGAACAAAGGAAAATAAAAGATACACAGGTTGGGGAGGAAGAAATAAAATTGTCTTTGCAGATGACGTGATCATCTGTGTAGAAATCCAGAAGAATCAACAACTTCTGGAACTAATAAGCAATTATAGGATAGGATATAAGGCTGCAGGATACAAGGTCAATATACAAAAGTCAACCACTTTCATATGTACCAGTAATGAGTAAGTGGAATTTAAAATTAAGAACATAATATAATTAACATTAGCATCTCCTCAAATGAAATACTTAGATATAAATCTAACAAAATATGTACAAGATGTATATGAGGAAACTTATGAAACTCTGATGAATGAAATCAAAGAAAAAATAAATGGAGAGATAGTCCATGTTCATGGATAGTCAAACTCAATATTGCCAAGATGTCAGTTTTCCTCAACTTGATTTATAGATTCAGTGCAATACCAATCAAAATCCCAGCAAATTACTTTGTGGACATTGACAAACTGAATCTAAAGCTTACATGGAGAAGCAAAAATCTCACAACTGCCAACACAATATTGAAGGAAAAGAACACCTTTAATATAAAGATACAGTAATCAGACAGTGTGGTGTTGTTAAAAAAAATAGACAAATATATCAGTGGAACTTGAGAGGGCCCAGAAACATACTCCCTAAATAAAGTGGCTGATCTGTGACAAAGGGACAAAGACAGTATGATGGAGCAAAGATAGTCTTCCACAAATGGTGCTACCTACATGCTATAGGTTTGGACAAATTTATAAGATGTATCCATCATGATAGTATCAAGTTAAATATAATATAACCATATGCTCCAGCAATTCCATTTCCTGGTATGTACTCAGAAACAAAGACATGTACATGAATGTTCATAGAAGCACTATTCACAATAGACAATAGGTGGAAATAACCCAGATGTTCGTCAACAGATGAATGGATTACAAAATGGCATCCATACACAGAGTGGAATATTACCCAGCCATGAAAAGGAATGAAGTTCTGAAACATCGTACAGCACAGGTAAACCTTGAGAACATCATGCTAAGTGAAAGGAGCCAGACGCAAAAAGCCACATAGTGTCTGATTCCAGTTATAAAGTGTCCTCAAAATTCAAACCCTTAGAGGTAGAGAGAAGGTGAGTGGTCGCCAGGTCTAGGGGGAGAGGGAAATGAGGACTGACTGCTTAATGGACAGGCTCCTTTTAGGGGTGATGACATATGTTCTGGAATTAGATAGTGGTGATGGTCACAGTACATTGTGAATGTGCTAAAGACACTGAATCATACACTTTTAAATGGTTAAAATGGTAAATTTAATGTTATGTGAATTTTATAAAAGATTGATGTACTGAATCACACATACAAAAACATTAATTGGAATGTTATATTAAACAGTGAACAACTAGAAACAACCTAAGTGCCCAACAATGACGTATGGTTAAAACATTGTGCAATACGTACGTCATGGGTATCACACAGCTATTTTAAAGATTATTATGAATACTGAAGCAAAATGTAATACTTATGTTCAGAAAAAAGAAGCAGAGAACCAAACTGCATATATTTTATAATAGCAACTTTTAAAACAGGACACACACACTCATGTGTGAGCAAAGCCTGAAAAGGAAAAGAGGAACTCAAAATTATTTGTGTGGTTATGGGTTGTAGTAAAATTTTATTAAGATTTCTTTCTTTTATGGTAGAAAAGAGTCATTGCCACTCACTTGACTTGACAAATACTTCCCAAATGTTTACTTGGGCCATCAGAAAAAAGTAATAATTAGAAAACAAGTCTGAGATAAAAAAACAAGCAATACTAATACATACAATTGCTGTATCAAAAACATTCAGCAGTACACATTTTGAAATGATGACGAATGCCAAATAAGCCTGATTTCCTTGGGACTAACGCTTACAGGGAATTTCACAAACTTTCGTTCTTCTATTTATTTTAATGAAGAAGAGACTTACTTGTTTTGACTTTTCTCAAAATTTCTAAGCCCACCAACATTGATATAATATGATGTTTTAAAGAGACCCATGCCATCATTCATTCTTCCCCTCATCATTATTTTTCTTCTTCATAAAATATTAATTGATCACTAACAATATATTAGACAATTTTGGGAAGCAAGGCAGAGCAAAATGTAAATATTTTCCTCAAGAACATTTGGTCTAATAAAGAAGGTGCACATACAGAGAACAGTTCTTTCAAAGTAAATGTTTCACTTGAATCTCATCACTAATCTAGAGAGCATTTGTTGCACATAAGTAACATCAAAGCAAATGGAATATATTTAAGGATTCTTTTTTTCTAGTTCAGATAATCAGACCTTATCCTTAGCTAAAATTCTGTCCATCCTTGTTTTAATAAGGTGCCACTGATGACTTTACTGTGAAACTGCCTTGTTCAGATGGGTGTAAGTTGGTTTCATGATATTATTTAAATCTGTTTTAAGTACTTATATAATCTGATCATTGCTGAAATCAGGGAAAGAGTTCTGGCTGCATATGGACTCAGTTGCCAGCAAACCCTGGGAAAGGGCCTCTTGCCCAGGCAGATGCAATTCAGTGTTGACTCCTGGGTGCCCAGGCGGGACGCTGCGATGAGCCAGCGCTGCACTGCTTCTCTGTAATCATGCTCATCCAAGCCCTTCATTTCTTGTCTCTGGTCTTGGCTTTTGGTTGCTGCGGAAGGGATTGTACATACGATTCCAGACTCTAGTGGCCATGCTTACTTGGGAAGGAAGGGACCAGGTTGGTGACCCCAAGTAGACTCCAGTGGACCAAGACCCTGCAGACCTCTGAGATGCTTCTGACGTCCAGACCCCAGGTCCATCACTAACCCTGGGGTAACTGTTCAGCTCTAGTAAACATTTCACACAGATGTGAACTAGAGCAAAAAAAATGTCTGTGCTATTAAACAAGACAGACCAACTGAAACTAAAATCTTTGTCACCTTTAAATTGTCAGGGCCCCTAGAGGTTTCGGACCTTGTTTTGCTGTATTAAACGTATCATATACGTAAGTTGGTGTACTTCCTCTGGCAGTTTAGGGAAAATAAACATTCTGTATTCTAGTAACAGATAAAAGTTAACTAGTGCGATTTCAATTTAAAATTTGAGGTATTATAAAGTGTTGAACTTCAGCTTTTTTGCCAGTATTTTAGAATATTATAAAAATTTACTATGACAGAAATATTGTAGAAAAAAATCAAATGAGGCTTTTTGTAATCAATGCTTTTAATACAACGAAACATATCGGAATCTCTCAATTTAGAAAACAAATCAAGGGGAAAAGTGGAAAACAGGCTGAGTATAAATACCACTGCCTACCACATCTTTGAATAAGTTTCGTTTTGCGCATTATCCTCACTGGTGTTCTCCCTGGGCATTTATTTCACAGCGTCTGATACCCAAGAGCATCACAGCCAAGAAGGGCTTCCCTACAGCCTGTGGCAGGATCTCTCGTGGGGCTGGCAGGTCATGGGCTGGAGAACCCCTGGCCCCTGATTCCAGCACAGGGCTGATGGAGGGAGCTGAGCACAGAGTCTTCCCAGATGGTGTAGGGAGCCCGGTGAGCACACTCGCCGAGGGGAGCGGCGTTCCCTGCACTGTGATGGGGGGCAGGTTTCACTGGCCGAGGATCACCGTTACTTCATTCCGGGCTTCCTCGAGTGTTTCTCTTCCATGTGATTTTACTCCACACCAAGTCCTGAGACCCTGAGCAGACAGGGCCACATGCTTCTCAGGCTCAGTCCCTCCTGGAGGGATGCCAACGCCGCTGTCCTGTGCAGCTGGAGTCATAAAGCAGGACGTCATTCCACCCCGCCAGCCACGTGTGTTCTGCAGTCTGTTAATTGCCCTGCTGGATATTAAAGGGATTTCTGGGAAAAAGATCATGATACACCCATTCCAGAAATCATTTTTTAAAATTTGTGCAAGAACAAGAAACATACATATATGGTCGTTTTGTAATTATCCGATCGTTTACCGCTCTGCAGGGGGTGAGGAACCTGGTGGTGCCCCATCAGGTGAGAAGCCACGGCTCTGGGGGGCCGCCTGGCACCAGAGCAGAGGTGGAATCCCTGAGCCCACTACACTGGGTGGGATGTTCAAGACTCATGATTTCAGTATGTATTTGCTGTGTAGTCAGCAAGCATCCTCTTTTGTTACTTTTCTACGGCGGTTCTGTCCGTGAGATACCCGGAGGCATTGTGTGATTTAGCCATGAGCTCTGTTTGTGGCTCCATCAATTAGCTGTCCTTTAGGGCGGGTCACGGTCGACAACATTCCCGTCTGTTGCTTCTGCTAGGGATTCAATGCGAGGAAGCCCCGAGCCAGGAGGACTTACTGTTCTTTACTTTTATTATGGAAAATTGAAGACTTTTCCAGGCAGGACTCTTTCTTGTCCTTCAACTTGTGAGTTTTTAGTTTATTGTCATTAAGATAGTAATACTGTGACATGGTAGTTGGGGAAGTGTATTTACAAATCTTCCTAGAACACATTATTTGATGAAAATAAGCTATGGGAAACTAAGTTTCCATACATCCAATGTACAGATAACTTGAATTTTGATCATTACAGATTAAAATCTTAAAATACATATTACAAGCAAAGCCTGGACTTTTCTGTAGTGACTGAGGAGCGGAAATCCGATCGTCCCCCGCTGTGCCTGCAATCCAGTGCAGGTCGTGCTGGTGAGGGAAGTCCGTGCCGCGGAGTTGAAGGCGTCATCGGGAGTAGTTACACTGGAGTTCTTGTCTTACAAAAGTAAAGCTGGCTGGAAAAGAGGGAGGAGGTTCCAGGGGTCGGGCCCTCATGCTGGCACTGGCGGGGGTCAGGCGTGCCCCGGGCGGCACCTCCTTACCTTGGCGGGTGCCACAGCCACGTGTGGAGCCAGCCAGCCCCTGATGTCCGTCCTCCAGGTGACTCTCATGGGGTCGATGGTCACACAGGACTCGAACTTACCAAGTGGTTTTACATGAAAGTGTTCCTTTATACATATGTGGTAATTACCAAACCAGACTGCCAGTGTGCGGTGATAATCCTGACGAGTCTAACCAGCACTGCCGGGGTCACAGGTGGGAGGCGTCACGCACGAGCTGATCTCACCCGAGCTGGCTGGACAGGTAGGCACCACCTAATAGCTTTTTGCCCCTAATCTCCCAAATGTGAATGCACAGTTGACTGCATAGATCGCGGCCTCAGCTATGTTTAGAGTTCACACGTGTGACAGTTGTGAGTCTGTACTGCTAATGACGTAGTGCAGCTGGACAGGCCAGGAGGCAGACCCCAGCTTGCACTCTCGGGCAGCGGCGGTCAGGGGAATGCTGATCTACCTTCTGCCCTCTGTGCGGCACAGAGGTCACTCGGGGGGACCGGACCCATCCAGGCCCCGGTGTCAGAGTCTGTCCGAGGGCTTCCAGCTAGATGCTTCCTGAGCTGCGTGAGGGAAGCGCGGAAGCTGGGCAGCAGGCGTGATTGGCGTGACCTTCCCCTTGTCCTTGAGGACTCCCTGGCATCCCCCATGAAGCACCGCATCTGGCCCAGCTGTTCCTGCCCTGTGGGTGGCTGTCACCTGCTCCGGCTTAGCTGCTGGAGTCTCCCTGCCCCAAGTCCTTCTGTGCTTTTCCTGGAACTCTCGTTAGAGAAAGATCCTTCTTTAAAAAGGCATTTTTACAGGAAAATAACTCATTTATATGATTAGAATGGATGGTCAATCCAAATGTTTTAATAAAATAACAGTTTTATTGAAATTATAAAAAATTAAACCCTGCACCCTGAATAAAACAAAGCAGAAAGGTGAGTTTATTGTAAGGCATTCGACCCGCAGGCCTCTCTTCCTGAAGTCCTGGATGCTGGTTGTCCTGGCCTGCTGGCCTGTCTCAGATGCTCCTGGCCTCGGAACAGGGTCATCCTGCGTGGTCAGCACTTCAACCGCACCTAAAGGCCGTGAACTGAGTCAGTGAGGGGTACGAAGGCCAGGTGCCCTCTAGGCCCAGTAGTCACCTCGTCCTATTCTGGAGTGTAGCGTCTCAGCCCAGGGAGCTAGTGGGACATGGTCCCCGAGGCTGGGCAGTCACGTGGTGGAGAATGCCCACCGCCCGCTTTCCAGAAACACAGCCAAAACTTCTGGGGCGTCAGAGTGGCGAGGCAGATGGGAGAGCAAGTGACTTCACATCCACTTGAACCATGTTGCCAAGAACGGGGGTGGGAGAGAGTTAGGGAAGACCGACGTTTTAACAAATCAGACTGTAATTAATGACTGCATGACTTTTTAAGAACCCATTTTCCATTATGATGTCTGGAACCTGAATAACTTTTTGAGTCTCGAGCTGGAGAAAACTGAAACAGCCTCCTGTCTGCAGAGCTTCAAGGTCTTGGACTAGCAAATAATTTCCTAACGTTAAATAAATGCTTTATGTGTTTTGAATGTTGGTTCTCATCATTTAAGTAATGACAGGAAACTATTTTATGGCTGTAGAGCGACCATAATTAGGAGCCCGAAGGAATGCTCGGAACGTGTTACATTATGTTAATTGTCCGTGTTATCGCTGCTACTGGAGTCTACTTGAGTTCACAACGTGGGTTAATGACTCCACTGTAAATAAATGGTAAGTGTTTAAGGCAGTATTAATTGAAATGCATTCATGCAATTACAGACCCCGTATCGGGTCCCGGCCCTAAATGCCCGCTCCTTGCCTGGCTCATCGAGCCGCTGTGGGATGTCTGTCCTTTCTGCGCGTTTCCCACGACTCTTCCTGCAGTGGTGGCTGTACCTGGTGGCACCGAGGCTGTTCGTCCCCCATCCGGCAGGTGCTCCACATGGCTGGGGGGTGTACGTCTGGTCTCAGACAGTGAGGAGACCTCTCCTCGTCCATGTGGGCAGGACTGTGGACTCTCAGCTTGGCCAGTTCTGCCAGCTGGGCGTTTGCATTTTCACCCAAAACCATTGACCAGCTTCTCTGCATGAGCCCCCACTCTGCTACCCTTAATTTCCCACCAGAGTGGCACTGTGGGGGGACAATGGGAAGAAAGGGCAGGTCAGTGAGCAGGTGGCACCTCACACCTACAGAGTATGCTACGTCAGCACCCGCGTGTGCATGCTTGCGGGGATGAGGCCCCCGACAGCCCCGGGAGATGAGCGGGGTGATGGTCGCCCCCGGTGACAGGCAGGGGAAGCTGGCTGGCTGGTTCAAGCTGAGCTGGGACCAGAAGCCCAGTCCCTGGAGCCTGGGTGAGTGCCCCTGTGGTTCCCTCATGTGAGACCTTTCCTTACAGTCTGCCCCACGGTAGCCCCACTACCCAGCCAGTTGAGGAGGGGCCGGGGTGGACGGCCCCTGAGGCCTCCTGGGGGAAACCCTCCTGGGCTTGGATGGTCAGACGGCGTTCCAGGGCACTTGTTGTTAGGCACACGTTATATTCCTTCAGAAAATAAACAAGACCTAAGTAATGCACGTGGGCTGCATGTCCTGGGAACAAGTTGTCCCAGCCTCGTCCTGCTGGTTAGGACTGTCCTTCATCCTAGAGGGAAGGGAAGGACACAGCCCAGATGCCCCTCTGGAAGCAAGCCTGCCAGCGCCCAACACCCCTCTGCCGCCCTTTGGCCTGACAACCTGTCTTCTGGACGCACAGCCATGTGGCCCGGACCTCCCAGAAAGGCCATCCGTGCAGGTCTCCGCACCGGAGCCCCGCATCTCCATCAGAGCGCTGGCCGCAAGGGCACACTGACCCCGTCTGAGGGCGTCCAGGGCCGGCTCTCCACCTGGAGGGGACAAAGGGAAGTTTGTTTGATTTTTCAGGGGAAAGAATTCCACAGGGGGAAAGTAGGGACTTATGTAGTTGAAAATATCATTTCTAAAAATGCAATTTCCGGATTAATAACAAAGACGCTGTTTGAGGTCGCCAGCTCCTTTAGGAGGTGTGCTTTGACCCACAGAGCATATTGTGCCCCGCGGCTCCCGGCTGAATCATGACTTAACATTCCTCCCCTTTTTAATGTGTGATGTCTATTAAAACGACTCACTGCTTGTATGGGGCCCCCGTGGAAATGAGAAACGCAGTTCAGTTGACTGGCCACCGGTGAAATATTAACGCTTGTAACTTTAATATTTGTGTGTCTATATATTGCATTATAGTAGAGAAAAATTCACAGAAATGATTGTTTCTTATGCGAAACCTCCAAAACCCACACACTTTGTCCTACTTAGGCAGGTAACGCTTTTACACCAAGGACCCATCTAGACACACACAAAACTGTATTGATCACACACAAACCTGCATAAACATCATGTACATATGTGTGTACAGACACACACATATCCATGTGCTCATTCACACATCCTAGGTATTTATTAATGTGCTAAATATGTGTATGATTTGAGAATCTATTTCATCACTTTTATCTTAATCAACTTTTGAGAAAAGTAGGGAGAAAGAGCAGGTGGGCTGCATTTAATGAAGAAACTCACCAATTCCCTGCCTTGTATTTCTGGTCAAGAAGTTAAATTCCTCCTTTAGAAAGGAGTCAACCTCCAAGGGGAAACCCTAAGCAATAATCAATAGAGTAAATGAAGGTAAAAGAGCTCCATGTGCGTACACTTCTTTAATTTATTTACCTGCCCTGCAGCTGGAAAAGAAGGGAAATTATTATATTTTCAGGGTTAAAAATTAGACATACCAGGAAAAACGAGATTTAAGAACATAGGGGCCAGACCATTAGAAGGATAGTAGATATCATCTGTAGGTCAAGTGGCTGGATTGCTGAAATCTAAAACCAAAGATGAACATTTTCAAATTGCTAAAAACTGATACAGCATTACGTGGATAAAAAGTAAGGCTGCATTTTTAGAAAAGGAAAAATATATGTGAGTATCCATCCTGATCATTGTCAGTCATTATAATGAACAAGGTAGGTGTTTGGATACATGGTCCATATTTCCTCCTGGTTCTTGGCCAGGTTTGGCTCACAGGCTAATATATAGCATTTGTTTGAAAACTCATACATTGTGAATCAAACCTACTTCATAGAAGAAATGTCAAACAGATTCTGAGTTTGAAGGTGAACTGAAGCAAAGCTTACAAACGCTGCACCCCACGGGGGCACTGTGCCTGGCTCTGGGGTGGGGGGTGCATATGTGTCTGGGCAGAGCCCCCACGTCACGCTTTAAGTGCTGCGTGAAGAGAGGCGGTGACTGTGGACGGTCCAGGCCACCTTCCGGACCATGTTTGGGTTTGCCCATCTCTCCAGTTGACATGTTTGCACAGGTTTTATTTCCAATGATATGGTCCTAGACCCTGGGTCTATCCCGTCTTCAGATTTTGCCCTCAGACCCCGATGAGGAGGTTCGAATCCACAGCGGCTGCCCCTCAGGCGTGGGTGACAGTCACGGCGGTGGCTGCAGGGACGGGGGAGGGAGGTCATGGCTGCGGGTGACGGTCATGATGGTGGTCACGGCAGTGCCAGTGAAGGTCGTGGTGACGTCATGAGCAGTGGTCCCGACATGGCTGTGGAGGGAAGGTCGGAGGCCAACACCAAGGGCTGTGGTTGTGGGTGATGACTGCTGGTGAAGGTCACAGGTGATGGTCCCGACCTTCAGGGGCAAAGGTCACAGGGGTGCCTTCTGGGAAAATGTGCTGTTTTGGGGAAACAGAGAGCTCAGTTATCTGGATCTCGGGTGGCTCTTTGGGCCCCCCAGGAAGGGCTCAGTTGTACAAATATCAGACTCAATTTTGAGGGAAGGTGTGTAGAGGGGCTTGAAGGGAACCATGTGTAATGCAGAGGCACGAAGGGGCATGTCAGCAAAGGAAGACAAAGTACAGGTCAAGTGTCAGGGAGTTAAACCCTGACACAAGTTTTGGACATGGATTTGGGAGATTGTTGGATTTCCTCTGGTTTCTGGGATGGAAGTCAGGGAGGCAGAGTTCTGGTAGGAAGGTCAGGGAAATGCAGAAGAGTCACCACTGTGATTGGAACAGAATATCCATCTAAGTCTGCGCGTGGGGGATTAAGGACAACCTGGCCCATTTCCCCGTGAACCCCTCCCTCCAAGCTGCGCGCGCACGAAGCCCTGGGGGCGGCCGGCGGGACGCCTTTGCTTCTCCAGCTGCGGCAAGACCGCTCAGTGGGAGAAGCACACGTTTTCTCCAAACTAGTCTCATCTCAGCTCTCCAAGAATGAAGAAAACAAAGTCAGCACACGTGAATGTAAATCTGGCTAATGTGAGAATTTCGATCTCATGTTTTATTTTTAACTATGAAATCTGGCAGCTTTCAGGCCTCTGAAGTCTCCCACTGGATGAGAACACGCAGGGGCCGAGCCCGCTGAGGATCCACTTGGAAAAACCTTCAGAGCATCACCCTGGCCCCACCCCCGTCCTGCAGGAACCGCACCGGGAAAATCATGTATTTCTATTTTAATACTTTGGGATGTTTTGGGGAAGGATTTGAAGGTTATAAACTCAGTTGACCTGTATTTTCTTCTCTGAATGTTAGACCCCTACAGGGTTTTAACTTAAGGACTTTTTGAGTTCCTGCCATGCAAGTGTTTGCTCCATTTCCCACGGCGGCCCTTTCCCAGTCTTGCACAACTGCAAAACACATGAGTAGGCACTGCCGAAACTTTCCAAACAAACTCACCTTTGTGCTGAGGTAATTATGGAAATTTCCATCCGAAGCGTGTGCTTTGGAAAAGGAGGCAAACGCCAAGAAGGTGGGCGATGGCTCCTGGTCATGTGGGCAGAGTGCCAGCGTGTGGGCGTGCAGGCTAATTTCACAGCTGGTGTGTTTTCTGCTGACCTGAAACTGAAGTGGAGGGAAAAGCAAACCGTGGGCAGGGCAAAGAACTTCAAAAGGATTTTGACAAAATGATGTGAATGAGTCTATACATGAGATCTGCTGGACAGGAAACTAGACGCCTTCTGTGACTATAAGCCTAGAAAGTTAAATCTGAAGAGCAGAAATAAAATTAAACAGAAAATAGCAGAGCAGGCATTTCTTTAAAATGATATTTCTAAATTGTGCATGATTTACTCAGGTGATTATTTCATCTGTTGAAGATGTTGTTGGGATGGGTGCCTGGCACCCTCACTGGCAGCACAGATGTGTGGATTTGCATCTGTATATTCCACACACGTGTGCTTGGGCTGGAGAAAAAAGTAGCAAACTGTTTGATGGCAGATGAGGGGGGTCCCAGCGTCTCTGCGAGGCGGCTGGCCAGGCTGGTGCCTGACAGTCAGGCAGATCCCAGCTGCCCAGCTCCTTGTGCCACTTCCCACATCCAGCGTCCTGGCTGGAGGACCCCCTGGCTGCGCTCGCCCCAGAGCCTAAGCCGACCCATGGGCAATGGGAAAGAGACCCTCCGGCCAGCTTCCCCTGGCCATGTATGCCCTGCTGAGCTACAGTGCTGGGAGGCTCTGCGCGCACTAGACCACCTCTGGGATCTGTCCAGAGGGAGGACCTACCCCAAGAAGAGAGTGGCCAGCCAGGTAGCTACCAGCTCTGCTGTGCCCTGCGAGCCCAGGACACTCACCTGGGGTTTGGCCAAACTGTACCTTCGGGTAGGTCCTGAAGGGCCGATGGGGTTGGCCTAGGATGGGCGGGGCTGCCTGCGCAGGACGGTGCCTGCGGGTCTCTGGGACAGGTGAGGGGTGTGGCGGCTGGAGCACAGCTTGCAGGCCGCAGGCGGCAGTGCTGGTCACGTGGGCAGAGTGCCAGCGTGTGGGCATGCAGGCTAATCCTAATCAGGACCCTGTGCCCTGAACTCCTCCTGAACGATGGGTGAGGGTTTCCTTGCAGGGAAGGGGGAGGGAGGGGTGACTAAAACTCATGGAGCTGTGTTTTGAAGAGGAAACACAAAATTTAGAAAAAACACTTAAAAAACTTAACAAGTATTGAAGAGGGGCTTGGAGAGGATGGTTGGATCTGGGCGACTGAGGTGGGAAGTGGCCTCGGGAACATGAACAACCCAGGAGAACACACGGGAATGGTGGTGCGTCTGGTCACTTCCAGGACGCGTGGGCACTGATGGAAAGAGGAGGGGACTTGGTGTCAGGAGAGGCCATGGCCTCGGTGCAGCCGCAGCCGATGTGGGCAGGGAGCAGGGCGAGGCTGTCTGGAGGGCCAAGGGGTGGTTCAGAAGCGCAGGGATCAGGGATCTTCCAGGGAGCTTGGCCCTCAGGCAGGAAGCTCTGTGGTGGGGAGCAGCCTCGGGCCGCAGGACTGTCCTGGGGCCTTGTGGGGCTGCCGCTGGCTTCTCTGAAGCATCAGCTACTGATACAAAGTCCCAGGCCGACAGGTCGGCTTGGAGGGACCCCAACGAGACTGGGGCCGAACTGGCTCTAGGGCAGCAGGCAGGGGAGCCCCGCCGGGCATGCTCCGCTTCTCTCGCGGAGGTGGGAAGGTGCCCAGAGTAAGAAGGCGGCTCACGCGCCAGTTCGTCCAGATCAGTGACAAGCTCAAACACTGTGGTTGGAAGGGGGCTGGGGAGCAGCTGTGAATCTACCTGTCAGCGGAGGCGACACCCGAGATTCGCCACCATGCTCGTCAAGACAGAGGGGGCGTGTGATCGCTGGTGAGGTGGGCTGACTCTGTTAACCACGGAGGCAGTGACGGCCGGGGCTCCTGTGACGAGGGGTGTGTTGGGGGTCCCCGTGGAGATGCCAGGCTGACCTGCAGTCAGTTAGGCCTGTGTCGTGAACTGAACCGGGAAGGCAGCCTGGGCTGGGGAAGCTGAGGCCCCGTGGCCAGCGTGGCCCTGACCTCACCGTGGCACCCCTGGCCGGAGGTCCCTGCCTGCCGTGTGCCCCGCAGCTCCACAGCACGTGCAGCTCTGAGCAGGTGCCGCCGTCCTTGCATCTCTCTGGGGCGATGAAGGAACCTGGGCCCTTCTGACGGGCTGAGCAGCGAGGTTGGCGGTCACAAGCAGAGATGGCCTCAGGTCCCCACTGGGATGCCCTGAGCTGGCCACGCTGCTGATGTCCTGGGGACACGAGAGAGCCAAGAGTTTGTGGTCACATCTCAGCAGTTACAGGATTCAAAGGAGGGTTTCCTCCAAGAAGCAGCATATCTCTGGCGTTATGACTAGAGGTTTATGGAGGACCAAGAGTGGCATCTCAGTAGGAATGCAGCCCCAGGGGCAGTGAGCACCCCGGCCTCTGGGAAGCTGGCTCAGGGGACGGTGGACTCCCAACGAGGCCCTGGGCATGCCCTCTAGCCTCTGCAGCCATTAGCTACTGCAGCATGCCAGCTAGCCCCAGCTCTGTGGTTTAGAACAACGGCTGTTTCCCCAGCGCACAATCCGTGGGTCAGCTACCTGACAAGGGCTGAGCAGCCTTGCTCCCAGGGGGGCCTTGTTCAGGAGCCATGGATGGCTGCAAGCTGGCCTGGGGATGGGGGAGGTTGGTGCTGGGGGCTGGTCCCAGGGCTCAGCTGGTCAAATTCGTCTCAGCTCCCACTTCTCATCCTCCAGCTGGCTTTCCGGGCATGCTCACAGGGCAGTGGAGCTCGAGGCCTTGTTGCTGTGTGCTGTTGGCCAAAGCAGGTCGCAGGGCCACCGGACTGCAGGGGTGGGGACCACGGCCCGTCTCACTGGGGGGAGAGGTTGCACGGCCTCGCTGTGGACGCAGAAAGGAGGGGAAGATCACGGCCATCTTGCAGTTTTCCTTACGCACCTTCTGCTGGAACGAGCATTCGCCTTTCCTGGCAAGACTTGGGTGCAGGTTACAACAGATCAGAGACTGGAGGGGGCTCAGCAGGGGCCCCAGCCTTGGTATCAGACAGTTGTTCACTCTCTGGTGCTCCAGGCACCACCAAGACTCCTCTGATTTGGGGACCTTTTCCCTGAACGAGTCCAGTGGGAGGGAGAAGACCTGTCAGAAATAGACTCATTTCCCTGAATGCTGCCATAAACCTACATGTGCACAGAACTTCATGAAAACCCCATGTTGAGCAGGATTCGAGTACTAATTACTGAGGGGAAGTAATAGAGACCCTTGGAGGAGGAATTCACATGCAGTGAAACATCCCCATTCAGGGCCACGGCGGGATGTGTGGACAATGCTGAGCACCCGGCCGAGCAGCCAGGGGACTCATCCCAGCCGTCTGCCTGCCCTGGCCACCACGCCCGGGCCACCACGCCCGGGCTCTTCACATCAGATCTCAGCTGGGGAACCTTGTCCTTCATCTTGAACGGTGTTAGTGACTTGCTTTTTTCCCATATTTCCTTAGTACCCCCTTTCCTCCTTTAGTCTGAGGCATTTGGTATTGTTGCAAAAATTTTTAAGGCATTATGCAAAGAAAAGTCATCTTTTCTTTTTACTTCCGTAAGAGTAATAATATGGTGGATTCTTTAGCAAGACAAACATCTCAAAAGCCAGGGGTTACCATGATAAATGAGGGCTTCCCAAAAACCAGTTGCCCCTCCTCACAGAGCGGGGGCCAGACAGTATGCGTCCACTCCAGACGGCCTCCCTGTGGGAGGAGAGCATGAGGGCCGGGGGCAGGGATGGAGGTGGGGGCAGGGGAAACACCCCCACCTCTTCCCTGCTGGCCTCCATCAGAGCCAGCATGTGCATGCGTGAGCACTTGTGTGCATTCACATGTGTATGTGTGTATGTGTTCATGTGTGCACAGGCAGATGTATGCACCTTATGTGTTCACGTATGCCTGCATGTAAATGTGTATATATGCGTATATGCACGTGATGCACACGGATGTGTGTGCGTGTTTCTGTGTGGAGAGCTCCGTGGTGTGGAAGTCCTGGGGATGGTACCGAGAGCAGCCTGGTTCCCAGAGGCCCAGCGCAAGAAGCAAGGCCCTGGGAGGAGGGAAGGACTCACTGGGGTCTGGGTGGCCCACCAGCTGCTGAGCAATGAGTGGAGATGGTCCAGCCCCACTTGACAGATGAAGCCCATTGTGTGGACCCCACTGAATGGGGCTACACGGCCCGGAGTGCTCAGGACAGGGTCCTGATTAGCTCCTGTGGTGGGCCCAATTGTGGCCCTGGGAAGGAAGAGGGATGGAGCACCAGGGTGGTGAGTTCGCACGTTGAATAATGGAATCTTTGCTGGAAGATCTGGTTGGCCTACAGGAGGTTCTCAAGCCAGGCGGGCCATGGTCACCTGAGCCTGCGGCCTGGAGCCTCAGCCACTGGTGGGCAGGCCGGCAGCGGGTGGGCTGAGAGCCTGGGCGGGCGTGTGGTATGTCTGAGCACCCCAGGTTATCTGCAGCCCCAGTGCGTGTGGGTGAGCAGGGCGATTCCAGGCCCAGGGCTGAGCTCTGTCCACACCCAGGGGTTCGAGCATGGCTGCAGCAGGACAGGGAGACGGCCTCCAAGGAGCACCTGGTGGAGCTGGCCCTGCACACGGGACCAGGGCTTCACAGGAACACCATGGACAGGACCAGTGTCTCCTGGGAACCCTGGGGCCAGCAGGCAACTCTCTCCCAATGCTCAGAGGCGGGGCAGGCACCAGCGGCCAGGGGCTGGGCCTTCCTTCCCCAGGCTGAGCCAAGGGAGCCGTTTCTTTCCTCACAGGGGTCAGAGGACGGAGCAGGTGTCCCGGGCCAGTGTTTTCAGCTCACCCTCCTGCTCAGTGCGCCCGTCCGTCCCACAGAGGACGACACTGAGGTTGGGAGAGACTTGGTGCCCTTCAGCCTGGAGGCCACAGGAGGCTGACTCTCGACTGCTTCCTGCCTCACCAGGGTCGGACAGTCCCCGGGCCCCTTACACTCCTTGGGCCCATCTGGGGTCTTTCCACACAGGGTCTGTCTTGCCGCATCGTCCCTGCAACTCACTGAAGCCTCTGGGGTGGCTGGGTGGGCTCCCACTGGGCACGCCCCCACCTTCTCTTGCCCCCGACCCCTCCTCCCCGTCTTCACAGAGGGGCTTCAGCTTCAACCTCCTCCCCTGCCAGGTGCCTCCAGCGGAGAAAGCCATTCTGTCCAGGACCACGTGCCCCGATGTCCCCTTCCTGTATTTAACAAACCACTCTTGACCTCACATCGCAGCCTCACCATGAGCGTCTGGTGAACAAAAAAAAAATGTGTTTGTCTTGAATCAGTTTTTTTTAAATAAATGAAACAGAGTCTCATGAAGACAGGAGGCTGATTTCCAAGCTTACCTGGTCAAGACCAAAGCAGGGGCTGGTCCACGCGTGTCCTGGTGTCCTGCCACACGTGGATGGCAGCTGGCATGTGGATGTGGCCGTTTTAGGCACATGAGCACAGACCCTCGCAGATCCTGGCAGGGAGACGAGTTTCCTCGTGTGTTCCTGAGAGTCCGTTCACCAAACGCACACACTGAGACAGCCCAGTCCCAAAGCACTGAGCTCTGGGGAGCAGAGGGAGGCCCACAGACGCTCCAGCCTCCGTGGCTCTCAGCGGTCCAGCCCAGGACCCCCAAAGTCGCCATGGGCACAGCACCTGCCTTGCTGAGGACAGCGGGCATCCCCTGGTGGCCCTGTCCCCTCGGGGCCCCGCCCATGCCCACCGTCACCACTGCCCTCGCTCAGGAGGCGGACTATGAAGCTGCACACGGTGTGGGAGCCTGTTGGTCACCATCCTCTGTGTTGCTGAGGGAAGGCTGTGCCCCAAAGAGGTCACGGCCCCCTGGAAAGGCGGATTTTCCATCTCCGAGACACAAGCCTCAGAAGTAATGACAAAGCAGAAAGAGGAACCAGCTATGATTTGTGTACCTTACGAAGGAAAAAAACATCAGTACAAAGAAAGATTAAATCATCTCAAATATTCAATGACTCAGTGCGTTGGCCACCAGGGTTAAGTCGTTTGCTGTGGTCCGAGTTCTCTGAAACCTGCGGTGGTGCAAATGCAGGACCTCCTCTAAGGTGCAGTCATATTCCATTACACATGCCCATCGTCTGCGTCCATCTACCCGGTGACGGACACACAGGCAGCTCCACATCTCGGCCCCGTGAACCGTGCCGTGGTGTGCGGGGGTGCAGACGGCTCCCTGAGATCTGAGATTAAGGCAGTCCCAGGATAAACACTACATGATCCCACATCAATAAACTGGCCAAATGCCCAGCAACAGGGAGAATGTGCTGTGGGGCGGGGGGGGGGGCACAGGGGCGGCGAGGTCCAGGTACAGCCGGGCAGGCTCAGAGAGCCGCGCACTCTGTGTCTCATGAGCACAGGCCGAGGGCTGAAGAATGGAGGAGGGGAGAGCTCTGGGGAGTGTTCTCGCCACAGGATAAGTGCGACACATCAAATTCAGCGTGTGAACAGATTACGACTGCTTGTCTGATAAGCTCTGAGGCGGCTGGAGGGGCTCCTTTGATGTGGGATGCACGTCTCCTTTCCTTGCATTTCTGGTCACCTCCCAGCTTTCCACTGTGGGTTCTGTCTGTCCCTTATGCTCCTGTCCTGTTCGGTTCACTCTGAGTCTGAATCAGTATCAGTTCTCGGCCAGCTTCGCCGAGTGACCTCTGCTTTCCTGTACCTGCCGCACACCTGCCCCAGCCAGGAGTGCCCACCCATCCAGGGTACAAGGACAGCTTCCTCCGACTTTGAGGAGTGACCCCTATGTGTCCGCAACCCGATTTGCTGCCTGCATTTCACTGTGTCCTGTCTCTGCCAGACTGAGAGCCCTGATCCCCCAGCGTGAGGCCCTCATGCAGGGCAGCCAAGGGCGTGCTGGCAGCTGCATGCCTTCCCTCCGCCTGCTTGGCCCTCCCCGCTGAAGGCCGAGTGGGCAGCCTTGACACTCCCTGCAGCGCTGCCCACCCTGCAGCCAGCTGAGAGTTTCTGGTGGTGGAGTGACTGGACGGGCAGACTGTGGCCTTGGACGGGGATCTCCCATGCGTAGGGCACCGGGGACGCCGGGCTCACCATGCTGCATGCATTATCTAATTCAGTCCTCAAGCTGGCCAGGGGGAGGTCGGGGCACTGGGCTCCCTCCCCACCCAAGTCTCGCGGAGCTCCTAGGAGCTGCCCCCAGGCCTGGCTCTCCCTGAATCAGGACTCTCGCCCACCACACTCTGCCAACTCCCATTTCTTAGACTACAAGTTGCTGTAAAGCAGTTTTCAGCTGCTTGTGCAAGAGCTCCAAGGCCCCGGTGACAGCCTGACGTGGCCCTGCTGGAGGGTGGGAAGTGGGTAGGACAGCCCGGTGGCAGTTCCGATACTAGTGTGGACTTGGCATGCACAGGCATTTTGTTCTGGGAAGGACTCTACCTACAACTTCATCCACTTTTTACAAGATCTGGTGCTAAAGCCTTGGGCTCCTGGAGGACAGGACATCCTCCCAGGCTTGTAAAGTCGCCCCCACAGGTGCCCAGAGGTGCACACAGGCCACTCTGCAGGAGGGCTGGAGAGCATGCCCAGGGTTGGATGGGGTCTGGAGAAGGCAGGCGGGGCTCGGTGGGGGCGGCAAGCAACAGCCAAACAACAGTTTTCCCAGGCATGGGGAGAGAAATAGGATGTCTAAAACTGGAGCGTGGCGGTAATTTTGGAATTCTTTCCAGCTGCATACAGTCATCCAGCAACAGCTCCCAGTGAGAACGGCCCTCTCCCGGAGCTGGCGCTCTGGGATGTCTCAGGGCCAGGAAGGAGCCGGGAGGGCGCGGACCCCACTTAGCCCCTCAGCCTCTGGATAGTTGTTCCTGCCGGAGGGTGAGGAAGGTCAAGTGCCCTCTTGGCTGGGCGGTGGGGTGAGGCTGAGTTTCTTGTGTAAGCTCGCCTCCTGGCGTGGAGCGGCTGTGGGCGTCCTGGCTCAGCCCTGCCCCCTGGGCTTCCTCCTCAGACCCCGTCACTGGCAGGACGTACCCCCCAGAGTCTCGGGGCTGCAGGACCAGCGCACGCACCTCACAACGCTTGCCATCTCCTCACTGTCTTTGGAATTCTGTCATCTCCAACTCGGCTTGCCTGGACATGTGAACGGAGTGGGCTTTCAGGAAGGAGAAAGAAAAAAGGAATCTTCTCTGCATGGATGATTCTTAATATTGAAATCTCCGTGAAGAAGGTTGCAGGAAAATACTACTTGTGGGACCACAGAGCAACAGAATATGGATGGGATCCTTTGGTTTCCTTTATCATTTAAAAAGGATGTTTTCACATCTCAAATGGTTTTGACTCTCAGCCACAGCTACACAGAATCAAGGAGACCCCGTGAAGAAATGCCAGCGAGGGTGGGTAGTCACCAGAACCTTGAACATCGTCCTGGCGTCTCTGGGAATTGACCTGGAATCACACAACTGCTCTACAAATGGTTCCAAGAACTAATTCCACGTCAACACACATCTAATTCATTATTTATGTAGCAAATTATCTTCCGCCACAGCAAGCAGGGGACTTGCCAAATAGGCCGACACCCTGTCTTCCTGATTTCCTTTGCTTTTTTGGGAGGGTGGGGTTTGGGAGCTGGTCAGATGTTGGACTGAAGAGCCCCAGGGCTGTGTCTACATGGGGCTCTGTGTCCCTCTCAGGCCTCAGGCTCGTCTCCGCTGCACTTCCTCCAGCAGCTCCTGAACTTTGAACTGTGTTATGTCCCAGGAGGCCTCCCCCTGTCCTGGTTGGGGGATGCACTGACTACCTTCCAGCCATCAGGAAGATTAACAAAAATCCAAGGCTTATGGGCTTGCAAATACCTTGAGAGCTTTTTGTGCAGAATGTTTATTATTTGGGAAAAGGCTTGATTGCAAACCTCTTCTTGAGCAGCTCAGAATGATGGTAGAAGTTTGCAAAGCTGCAGCTGTGGCTGGGTTGGTGGGAGGGATGTGCACTTCCACCAGTCATAGGGCTCAGCAGAGGGAATCACTCACCCCACACTCTCCAGAGGTGCCGGAAGTGTGGCTTTCGAGAAGGATGCATTTGCCAGGGGCCTTTTCTGTGGCTGAGTAGCTGTGTTCTTTGCTTGCATGGGAGTTGATCTATGAAACGGTGGCATCCATTTAGCCTATTGGCTTGGCTGCTAGGACGCATACTTGCTCCAGCCCTCTTTGGAAGGATACAAGGTTCATCTTAAGTTTGATTTGTGACTCAGGCTGTTCTACCAGAAAATAAGAGCCAATAAGCTTTCCATTGTGTAAATATTCTGTAATTTTAAAGCACCTTTGAAAACCTCTTGCAGCTCCATGCAGGTAGGACTGTATGAAAAAATTAACACCTTGATGGTTCCCCTCCTTTGTTAAATGATTTATTTATAGCCCTTCTTCTGTGGAAAGGGCATTTCAGGAAAATTGGGAATAAGTTATACTTCTAATGTTAAAATGGCAGTGGAAAATGGTGTTTGAACTCCTTGGAGGCATCCTGGCACTACTTAATGACATTCAGCTCCAGGACCCCAAACATTATGTGTGGTCCCTGTGACAAATCGCCAACATTGGATTGGTGACGTGGGCGGTGGGCTCTGGGACTGGGGTAGAGGAGGGGGTGGTCTGGGCAGGTAGCCTCATTGTGCGTAGTGGACAGTTAGCAAGTGTGTGTCCTGAACAGCTTCTTGGCCAGGTGCTGGGACACAAATCCTCCTGCTCCCAGAACTAACGGTCTGCTTGGGAAGAGGGTGGCAGGGTCATTGGGGAGAGGTCCCATGGAAGGTCCCACTGTGGAAGCCCTTATGCTCTCCACACGAGGCTCACGCTCACTGGCGGCCGTGTGCTCTGGTTGCCCTGTCTGCGGATTCCCAGACCTCCTGCCGTCGCCATTTGCTTTATTCTCTCTGGAGGGAACGGGGAGGGACCATGGATTCGGGGGCAAGGTCCTGCGGCCAGCTACATCATCCATCTGTGATGGTTCATTTTACGTGTCCGTTTGACTGGGTTATGGTGCCCAGATACGTGATGAAACATTATTCTGGGAACAGAAGAGAGAACCCAGAAATAAGTCCATGTATATATGGTCAGTTAGCTTACGACAAAGAAGCGAAGGCTATACAAATGGGGAGATAATAATGGTGTTGGGAAAACTGGTCAGCTTCATGCAAATGGATCAGACTGGGTCACCGTCTTACACCTTATGCAACATTAAGTCAAGAGGTTAGAAGACTTGAATGTAAGATTTGAAGCCATGAAACTCCTAGAAGGAAGCAGGCAGGCAGCTCCCTGGTGCAGGTCTTGGCAATGCCTTTTGGAGTCTGACATTGAAAGCAAAAGGAACAAAAGCAAAAATAAACAAGTGGGATGACATTTTATAAAGCTTCTGCACAACAGAGGGAGCCATGAACTCAGTGACACCACCACCTGCTGAATGGGACAAATTAATCGCATGCCCTGTATTGGATAAGGGGCTAATGTCTAAAATACAGAAAAAGACCATACAACTCAATAGCAAAAAAACAAGCAATCTGATTGAAAAGTGGGGAGAAGAGCTGTATAGGCATTTTCTTCCCCCAAAAGACATTACAGATGGCTACCAGGCATGTGAAAAGATACTCTACCTTGTTAATCACCAGGCCAGTGCAGATCAAAACTGCTGTGAGATATCCCCTCCCTCCTGTCGGAGTCAGAAAGACAGGAAGCGACAAGTGTCGGCGAGGATGTGGACAAATGGGAACCTTGTGCCCTGTTGGTGAGAATGTAAATTGGTGCAGCCACTGTGGAAAACGGTATGGGGATTCTTCAAAAAATTAAGAACAGAACTACCATATGACCCAGCAATTCGACTCCTGGGCATTTATCTGAAGATAATTAAATGAAAACACTAGCTGGAAAAGGTGTCTGCGCCCCCATGTTTATTACAGTGCCATGTACAGCAGCCAAGATATTGAAATCAAGCAAGTGTCCCTCAGTGGGGCCTCAGGAGATGGATGGATGAAGGGATCCCCTCCCACACACACACACGCGCACGCACAGCGGAGTAGTCCTCCACCGTAAAAAGAACGCGATCTTGCCATTTGTGACGACACAGATGGACCTCAAGGGCAGTGTCCTGCATGAACTAAGTCAGACAAAGCCAAATACTGCATAATCTAACGTATATGTGGAATCTTAAAACAAAGCCCAAGCTCATAGATAACAGAGACCAGATTGGGGGCTGCAAGGAGTCAGGGGTGGGAAGTGGGAGAAATGGGTGAACTTCTTCTTCTTCTTCTTCTTCTTTAGTTTAAATAATTTGAATTAAAAAAACATTATTCTGGATGATTCTGTGAAGGTGTTTTTAAAGGTGGACTTGGAGTCAAGCAGCTTACCTCAAGGTGGGTGGGTCTCGTCCAATCAGTGGAAGGCCCAGAGAGGCCAAGCTCCCCAGAGCAAGAATGAATTCAGCCAGCAGAAGGTTTGTGGGCCCGGACAGCCTCGAGTCCCCAGCCTGCAGGCCTACCCCCACCAGATTTTGGTCTCTCCCAGCCTCTGCAATTGTTTGAGCCAATTCTTTAAAATAAATCTCTCCCGCTCTCTCTATAGACACCCTGGTGGTTCTGTTCCTCTGGAGACCCCCTGCTAGTAGCCCCATCTTATTAATAAAAGTCACAGCCTCCCTTGAGGAGAGCTGGGCAGCTGGCCTGGCACCACATGGCGGGTTTGGGTGTACATCCAGATCACCGTGCGTTCTCTAAGGGGACCACCCTGGGGCAGAGCAGAGCAGCGGCAGGTGGGCGTCGACTGGCAGTCATCTGTGCCGTCTTCCTGACACTCCTGAGGGGCCCCTGCCGCCGCCCCGCTTATGCAGGAAGGTCCGGCGACCTACCCAAGGCTACACAGCTGGCTGGGGCCACAGCCCAGATTTTGACTCAAGCAATCTACCCTGAGTCCCCAGTTGTGTCGGGCACACTGGACTGCATCTCTTACAGAAGTCCCCCCTCTACCTGGGGAGAGGAAGTCCCCCCACCACCTGGGGATACATAAGCCCCCCCATCGTGGGGAGATGTAAGTCCCCTCTTTTTCCAGGGAGATATAATTTAAAATGAATGGATTTTAGAAATTGCACTCAATGTCAGTTTATCACATTGTATTCCATTTAATACAAGTCTCCACCTATATTTCATAATCAAATGGAGAAATTCATGGGTGTTACAGAACATGTGTATTGGATTTTTAACGTGTGACCTGCTATCTGTTGGAAACCTTACAGATCAAAGATCTGCTGCTATGAGTCTGCATTTTGTCACAAGTGAGGTGGACACATCGAAGGGCAGGAAGCTGGGTGTGCTGCCTGCCAACTCGGTGGGCTACCCAGGGGTGGGGAGGGCAGGAGGCTCCCCGAGCCTGGATGCAATCACACACCACTCGTAAGGCGGCCCGGGAAGGGCAGTCACTCGCTGTCTCTACACAGGCTGCCTTCAGACTAGAAATGAACTGGGTAACTCAGTGCAATGCAGAGCTTTCTGGTCTTGAGCAGGATGGCTAGGGGGATAAAGGTTCTGTGGGAGCCCTGCATGATGGCCTGAGGCTGGCTTGAGTTTGCTGGGATGTCAGGGCAGGAGGGGGCAGTGTGTCTTCCTGTGTGAGTAGGGAGGACAGCGTAGGTATGTCTTGTTGCCCTGGCAAGTTCTGGGTGCTTCGTTGTCCTAGATGTTTGGCAAAATCTAAGGAAGGGCTCTATGCGTGATAAGCCGACGGCCCGGACAGGGAGAGAAGGCTCATAATGCTGGTGACGTGAGGGGTGAGGCGGCCATTCTGGAGATCCCTCACGCGTGCTGCTAGCTCACAGCGCCCGTGTGCACACTTCCTGGGGCCGCCGAACTAAGCGCCACAGCAGGGCGGCTGCAGCAGCAATTATCCTCCCCCAGGGGAGGCCGCAGCGCGAGGTGAGGGGCGGGCAGGGCCGCTTCCCTCTGAGCCTCTGAGCACAGTTGCTCCTGGGCACCGCCCACCGGTGGTGGCCTCAGGTCCTTCTCGGTGTGTGGATGACACTGGCTTCGTGTCCCCATCCTCACAGGTCTGTCTCTGGGTCCAAACTTTCCGTTTCACAAGGGCAGCGCTCACTCTGATGGCGTCAACTAAACTTGAACACCTGCAAGACCCTATTTCCAAATAAGGTCACATTCACCGGTACTGGGGTTAGGACTTCAACACCCGGGGGAGACAAGCAACCCAGTGAGCCCACAGCGACACTTCCCCCTTCCCGGGAGACGGAAGGGGTGAGCAGAAGGCGCTGTCACCGCAGCTCGTGGGCAGGCTGCCCCGGACGTGTGCATCTGGTCTGGATCACGCTCTACTCCCGGAGGAAGAAATGCGAAACTTGGAAAATCTTTTCTCAAGGACTCTTTGTCTAAAATTTTTGCTGGCTCATCTTCTCTAATTCTGTTTTAGAGCAGAGAAAACCCCCTCCTCAGTGCCCCAAATGGGGTAAAAGAATTATGGCTGGATATTGGGAATAGTCCACAATTTCTGGCTCACGGATGCTTTGGAGAAGGCAGAGCACATGCCTTTTTTGAAACTGTCCCCAGGGTGCACAGGCGGGGGAGAAGCCCAGGGCCCTGGGGTCAGCCCACTGGACGGCAGGCGAGCACAGCCCACCCGCCGGCGCGGCCTGCTGACCGCTCAGGGCTGCAGGGGCTCTTCCCATGCCTGTTCCTCAGCGCGCTGCCCGTGAGGCCTGTGACCGCTTTCAGGATAGTGGCTGGGGCTGGAGAACCTCTGGAAGCAGATGTGGTCAGTCAGTGGACAGACGGTGTCTGTCCTGGCCTGGGGGTGGGCAGTTCCCTAGGGAAGGCGACCCCTGCCACATGGGGGCAGGTGATCAAACAGAGGCCACCTGACCATCATCTTCCTGCGTGGACGTCTCAGCTTCAGGATCACAAGCGCTTTTGGAAATACAGCTTGTATGGTTAATTATTTTGCAAAAGTTCTTCCAATGCCTCCGTGTGCCTTTGGGGGCCCCCTGAGCCCAGCAGCTTTGGGGTGCTGAGCTGTACCTGAGGAGCAGCAGCAATGCCTCCCGGGGGCAGCCGCGCCGCCCTCCCTGGCCCACCGCCCCTCTGTGTCCAGGCTGGGCCAGCCGGGAGGAGGGCCCAGGGATGACACTGCCTGTGGGAGGGCAGCTCCTGATCACTCAGCTCTCCAGGGCCACAGGGGAGGAGACTGGAGCAGTGCTGCTTCCTCCCGCTCTGTTGTGGAGCGTTTGGGAATCATGCTGCGCCTATTGGGTTCCGCCTCCCCCAGCCTGAGCTGACCTTCATCCCGAGGGGCCGCAGGCCTCTGCAGAGACAGCGCCTGGCTTGAAGGCTGGGAGCTGAGGGTGGGGCCGGGGGACAATATGCGGCGTGCATCCCTTTCTGACCGCAGGAAAGGACGCAGCACGTGGCTGTGGCCCTGTGGGAGCCATCCCGCCCCACCATCAGCCCGAGGGAGTGGTCGTGGAGGTGTCAGGTACTGCGCAGCTGACGTGCACAGGAGGGTCTAGGAGCTGTGCTGTGAAGCATGAGGAGACAGTTCCACGACTGTCAGGGCTGAACGGTGTCTCCCAAGCCGACGGGTGGAGGCCCTCGCCCCAGCCGCACTATGTGGCCTTATCTGGAGGCGAGGCCACTGCAGACATGATCAGGTAAGACCAGGTCATACTGGAGTGAGTGGTCCTTCGGCCAGAGCAGCTGGTGACCCACGAGGAGAGGACAAGACCCCAGAGAGGCACAGGGATGGCGCCCAGGACAACAGGCCAGGGCCTGGGGTGATGGCCTGCAAGCCAAGGAGCCCCGGGACCCGCATCCCCAGATGCCAGGAACCTCAAACCCCACCGACACCTCGACCTCAGGCTTCCTGCCTCCAGACGGCGAGAGAACAGATTTCTGTCGTCTTACGCCCCTGGGTGTGCGGGACCTTTTCACAGCAGCCGACACAGGAACCAGGGTGCTTTCACAATTGACTGTAGTCACCCATTGAAAAATAATACCCTGCAAGAAATGCCCGGTGACACAGAAATGCTTGTGCTGCAATAAATTTAAGAAAATCGTATTGCAAACAGCATGCACTGCACAGCCCCACTTTTGAAAAACAAAATAATTTTATTAACAGAAAAAAATGACTGGAACACATACCTGAATGTTAACCATGATGTTCTTACTTATAATAAGATTGTGGTAGATTTTAATTTTTATCTGAGTTTCTGGAATTTTTACATTGTCCATGTATTATTTGATAGCAAGAAGAAAAGTGCCAGATTTTTTTAAGGAAAGAAATGACAAGTGCCAATATATGTCCAATGAATTTGGAAGACAGAGGTTTAATGTCCCTAAAGCATATAACCAAGAAAGGAGGCACAGCCTTTAAGAGGACAGCCAGCCCTCCTCACGCACAAGAGCGAGAGAGAGGGAGGAAACATTCCCAAACTCTCAGGTGCTTTTCCAATACGAGAAATGGAAGAGGAAGTAACTTCTTCCGGATAAAATGTGAGGAAAGCAATGGTATGTGAAGCTTGATGGGACTGGGTGAGGAGGGCCCCTGGCCCCTGCAGGGGGTGCCCCGTCCATGTGGCTGTAACTTAATGCCTCAGCTAGGTGGCCCAGACAGCAGCTCTGGGGCCGGACGTCTGGGATCAAAGGCCTTGGCAGGTCCTCTGTGTGGTGAGGGTTGGCCGCAAGGTCTCATCTCCTCACGCGGCAGAGAGCAGAAGGAGAGGAAGCCAGCCCTGATGCCGCCTCTGGGTGCCGCCCCAAGACCCAGTGGCCTCCAAAGGCCCCACTCCTAGTGCCTTCACACTGGGGGCTAAGACCACATGGGAATTTTGGGAGGGTGTGGGGGGTGCACACATTCAGTCTGGAGCAAGGGCATACAACCTGTAAAAGTTTTCAGGAGGGCCTTTTGGGAAGATGTCTCATGGAGCCCTGAAAATGGCTATGGTGGCCCCATCAGCTGCCCCTAGGAGACTTTCCTGATAAAATAATTCTAGACACAAATGACATTTCAGTAAGATGTCTGTGCCAGGCAAGCCCAAGCTATCTAATGACTAGCAGGGGGAGTGGGTCCTTGCTGCAGTGTGCACATGAGAATGGGCGTGTTCCGGCCACTGCGATGCTCGGACACCAAGTAACCCAAGGCAGGCCAGCTGAGCCCGGATGAGCGGTGAGTCATGGGACAATCGCTGTCGTGCCCACCCACACCTCTGTTCCAGGGGCGCCCGGGCAGCTGCGGCCGCACGCGCAGACCCTGGGGTGGACTTGCGCCGGGCTCAGAGCTGCCCCGTGTGGGCCTGGGTGCAGGGGCTGCAGGGGGCCTCCCTGGTCCTCGTGTGCCGGTACCCAGGTTCTGTGTCTGTCAAGTGGAGACGGAGCCGTCTCTACTCATGCTCTTGCAAGGAGCTGATATACAGACCGGGTTTACAAAAAGTAAAAATAAGGAAAAGAAACCTCGGTAAAAATACATCAAAACCCTGACATGTGATTAAGGGATAAGTGTAATAGTTGAGGTTCTCCAGAGAAAATAGCCAATAGGAAATGTCAGTACAAAAGGGTGCATTGTGAGGAAATGGCCCGCACAGTCATAGGAGCTGCAGGTGCCTGTTCTGCTCAGTGTGAGCTGGAGCCCCAGGGGAGCTGGGGTAGGTTCCTGAGCTCACGGTCAGGCAGAGGAAAACCAGACCCATCCTTCCTCCACTGAGTTCTAGTCAGGCCCTCGAGGATTGGAAGGCACCTGCCTGCCTGGGGAGGCCCGCCCATGCCACTGATTCCCAGGGTTCACACGCTGATCACACGTGGAAACACCTTCACAGGCACATCCGGGATAATATTTAGCCAAACATCTGGGCACCTCGTGACCCAGTCCAAGTGACACACAGAATGAACTGTTATGATTGTAGGGTTATTTTTTCTTCTGTTTTCCAAAATTTTAATGAGCCTATAATATTTTTGTTTTATAGTAATAAAAATGTCTGAACTTCTAAATTCATGCTTTTCTCACATAACAAATGTCTACTGAGGCTCCTTCTGGTAGGTGTCCCCCTAAGTCCACCTGCACAGGTCCTGAGTGAGAGGCCAGGGTGCCCTCCCTGTTCTCCGGGGAAAGCAGCTGCCCGGGGTAAGACTGGATGCACAGAATCCCAGGGGGCGGGGGAGTTCTCTCCTGAGAACCTCGATGTTCTTGCAAACATCAATTTAAGAAGGGTTCCTGGAGATAGCAATTATGTCTGTAGTATGTTTACTTTGATGCTACATTTGTTAAGTGGCATTAGAAATGCAACAAAATGTATGAAAGGAAAATATAGAGCAGAATTCTCAGACACATGAGGTAGCAACCAGCACATACATTGAGGGTAAAAGACCCAGATTAAATAGTAGAACATGATGGTGAAGGACAGTACATAGTATTAAGAAGAATAACCTTTAATATAATAGCTGGAAGTATCGTGGATGGTAAGGTTAGAGAATTGAAGCATGTAAAAAGGAAAATAATTTGTGATTTAAAAATAATCTTCTTAGGAGTCAATCTTTACCTCTTCTCAGAGGCCATCAAAGGCATCTGGAAATGAAGCGACTGCTCCCCGCCGTTTGCGGCCACTTTGTGAGCAGGGCCGGTGCCTCCTGACACGCCCGTGCTGAGCCACCCAAGGGCTCGTTCACATCCCTGCTTCTGGTGGCCGGGGTCTGCGGCCCGAACTCTCGTGTGGACTGTGCATCCGGGTGTGAGGGCGCTCAGGGTCCCTGTTGAGAGGAGATGCCCCAATACTAGCCACAGGTCATGGATTTTGAAACACTATTGCATTAAACGTCATGTTCTGCTGGTTACTGATTTGCACCTACTTACTTAAATGATCTTGTGACTCTGTTTTCCGACCTGCATAATGGGGTGTTAATGATCTTGGTCCTGACCCCATCACGGAGAATGAAATGCAAAGATGACCTCTTCAGAGGACTTTGTCCTTCCGGAGGAGCACTGAGCAGGCGGTGGCAGGCGTTTCCATGCCAGCGGACTTATAATGAACTATTTGTCAAGGCGCTGACTTCCTCAAATGAGTCTTGAGGGACACTGAAAAGATGGGAAAAAAGGATGTTTCTGGGTGCATCTTGGAAGCATACTGTCCTAAATCCACAGAACTGGGGGCAAACCAGGGGGGCCCATGGCACCAGCATTTGGGCAGAATGATTTGGTTCATCTATAGAAATGGTTATGAAACATCAAAACATTAAAACATTGTTCTTGAACCAAAGTCCTGCTTTCAGAATATTGCCCCCATGCCCCTTCGAAATAAAGGGTAAGGTCAGAAACATGCCAAACTTCCCACCCATTGGCTACCTGTCTGGCAGTTGCTCAGCTCCTCAGCTTTGCCCCTGCATTTGGCTGGGTCTGCCCCCCAGCTAAGTGACGCAGCTGTTTCCGGAGATGGACCCGGAGATGGAGCGCAGTCACTCCACGCCATGCTGACAGCTTTGTCTGGGTGCAGGTGAAGGACACAGGGGGCGGACTACACAGCAAAGGCAGGTCCCAGCAGTGCAAACACCAGCCCGTGCTTTACTGGGAAACACAAACAGAACCCCATGTCCTATCTGGTGGTGGTGCCATGGAAAGCAGGCCCTCAGAAAGTTTCTGGGGCAGTGGGGACCTGAAGTCAGGGCTTCCATGAAAACTGATGGCCAAATTTGGAATATAGACAAGAGAGAAATGAGCGAGTCTGTCAATACCATTGGCCTGACAACTGCTGAAATCACCGGGTCCCTGCATCTCACAGGACGCGGTCACCGCCTGTCATCTCAGGCTCTGAACTGAGTCTCCAGGGCGGGGGCCCTGGAGCCAGTCTGGCCCATCTGGAGCTTTGGACTGGGGAGGACTGAGCAGGGATGGCACCAGGGGAAATGAGGACCCTGCTCCCGGCTGACCCTGGTCCCGGCTGATCCTGGCTTGGATGGTCAGCACACAGCAGCTCATGCACATACGATCTCAGCATTGCTCTGTGCTCTCCAGCTCCTTGACACAAACTCAGGTGACTTCTTTCTTGTGCCTGTCCCTCTGCAGGCCAGGGCTATTCTCCCTGTCTCCCCTGGCTCTGTCCACGGTCCTCAAGGGGCCCTCCGCCAGTGATTTAGGGCCTCTGGTGCCCAGTGTGCAGGATCCAGGGACGCAGGGGTCACTGGTCTCTGTGCTGCTTCACCCCTGCCTGGGGAAGGCTCAGGAGGGGATCTGGGTGCTTGGGGAGCGGAGGGCAGGGAGCCTTCCTGGACATTTCGTGGGTCAGCAGGAGGCTCGGCTGCACTGCGACCGTGCGACCCCCTCTCCTGTGGCTGCCCACCGGACCGAAGCACTCCTGGGGTGCCAGCTCAGGAGGGGCTGGGGAGGGGCTGCGACGCCTCAGGGCTGGAGGAGAGGCGGCCCTGCTGTGCCGGCTGCTGGAGCACTTTGGGCCGTGGCACGCCATGTGGCAAGCGTTCCTGGGCCAGACATCCACGCGGCTAGCGGTACGGAGGTGAAGCCTTCAATCAGCTTGATCCCGGACTTCCCAGCATCTTCTGTCAAAGCAGCCTGATTCTCTCCGAGTGGCTTCCATGATAGAAGTTGTTTGCCCTGTGATCTCGGCACATTTTACAAGTTAATACCCAGACATACATTGGTAACAAGCAACATTTGCTAAGGAGTTTTCACATATGCTATCTTAAAAAAGAATAAAAAGGGCCCAAGTGCAGCTGTCCTTGGAGCCGTGGAATCAGCTCTTTCATGACTGTGCCCTAGATGAGCAGTTCATGGGGGAGCTCGATTCTTTCTGGCAGAAGAGATTAAAGACTCTTTCTCCAATTCAATCAATTATGAAATGACCTACCAGAATGTCTGGATCATAAGGGTATTCCTGAGTTTTCCCCCTTCCTCCCCAAAACAGTTTTGCTCAAAAGTTATTGAATTCAATTCCCACTGACAGATCCGGGCTGTTTGTGACACCCAGGCAGACGCACATGCACACAACCATGTGCCTGCGGCCCTGCAGCGATAAATGTCCCACACGCCCAATGCTCGTTGGCACGTGGTTGCAAGACAGAGAAACACAAAAGAAAATGACAAAGTATAAGTGAGAAGAAGGCCTGTGGGTCCATGTCCGAGAACCTCGGCCTCCTCTGGACGAGCTGAGCCCAGGCCATGAGGTGCGCTGCAGGGAGACCCTGGCCCTCCCGCTCCTGCAGTCCAGCCCCTCTGCCCCAGCCCCCTGGGCTAAGGCTGAGCCTGCCCGGTCATCAGGCTGCCTTTTATTTGGGTTTTCAATGATGAAGCAAGGCTAGCCCAGTTTTATTTTGCATACATTCGGCCTTTCTGGGTGACTTATTTACCTAGAGTTACTTCTGAGCTGCTTGGAGACAAACACACCTGAACAAAGAACGGCCACTAGCCTGCGACATGGAGAAGGGCCGTCTGCGCTGGGCCCGGAGATCCATGGCTGGTTGACGAGCGGGGCTGGGGAGCGCAGAGAGGGGCCACAGGGGAGGCCACACTGGACCCTCCGCAGGGCTCTGCGGGCCCTGGGTGTCAGGACAGCGGCCTTGCTGCAGCACCTTCTTCCCGGGTGCGCTCCGGTCGGGTTCTGTGTCCTGTTGCTCAGAGGCGGTCGCAGCGAGGGCGGGTCCTGGGCCGCTCACCCACCTTTACCAAATCTGTGCTCTTCCGAAAGGAG
Source organism: Phataginus tricuspis (assembly GCA_029783875.1). NCBI lineage: Eukaryota > Metazoa > Chordata > Mammalia > Pholidota > Manidae > Phataginus > Phataginus tricuspis. The sequence continues at coordinate 91,037,935 of JAQQAC010009165.1, read as the reverse complement.
GTTTACCAGCTCGGGTCTCAGCCTTCAGACGTGGCCGCTGGCTCCTGGCGCCCCACGGTCTGCAGATGTGCGCCCCATCTCCGCAGGCATGTGGGTCTCCATGCCTCCAGCTGCTTCTGCTCCTCACCTGCGAGTTCTCAGACTCACCCGGCCCCTCGGGGTGGGGAACTACGCGTAAAGGGAGAGACTAGACAATGGCCACAGGGAAGAACCACGCCTAGCTTGTGGGAAGCAGTCTGTGTGCGTTTCTAAGACGGATCAAAAACGTTCCCTTGAAGAGCTTCCAGGCCTGTGCATACGTGCAAGAGACGGTCCTACTGAGGGCACCGTCTCACCTCCCCGCTTACAGAACTGCCTTCTTACAAGAAGAAACCAGGGACCCTGGGAATTGCAAAACCCGCGGAAGCATGTGGTGTCCGCCTCCCCAGGACATAGCAGAGGGAAACCTGGAATTTTATTCCTAGCAAGGCGGCTAAAGGCCAGCATGGGACATGCTACTATTAACAGTAATAGCAGCATTCATACGCTTTACATTAATATAGAGTTTTTGTAGTGTTTTCCTCCTTTCTGGCTGTTTTTATGAGAAACCGCTGGATCACAGCAATCCCATCATGCAGGCAGCAGGTGCATCTCACTTATAAGATGTGCTTCTTTCCTAAAGTTGGAAGACTTAGAGAGAGGTTCACTACTTTGTGAATGCCATAAAATGAAACAGGGAAATTACTGATTACTTTTAGGCCACCGTGCAGGGAACTGCTTAAATACACATAAACAAATAGATCTTAATAGGTTGTTCTGGTAATTTCGTAAGAACTCCTGCAAGTATATAGAAATTAAAAAGAGGATTGGATTAATAGTTCTATAGTAACCTGCTCTGGGGCTTTTTAATCTTGATTTTCTTTTTTCTTCTATGTAATTATACTGCAACATGAAGATAAAATATACTAATTTTGGTTACAATCATCCACCTCAAATGAAGCAAATGCAGTATCATTCAAAGTATAATTTTCTACTTTCTGAAGCGATCTTTACTAAAGGAAGGCGCACAGGGCTGGGCCCCTGACTAGTCGATGCTCCTAACTCCCAAAACATGGTTTCGCACAAGAGAAATGAAGGCAAGAGTAAAACATATATATTTCAAATATGACATTTGTGAATTAGTTCAACCCTCAAACACTTTACAGGCATTTTCCATAAAAAATAAGAGTTTCAAAAAACAGCTGTAAGTTAAACCTGGCATTGATAACACACCTGACTAGAGGTGCTGGGAGCAGGCATCCTCCGTGGCTGGCGTGCACCCATCGGAAGTCCATCACACGATTCCACTGGGGAATGGGGACGCGTGAAAGAAGAGGTGGCACTAACCAGGCTGGAGTCCAGCTTCGTGAACTGGTGCTGGGGGCAAAGGTGGAGAGAGTGGGCGGTGCAGGCCGAGGCCAGCTGGGTGGGGGGCCTGGGCAGGGCCAAGGGCCGAGAAACCCCCCTTCCTGCCATGGAGGTCACGAAGAACAGGGGAGTGGAAGGGGAGCTTTGAAAATGGGGTGCTTTGATTTCATGTTCAATCACTATTTTAGTGTTTGGCTTATTTTGTTTGTTTTCTATTGAAAATGTGAAAGTTAGGAAAACAATCCGAGGCTCTCTGTCTAGCAGCTCGTGGGTCCAGGTGGGCCTTGTGGACTGTATCCTCTGAGCTGCACGGGCAGGCCAGGCCTGCAGGGGGGCGGGCAGGGCTTCTCTGAGCCAGAAGGGGGCTTCTTACGGCAATGCTAAGGCAGCAGGCTTGTCCAGTAGGACAAAAGGAACTTCCCCCAACACCAGCCTGGACCAGGGATTTCCAGTGGCGGTGGTGTTAACATGTTATTTGAAATCAGGATTTCTGGAAGATGTGGCACAGCTCGGCTGCACTGTGGTGGGCAGCGTGTGCAGTGGCGTCCGTCCACACCTGAGTGGCCGGGGGGGTTGCCGCCTCCTCCCGCCACTTGCTTTCGGGTGCACTCGGCGTGGGAGTCAGCGCTTACCGCTGCAGCCAGGAGGGCCGTGACCTCAACTTCCACTTAGCCCGAGTCCGTCAGAGCTGCCGTGCATTTCAGTGGAAAACCATCAGTTCAGCCCTGTGTTGCTCTTTTTCCGGCATTCAAAGACGTTTTGCTTTTCTCTTTCAAATGCATTCATTCTAAATGAACAGAACAAATGTGCGGAATTAGAAGTTGGTAAACTTGAGTGTTCTGGGTGTTTTCTTGTTAAGAATCAGTTTATTTCAGGCTCGGAATCCTCAGAAGATTGTTAAAAATAAAACCCAGTCTGCTAACCCTGCTGCTAAACCAGGACTTTGTGGTGTTTCCCAAGGACCACTGGGTCGTGTGACAAAGGTCCAGAATATCCAGCAGTGCTGTGGGGCCAGTGGGGCACTGCGGGTGTCTAGCTTCAGGAGCTCTTCCCTAAACCTGTGTTCATAACATTGGGTGTCGTTATTCTTGTCTCATTCACACTGGGGGTCTCGGTTATTCTGAGGGTGTGGGTGGCCTGGGACCCTGGGCGGGAGGTACCCTGCCTGTCACTGAGCTGGTATCGCACGGTCACCTGTCAGAGGGCAGGCTCCAGGCCGGCAGAGTGGGGGCAGGTGGCCACGACAGGGCAGCTGCACTGAGCTCTGTGGGGAGAGGCACAGGACCCCCCGGAGCCTGTGGAGGCAGAAACTGAGTTCTGGGACAGGGATGGGGACCTGTGGAGCTGGGCATGCCACCTGCCTGTGGAGGATAGGTCCTGCCCAGAGCAGAAGGTGGCATTTGCACACATCAGGCTGAATCCTGCACAGACCTCATGAGTTGTCCAGAAACCCGTCTGAGTGAGACAGGATTATTGGGGATGAGGCCAGCTGCTGGGCTTCGCCCACCGTGGGGGATGGCAGATTGAGCAGTGTGAACAGAGATGCAGAGACTCATCCGCTGGCGGCAGAAAAGGGGACAGCTCGGGCAGCGATGAGCGGGAAGGGTGGTGATGGGTGGAGGAGACTCACCTGTGAACAGTGAGAATTCCAGAACAGGAAATTAGACAGAAGGACTCAGATTTCCAGTAGCAGTGGGAGAGGATTCTGCACAGCAGCCCCGGATGTGGCGGAGGACCCCCCAGAGACCCCGTGTACGCACCTGTGCCCGGGGGCCTGCGGGCCGCTCAGCCCTCCTGCGGCTGCCGACCCGACCCTCTGACTCACATCCTCTGTCACATTATGTTGAGGTACTTGCTCTCTATATACATTTTGTTGAGAATTTTTATCATGAATGGATGTTGAATTTTGTTGAATGCTTTTTCAGCATCTATGGAGATGATCATGTGGTTTTTGTCCTTTTTGTTGATGTAGTGTATGATGTTGATGGATATTTGAAGGTTGTACTATCCCTGCATCCCTGAGATGAATTCCACTTGATCATGATGGATGATCTTTTTGATGTATTTTTGAATTCGGTTTGATAATATTTTGTTGAGTGTTATTGCATCTATGTTCATCAGGGATATTGGTCTGTAATTTTCTTTTTTGTGGTGTCTTTGCCTGGTTTTGGTATTAGAATCATGTTGGCCTCATAGAATGAGTTTGGGAGTATTCCCTACTCTTCTATTTTTTGGAAAACTTTAAGGAGGATGGGTATTAGGTCTTCACTAAATGTTTGATAAAACTCAGCAGTGAAACCATCTGGTACAGAAGTTTTGTTTTTAGGTAGTTTTTTGATTACCAGTTCAATTTCTTTGCCTGTAATTGGTCTGTTCAGATTTTCTGTTTCTTCCTGGGTCAGCCTTGCTAGGTTGTATTTTTCTGGAAAGTTGTCCATATTTTCTAGGTTATCCAGTTTGTTACATATAATTTTTCATAGTATTCTCTCATAATTGTTTGTATTTCTGTGGTGTCTGTAGTGACTTTTCCTTTCTCATTTCTGATTCTGTTTATGTGTGTAGGCTCTCTTTTTTTCTTAATAAGTCTGGCTAGGGGTTTATCTATTTTGTTTATTTTCTTAAAGAACCAGTGCCTGCTTTCACTGATTCTTTCTATTGTTTCCTTCTTCTCAATTTTACTTATTTCTGCTTTAATCTTTATTATGTCCCTTGTTCTACTGACTTCTTTGAGCCACATTTGTTCTTCCTTTTCTAGTTTCATTAATCGTGAGTTTAGACTGTTCATTTGGGATTGTTCTTTCCTGAAGTAGGCCTGTATTGCAATATATTTCCCTCTTAGCATGGCCTTCACTGCATCCCAGAGATTTTGTGGTGTTGAATTATTGTTGCCATTCGTATCCATGTATTTCTTGATCTCAGTTTTTATTTGGTTTTGATCCATTGATTATTTAGGAGCATGTTATTAAGCCTCCATGTGTTTGTGGGCTTTTTCATTTTCTTTGAGTAATTTATTTCTAGTTTCATCCCTTTGTGATCTGTGAAGCTGGTTGGTATGATTTCAGTTTTTTTGAATTTACTGAGGTTCTTTTTGTGGCCTAGTATGTGATCTATTCTTGAAAATGTTCCCTGTTCACTTGAGAAGAACGTGGATCCTTTTGCTTTTGGATGGAGTGTTCTGTAGATGCCCGTTAGTTCCATCTGTTCTAATACATTATTCAGTGCCTCTGTCTCTTTATTTATTTTCTGTCTGTTTGATCTGTCCTTTGTAGTGAGTGGTATGTTGAAGTCTCCCAAAATGAATTCATTGCATTCTATTTCCCCCTTTAATTCTGTTAGTGTTTGTTTCACATATGTAGGTGCTCCTGTGTTAGGTGTATAGATATTTATAATAGTTATATCCTCTTTTGGACTGACCCCTTTATCATTTTGTAATGTCCTTCTTTGTCTCTTGTGACTTTCTTTGTTTCGAAGTCTATTTTGTCTGATAAAAGTACTGCAACTCCTGCTTTTTTCTCCCTATTAGTTGCATGAAATATCTTTTTCCATCCCTTTACTTTCAGTCTGTGTATGTCTTTGGGTTTGAAGTGAGTCTCTTGTGGGCAGTATATAGATGGGTCTTGTTTTTTTATCCATTAAGTGGCTCTATGTCTTTTGATTGGTGCATTGAGACCATTTACATTTAGGGTGATTATCGATAGGTATGTACTTATTGCCATTGCAGGCTTTAGATTCATGGTTACCAAACGTTCAAGGGTAATTCCTTTACTATCTAAAAGTCTAATTTAACTCACTTCCGATGCAATTACAAACACATTCTAAAGGGTTTTTTTTTTCCTCCTTTTTCTTTTTCTTCCTCCTCCATTCTTTGTATGTTATGAATCATCTTCTGTACTCTTTGTCTATCCCTTGGGTAGCATCTATTTAGCCTTAGGAATACTTCTTTCTATAGGTGTCCCTCCAAAATGCACTGTAGAGATAGTTTGTGGGAGGTAAATTCTCTATGCTTTTGCTTATCTGAAAATTGTTTAATCTCTCCTTCAAATTTAAATGATAACCTTGCTGGATAGAGTATTCTTGGTTCAAGGGCCTTCTGCTTCATTGCATTAAATATATCCTTCTACTCCTTTCTGGCCTGTAAGGTTTCTGTTGAGAAATCTGATGATAGCCTGATGGGTTTTCCTTTGTAGTGATCTTTTTTCTCTCTCTAGCTGCTTTTAAAAGTCTGTCTTTATCCTTGATCTTTGTCATTTTAATTATTATATGTCTTGATGTTGTCTTCCTGGGTCCTTTGTGTTGGGAGATCAGTGCACCTCCATTGCCTGAGAAACTATCTCCTTCCCCCAGATTGGGGAAGTTTTCAGCAATTTCCTCCTCAATGACACTTTCTATCCCTTTTCTCTCTCTTCTTCTTCTGGTACCCCTATAATGCGAATATTGTTCCGTTTGGATTGGTCACACGGTTCTCTCAATATTCTTTCAGTCTTAGAGATACTTTTTTCTCTCTGTGCCTCAGCTTCTTTGTATTCCTCTTCTCTAATTTCTATTCCATTTACCGTCTTTTCTACTACATGTAATCTGCTTTTAAATCCCTTCACTGAATGTTTCATTTCAGATATGGAATTTCTTAATGATGATTGAATCTCCATCTTAAATTTGTTCCTGAGTTCTTGAATATTTTTATGTACCTCCATAAGCATGTTTATGATTTTTATTTTGAACTCTCCTTCAGGAAGATTGGTGAGTTCAGTTTCATTTGTCCCTTTTTCTGGGGTTTGTGCGATTTTGGTCTGTATCATGTTCTTTTGACATTTCATATATCTGTGTTGTTCCCTCTAGTGCCCAGAAGCTCCAGTCTCTGGAGCCGCTCAGCCCCTAGAGTGAGGTTGGGGGTCACAGGGGAGCGGAACTGGTGCCTGGGGGGTGGGAAAGACCTGTTTCCTGATTCCCGTCTATGGTGCCTGTCTGCAATGGCAGAGCCAGTGGGCCGAGCACACAGGTGTATGCGTCTGTGCTCTGTGTCTCTAGCTATTGTAGGTGGAGCCTCCCTCTGACTGGCCTGACGTCAGCGCAGTGACTGCCGGTTTGCGAGCAGGTGCCTGCAGGCCAGTAGGAAGGCACGGCAGGCTGTGTGTCACAGTGGGGGGCCTTGGAGCTGAGTAGGCAGCCAGGGGTATGGAGTGCCTGAAGCTCCCCAAAGTTCCCAACCAGCTGGGCAGAGCGTGCCCAGACAACCTTGTCCAGCTCTCCCTTCTCCCGCACAGCAAGCTCCGTGCAAATCCCGCCCCTTCAGCAGCCCTCTCGCTGCTGGGAAGCCTCTCAGACCGCCTGCCTTTCCCTTGTCCCAGAGTGGCCGGGTGTGGATCCCGTCCTCCACAAACGGCCGGGATGTCAGTATCTCAGGAACTCTGCCTGTCCGAGTTCCCCAACACCCAGGGCACCACACACTATAGGATTCTGCTCACAAAGCAGACCTCCAGGGCTGGGTGTCCAGCAGTCCCAGGCTTTCACCCCCTCCCACGCTCTGTTTCTCTTCCTCCTGTTGGTGAGCTTGGGTGGAGGAAGGGCTTGGGTCCCGCCGGATTAAGGCTCTCCTACGTTACCCTGTTTCGTGAGGTCTGTATGAGTCTGGTGCAGCCTTCTTTCCTGTTGCTGTTTTAGGGTTAGTTGTATTAATTATATTTTTGTAGTATTTGTGGTTTTGGGAGGAGTTCTCTGTCTCACCCTCATGCGGCATCTTGAATCCCCTCCTGTTTAGATACCTTGTTGGCTTGTTTCCATTTTTTGGTTGCTGTGAATAATGCTGTGAATCTGAACATGTGCATGCTGTCGCTGTTTGGTCATTTATTATCCCTTTCCTTGAGTGAATACCTAGAATTGTATCGCTGGATCCCATGGTAAATCTTACACTTGACCTTTAAAGAACCTGGCGAACAGTTTTCTGAAGTGGCTATACCACTTTACATTCCCAACGGCAGTGCATGAGTGTTCCATTTGTCCACATCCTTGACAACACATTGCACTTGATTGTAGCTGTTCTAATGGGTATGAAGTGTGGTTTGCATTTCCCTGATGGCTAATGGAGCATCTTCCCATGAGCCAATTACCATTCATATATCTTTTTTTTTGGAGGGTGGTGAAATCTTCATTTATGTATTTTGCTCATTTTTAGTTGAGTTTCTATCTTGTTATGGAAATGCAATAGTTGTATATATATCCTGGATACAACTCCCTCATTGAAGGTAGGACTGGCAAATGGTTTCTCTCAGCTCTGGGACATCTTTTCATGTTCTTAATAGCATCTTTCAAAAGGTTTATTTGCATAAGTCCAATTGATCAATATTTTTCTTTTATGTGTCATGATTCTGATGTCAGATCTAAGAACTCTAATACAAGTAACACAGATTTTCACCTATGTTTTCTTTGAAAAATTTTATAGTTTTAGCTCTTATATTTATGTCTATGATCTGTTTGGAGTCAGTCTTTGTATACATATGAGGTAAGGCTTAAATTTGTCCTATTGCATGTGGATGTCCAGTTGTATTGAATCATTTAGTAAGACTGCCTTCACATCACTGCCTTAGCACCATTGTTGAAAATAAATTAGCTGCAAATGTAAAAGTTTATTTCTGAGCTCTGAATTATCTTCCACTGATCTATATGTTTGCCTTCAAGCAAGTACCACACTATTTTGATTACCTTTGATTTATAGTAAGGTCTGAAATGGAGGTAAGTCTTCTAATGTTGTTTTGGCCATTCTGGGTCCTTTGAAATTTGAATATAAAATATTTGAACATAAAATTCAGGATCAGCCTGTCATTTGCTGCAAAATCATCAGATGGGATTTGGGTAGGATTTTCAGACCTCCAGATCAATTTGGGAAGAATGCCTAACAATGCTGAGTTGTCTAATCTATGGGCATGGAATGTGACTCCATTTTTAAAAGATCTTTAAATTCCCTCATCAATATTTTGTTACCTCCAGTATTCAGACCTTTGACTTTTTTTGTTGAATTTCTTCCTAAAGATTTTGTTCTTTTTTGGTGCAATCATGAAAGGAATTATTTTCTTTATTTTTGTTTGGTTCATGAGGAGTATATAGAAGCACAGTTGAGTTTTCTGCACTGATTCACTGCAACTACTTAGTCCACCTACAGCATTATGTTATCTGTGAATAATGACAGTTTTTCCTTCTTCCTTCCATTTATGAATGTCTTCATTTCTTTCTCTTGCTGGATTGCACTGGTTAAAACCTCTGGTACATGTTGAATAAAAATGATAAGAATGGACATTCTTGCCTTGTTTCCCACTGTAGGGAGAAAAGTATTCAGCCTTTCCTGATTAAATTTAGGTAAATGAACTAAAAGATATTTTGAAAATATCCTTTATTAGGTTGAGGGAGTTTCCTTTTGTTTCTAACATGTTTGGTATTTTTATCATGAATGGGTGTTAGCTTTTGTCAAATGCACTTCTACGTCTATTCAAATGAACATATTTTTTCCCTTTTCCCATGATTAACAGGGTTTATCAAATTAATTAATTTTGATTTGAAATGAGTTTGTGTTCCTGGATGGATTCTACTTGCTTATGGTGTGTAATCTTCCTTTTACATCACTGAGTTCAGTGTGCTAATATTTTGTTCAGGATCTCTGTTTCTATAGCCATGAGAGACGTAGGTCTGGAGCTTTCTTTCCTTGTGACGTCTTATCTGACTCTGGCTGCAGAGTGACCCTGGTCTCATAGAATGAGTTGAGAAATTTTCTGTCATTTTCTATTTTGTGGAAGAACTTGGAAAGATTGGTATTATTTCTTTTTCAAATGTTTGGCATAATTACTGAAGAAGCCATATAAGTAGGACTTTCCTTTATGTGAAGATATGCATCCCATACATTTCAATATGCTGCATTTTCATTTTTATTTATTTAAAAATATTTTCTAAATTATTTTGTGAATTAATTTAAAGATTTAATTTTTTTTTAGAGCACTTTTAGGTTCACAGAAAACTTAAGAATAAGGTACAGAGATTTCCCACATATCCCCGCCCCCACACGAGCACAGCCTCTTCACCATCAACACCCCCCACAGGAGTGGTGCGATGGGTCCCCACAGTTCGTTATGATCTGTGACCCTATGTTGGCACGTCATCATCACCCGCCCATAGTTTATATTAGGGTCACTTTTGGTATTGCACCGTTTTTGGGTTTGGACAGATGTATAATGACATGTATCTACCATTATAGTGTCATACAGTGTTTTTACTGCCCTAAAATTCATCTGTGTTCCACCTATTCATTCCTGCCTCACCCAACCCCTGGCAACTACTGTTTTTACTGTTTCCATTTCCAAGTCAGAATCATATAGTATGTAGCCTTCAGATTGACTTCATTCATTTAGTAACATTCATTTAGGTTTCATCCATGTCTTTTGATGGCTTGACAGCTTATTTCTTTTTAGATTGGAAAAATACTCCATTTTCTGGAAGGACCACAGTTTATTTATTAACTCACCTTCTGAAGGGCAGCTTGGTTGTTTCCAAGTTTGGGCAGTTAAGAATAAAGCTGCTATAAACATCCGTGGGCAGGTTTTTGTGACGATGTTTTTAACTCCTTTGGGTAAGTACCAAGGAGTGTGATTGTTGAATCATATGGTAAGAATATGATCAGTTTTGTAAGAAACTGTCAAACCACCTTCCAGAACAGCTGTACCATTTTCTTTTGATCCACATCCTCGCTAGCATTTCACGCTGTCAGTGTTCCAGATTCTGGCCATTTTAATAGGTGTGCAGGGGTATTTCACTGATGCGGTAATTTTCATTTCCTAATGACATGGCGTAGTGCATCTTTTCATATGCTTATTAGTCATCTGTATATCTTTGTGAGGTGTAAGTTAAGGTTTTAAATTAAGTTGTTTGCTCTCTTTTTGTTGAGCTTTAAGAGTTCTTTATATATGTTGGATAACAATCCTTTATCAGATAGGTCTTTGGCAAGTACTTTCCCCCAGCCTGTGGCTTGTCTTCTTTGGACATTGTCTTTTGCAGAGCAGAAGTTTTTTATTTTAATGAAGTCTTTCTTCCATGGATTGTGCCTTTGTTGTTGTACCTAAAAAGACACTACCATCTAGGTCAGCTAGGTTTTCTCCTGTGCGTCTAGGAGTTTAATAGTTTTGCATTTTACATTTAAGTCTGTGATCCATTTGAGTCAATGTGTGAGGGTGTGAGGTCTGTGCCCAGGTTCATCCTTCTGCACACGGACATCCAGTTGTTCTAGCGCAGTTCACTGAGGACCTGTCCCTGCTCTGTTGTGTAGCCTTTGCTCCCCTGCAAAAGGTCAGTAACAACGTTTGTGTGGGTCTACTTCTGGGCTCTCTGTTATGTTCCATTGATCTGCTTCTCTATTCTTTCATCAATACTATTCTGTCTTGATTACTATAGTTTTATTTTAAGATTGGACATAGGGTCATGTCAGTCCTCCAACATTGTTTTTCTCCTTTAATATTGTGTTGGCTCTTTCTGAGTCTTATGGAAATATCTTTAATTGCTAACTGAATGTCTTTACTTGTGGTATGTCTATTTATATTTTCTCTTTTTGAGTCAGTTTGGTAATTTGTACCTTTCTAGGAATTTGTCGATTTCTTCTAATTTATCTTATTTGCTGGCATAAAGTTGTTCATAATCTTCCCCTTATGATCTTTTAAATTACTGTGAGGCCACTGGTAATGTGCTCTTTTATTTCTTGTTTGGGTAATTTGTGTTCTATTTTCTCATCAGCGTACTAAAGATGTGTTAAATTTCTTGATCATTTTAAAGAAACAACTTCTGCTTTTACTGATTGTCTCTCTTTTCTCAGTTTTCTTCATGATTGATTTCCTCTCTAATCTTTATTATTTGTTTCCTTCTGCTTGCTTTGGTTTACTCTGTCCTTTTTTTTCCTCCTAATTTTGTAAGAGAAGTTCAGGCTACTGACTTGGGATATGTTTTTCTTTTCTAATTTAGTCTGTTAAAGCTAGACATTTCACTCTAAACACTGTTTTAGCTGCATCCCATACATTTCAATATGCTGCATTTTCATTTTTATTAATTTAAAAATATTTTCTAAATTCTTTTGTGAATCCTTCTTTGAACCATGAGCTATTTAAAAGTGTGTTGTTTAATTTCCATGTATTTTTGGATTTCATGAATTTCCTTCTGTTGTTAACTTCTAATGAAATTTCTTATTTCCCTGTGAGAACATACTGATTTTAATCCTTTCAAAGTTATTGAGGGTTGTTTTATGACTTAGTATTTGGTCTATCTTGAAGACTATTGTACGTGCACTTGAAAATATTTTATATTCTGCTGTTTTGAGGCAGCTTTTGCTAGGTATAAGGGTCGAATTGATTGATAATGCTGTTCAAGTCTATGTCCTTACTGATTTTCTATTAGCTTTCTGTCAGTTACTCAGAGTGGGACATTAATGTGACTATAACTATGTAATTGTCTATTTTTCTTCTTAGTTTTGCTAGTTTTACTTCATTTATTTTGGGACTTTGTTATTAGGTGTGTATGTTTATAATCATATATATTTTTGGGGAATTTACCTTTTAATCATCATAAAAGTAGATCTTTCAAATTTTTTGTGTTTTTGACTCTAATGTGTATTTCTTATAGAAAGCACAACATGGGATTTTGTTTTCCTCTTCCTTATCTTTTTTGATATATTATTTTTACTGATGTATAGTTGATATACAATATTATATTGGTTTAAAGTATGCAACAAAGTGATTCAACAGTTATATGCAATATTAAATGCTCACCCCCACTAGTGTAGTTACTATCAACAGATGTTACAGAAACATTGACTATATTCTCTATGCTGTACTTTCATTCATGTGACTAATTTATATTATGATTGAAATTTTGTGCCTCTTTATCCCCTTCACCTATTTGACCCACCCACCCCAACTCCTCCCCCGTGGTAACCACCAGCCTCTTTTCAGTGTCTTTGAGTCTACTGGTGTTTTGTTCATTTTGTTGTTTTTAGATTCCACATGTAAGTGAAATCTATTGGTAGTTGTCTTTCTCTGCCTGGCTCATTTCAGTTGGCATAACACCTTTTAGGTACATCAATGTTATTGCAAATGCTAGGATTTCTTTCTTTTTTATGGCTGAAAAATAGGATCTTAATTTTCTTGTTATTTTGTTTTTAATCCAGTCAAATCATCTCTGGTATCTGATTGGAGTGTTTAATCCATTTATATTTATTGGGTTTATTAATTTGGTTGGGGTTACATCTACCACTTTGTTATTTGTTTATGTTAGTATCTTCTTGTTCTCCTAGTCTTCTTCTAATGCTCTATTATATGCGAAGTAATAATTTTGTAATGTACCATTTTTATCCCTTTTCAGTGCTATTTTCTTAGGATTAGATTGCTCTAGGGGTCACAGTACACACAATTACTCACCACAGCCTACTCTGTGTTAACAGGGACATGATTTGGTCCAAAAAGAGGCCTTACCGCCTCCTCCTCTGTGTTATGATCACCCTGCGTATTATCACTGTGCATGTTACAGGACCAATGGACAGTTTTCAAATTATTATCTCAAGTCAATGCATTTTAAATAACTTCAGAGATGATAGAAAAAATACTTATATTGTCTTCATATTTACTTACATAAGAGCTTCAACGGCTTTTTCCTCATTTCTTCACGTGCATTTGGGTTACCATCTGCTGTCATTGTCTTTCCGCCTGAAGGGAATCTCTTAATTGTTGTGAAATGGGTGTGCATGCAGCAAATTTGTTTACCTTTAAAAAGAAAGGCTTTTAAAAATCTTTTAAGGATGTTTTTGCTGATTGTAGAGTTCTTCGCTGACAGGCATTTCTTGTTTCAGCACTTTTCATGTGTTACGTTGGCATCTTTTTCTTGTGGGAAGTCAGTTGTTGATCTCATCACATTTTTCTGTACATGGTGAGTCGCACTTTCTCCTGCTCCTTGCATGATTTTCTCTGTCTTTGGTCTCCAGCAAGCTGACTGTGGCCCATCCAGTTTGTCTTATTTAGACTCTGTGGAGCTTACTGGGTGTGTAGATTTCTCATCAAATTTGGGACATTTTCAGCTATTATTTCTTTATGCTACTTTTCTTTTTCCGTATCATTAATCTACAACTGCATGTGCAACATTATGGTTATAAAACTCCCCACTAGATCAGGTCCCCCCCACCAACCCCATTACAGTCACTGTCCATCAGTGTAGTGAGATGCTGTAGAGTCACTACTTGTTTTCTCTGAGTTGTACAGCCCTCCCCATGCCCCCCAACATTATGTCTGCTAATCGTAATGCCCCTTTTCCCCCCTTGTCGCTCCCTTCCCACCCATCTTCCCCAGTCCCTTTCCCTTTGGTAATTGTTAGTCCCTTCTTGGGTTCTGTGAGTCTGCTGCTATTTTGTTCTTTCAGCTTTTTTATTTTTTTCTTTGCTCTTATGCTCCACATATGAGTGAAATCATTTGATACTTGTCTTTTCCCACTTGGCTTATTTCACTGAGCATAATACCCACTACCTCCATCCATGTTGTTGCAAATGATAGGATTTGTTTTCTTCTTATGGCTGAACAATATTCCATTGTGTATATGTACCACATCTTCTTTATCCATTCATCTACTGATGGACACTTAGGTTGCTTCCATTTCTTGGCTATTGTAAATAGTGCTGCAATAAACATAGGGGTGCATCTGTCTTTTTGAAACTGGGCTGCTGCGTACTTAGGGTAAATTCCTAGGAGTAGGATTCCTGGGTCAAATGGTATTTCTATTTTGAGTTTTTTGAGGAACCTCCATACTGCTTTCCACAATGGTTGAACTAATTCGCATTCCCACCAGCAGTGTAGGAGGGTTCCCTTTTCTCCACGTCCTTGCCAACATTTGTTGTTGTTTGTGTTTTGGATGTTGGCCATCCTCACTGGTGTGAGGTGATATCTCATTGTGGTTTTAATATGCATTTCTCTGATGATTAGCAATGTGGAGCATCTTTTCATGTGCCTGTTGGCCATCTGAATTTCTTCTTTGGAGAAGTGTCTGTTCAGCTCCTCTGCCCATTTTTTAATTGGCTTAATTGCTTTTTGTTTGTTGAGGTGTGTCAGCTCTTTACATAGTTTGGATGTCAACCCCTTATCGGATATGTCATTTATGAATATATTCTCCCATATTGTAGGATGTCTTTTGGTTCTACTGATGGTCTTCTTTGCTGTACAGAAACTTTTCAGCTTGATATAGTCCCACTTGTTCATTTTTGCTTTTGCTTCCTTGCTTGGGGAGATATGTTCATAAAGAAGTCGCTCATGTTTATGTCCAAGAAATGTTTGCCTATGTTTTTTTCTAAGAGTTTTATGGTTTCATGACTTACATTCAGGTCTTTGACCCACCTTGAGTTTACCTTTGTGTATGGGGCTAGACAGTAGTCCAGTTTCATTCTCTTACATGCAGCTGTCCAGTTTTTCCAACACCAGCTGCTGAAGAGGCTGTCATCTCCCCATTGTATATTCAAGGCTCCTTTATCAAATATTAATTGACTGTAGATGTTTGGGTTAATGTTTGGATTTTCTATTTTATTCCACTGGTCTGTGGGTCTCTTTTTGTGCCAATACCATATTGTCTTGATTACTGTGGCTTTGTAGTAGAGCTTGAAGTCAGGGAGCGTAATTCCCCCTGTTTGATTCCTCCTTCTCAGGATTGCTTTGGCTATTCGGGGTCTTTTGTGGTTCCATATGAATTTTAGAATTATTTCTTCCAGTTCGCTGAAGAAAGCTGTTGGTAGTTTGATAGGGATTGCATTGAATCTGTAGATTGCTTTAGGTAGTAGAGCCATTTTGACAATACTTATTCTTCCTAGCCAAGAGCATGGGATGCATTTCCATTTGTTAGTGTCCTCTTTAGAGTCTCTTGTAGTTTTCAGAGTACAGGTCTTTCACTTCCTTCATTAGGTTTATTCCTAGATATTTTATTCTTTTTGATGCAGTTGTGAATGGAATTGTTTTCCTGATTTCTCTTTCTGTTAATTCATCGTTAGTGTATAGGAAAGCAACAGATTTCTGTGTGTTAATTTTGTATCCTGCAACTTTGCTGAATTCAGATATTAGTTCTAGTTGTCTTGGAGTGGAGTCTTTAGGGTTTTTTATGTACAGTATCATGTCATCTGCAAATAGTGACAATTTGACTTCTTCTTTACCAATCTGGATGCCTTGTATGTCTTTACTTTGTCTGATTGCCGTGGCTAGGACCTCCAGTACTATGTTGAATAACAGTGGAGAGAGTGGGCGCCCCTGTCTTGTTCCCGATCTTAGATGAAAAGCTTTCAGCTTCTTGCTGTTAAGTATCATGTTAGCTGTGGGTTTGTCTTATATGGCCTTTATGATGTTGAGGTACTTGCCCTCTATACCCATTTTGTTGAGAGTTTTTATCATGGATGGATGTTGAATTTTGTCAAATAGTTTTTCAGCATCTATGAAGATGATCATGTGGTTTTGTTCTTCTTTCTGTTGATGTGGTGGATGATGTTGATGGATTTTCGAATGTTGTACCATCCTTGCATCCCTGGGATGAATCCCACTTGATCATGGTGTATGATCCTCTTGATGTATTTTTGAATTCGGTTTGCTAATATTTTGTTGAGTATTTTTGCATCTACGTTCATCAGGGATACTGGTCTGTAATTTTCTTTTTTGGTGGGGCCTTTGCCCGGTTTTGGCATTAGAGTGATGCTGGCTTCATAGAATGAGTTTGGAAGTATTTCCTCCTCTTCTATTTTTTGGAAAACTTTAAGGAGAATGGGTATTATTTCTTCTCTATATGTCTGGTAGAATTCACAGGTGAATCCATCAGGTCTGGGGGTTTTGTTGTTGGGGAGTTACTTGATTACCAGTTCAATTTCGTTGCTGGTGATTGGTCTGTTTAGGTTTTCTGTTTCTTGCTTGGTCAGTCTTAAAAGGTTGTATTTTTCTAAGAAGTCCATTTCTTCTAGGTTTTCCAGCTTGTTAGCATATAGATTTTCATAGTATTCTCATATAATTCTTTGTATTTCTGTGGGGTCAGTTGTTATTTTTCCTTTCTCATTTCTGATTCTGTTTATGTGTGTATATTCTCTTTTTATCTTAATAAGTCTGGCTAGGGTTTTATCTATTTTGTTTATTTTTTCAAAGAACCAGCTCTTGGTTTCATTGATTTTTTTCTATTGTTTTATTCTTCTCAATTTTATTTATTTCTTCTCTGATCTTTATTATGTCCCTCCTTCTGGTGACTTTGGGCCTCATTTGTTCTTCTTTTTCCAATTTCAGTAATTGTGTCTTTAGACTGTTCATTTGGGAATGTTCTTCCTTCTTTAAATAGGCCTTGATTGCAATATACTTTTCCTCTTAGAACTGCCTTTGCTGTATCCCACAGAAGTTGCGGCTTTGTGTTGTTGTTGTCATTAGTTTCTATATATTGTTTGATCTCTGTTTTAATTTGGTCGTTAACCCATTGATTCATTAGGAGCATCCTGTTAAGTCTCCATGTATTTGTGAGCCTTTTTGATTTCTTTCTAAAATTTATTTCTAGTTTTATACCTTTGTGATCTGAGAAGTTGGTTGGTAGGATTTCAATATTTTTTAATTTACTGAGGCTCTTTTTGTGGCCTTGTTTATGGTCTATTCTGGAAAATGTTCCATGTGCACTTGAGAAGAATGTGTATCCTGTTGCTTTTGTGTGTAGAGTTCTGTAGATCTCTGTTAGGTCCATCTGTTCTAGTGTGTTGTTCAGTGCCTCTGTGTCTTTACTTATTTTCTGTCTGCTTGATCTGTCCTTTGGAGTGAGTGGTGTGTTGAAGTCTCCTAAAATGAATGCATTGCTTTCTATTTCCTCCTTCAATTCTGTTAGTGTCTGTTTCACATATGTTGGCGCTCCTGTGTTGGGTGCATATATATTTATAATGGTTATATCCTCTTGTTGGACTGACCCCTCTATCATTATGTAATGTCCTTCTTTATCTCTTGCTACTTTCTTCGTTTTGAAGTCTATTTTGTCTGACACAAGTACTGCAACACCTGCTTTTTTCTCTTTGTTGTTTGCATGAAATATCTTTTTCCATCCCTTCACCTTTAGTCTGTGTATATCTTTGAGTTGGAGGTGAGTTTCTTGTAAGCAGCATATAGATGGGTCTTGCTTTTTATCCACTCTGTTACTCTGTGTCTTTTGATTGGTGCCTTCAGTCCATTTACATTTAGGGTGATTATTGATAGATATGTACTTATTGCCATTGCTGGCTTTAGATTCATGGTTACCAAAGGTTCAAGGGTAGCTTCTTTACTATCTAACAGTCTAACTTAACTTTCTTGTTATTATAAACACAGTCTCATGATTCTTTATTTCTCTCTCTTCCTATTCTTCCTCCTCCATTCTTTATATACTAGGTGTTTTATTCTGTACTCTTTTACGTTTCCTTTGACTGTTTTTGTGGATAGTTGATTTTACTTTTTGCCTTTAGTTAGTATTTGGATGGTCTGATTTCTTTGCTATGATTTTAATTTCTCTGGTGACATCTTTTTAACCTTAGGAGTGCTTCCATCTAGAGCAGTCCCTTTAAGATATCCTGTAGAGGTGGTTTATGGGAGGCAAACTCCCTCAGCTTTCGCTTGTCTGGGAATTGTTTAATCCCTCCCTCAAATTTAAATGATAATCATGCCTGATACAGTATTCTTGGTTCACGGCCCTTCTATTTCATTACATTAAATATGTCATGCCATTCCCTTCTGGCCTGTAAGTTTTCTGTTGAGAAGTCTGATGGTAATCTGATGGGTTTTCCTTTGTAGGTGATCCTTTTTCTCTCTCTAGCTGCCTTTAATACTCTGTCCTTTTCTTTGATCTTTGCCATTTTAATTCTTATGTGTCTTGGTGTTGTCTTCCTTGGGTCCCTTGTGTTGGGATATTTGTGGGCTTCCATGGACTGCGAGACTATTTCCTTCCCCAGTGTGGGAAAGTTTTCAGCCATTATTTCTTCAAAGACACTTTCTATCCCTTTTTCTCTCTCTTCTTCCTCCGGTACTCCTATAATGCAAATATTGTTCTGTTTGGATTGGTCACACAGCTCTCTTAATATTCTTTCATTCCTAGAGATCCTTTTATCTCTCTCTGCCTCAGCTTCTCTGTATTCCTGTTCTCTGTTTCTATTCCATTAACAGTCTCTTGCACCTCGTCCAGTCTGCTGCTAAGCCTATTGATCGCTTGTCTGATTTCTGCATTGTCTTTCCTCACTTCCTCCCTCAGCTCTTGCATATTTGTCTGTAGATCCATCAGTATGGTTATGACTTTTATTCTGAATTCTTTTTCAGGAAGGTTGTATAAATCTATCCCATCAGGCCCCTTCTCTGGGGTTGTCTGGCTAAGCTTTGTCTGGACCATATTCCTCTGTCTTTTCATGGTGATAGAAGTGGTTCCTGGTAGGCAGCACGTGTGTCAGCTGGGAGAACAAAGTACCTTCCTGCTTGTTGTTCTCCATGCCCTTCTTAGGGGCCTGAGCAGTTTTCCTGCACACAGGGAGGCAGTCTCTGGGATAATCCCCTAAGCTGCCTGTGTGTGGGGCTGCCTCAGCTTAGCCTATAGCACTGCGGGTGTTTGCAGTCTCATTGGGTCCCTTCTGGTCCCCTTGGTGCCTTCCGAACCTGGTTCTGGGGCTCTTCCCGCTTAGCTGCGTGCCCGCCGGGAGTAGATTCTATGAGGATGCTGTGGGCAGGGCCACTCCTCTGCTGTTCCACAGCAGCAGCAGCTCCGCTGGACCCTTTGCGGCGCCGGCCGGGGGAGGGGGAATGAATAGGAGGCTGCTGATCTCTGTGGGAAGCCTCGGTGCGGTTGCTTTGCCCGGCCGCCGGCCAGGGGTTCTGAAATCCCCCAAGACTCCCAGCCTGCTGGGCTGAGTGTGCTGGGACGATTTTGTTCCGCTGTTGGGTCCTTGTCTCTTTAAGCCTTTTTAAAAAAAGCGCACACTTTTCTTTTGTCCTGGGGAGCCGGCTGAGGCGACCCGGTTGTGGTCTCGTCTCAGATCCTGCCCTTCCATTTCTCTAATCTCCGATACACCATGTGATGTGTGTCAATCCTCATGGTGCAGATCACCGGGGCTGGTTATTTGGCGGGCCTGTGCCTCTACTCTCTCCCTGCTCTGAATCTTTTCCTTCTGCAGGTGCGCTGGGGTGGGGGAGTGCTCGGGTCCCCCCGGGGCGCAGCTTTGTGTCTTACCTGCTTTGTGAGGCACTGAGTTCTTGTAGATGTAGCTGTAGCCTTGCTGTTTTATCTTCTGGTCTCTCTTTTAGGAATAGTTGTATTTGTTGTATTTTCACAAATATATATGGTTTTGGGAGGAGATTTCCACTGCCCTGCTCACACCACCATCTTCCCAGAAGTCCCTATGCTACTTTTTTTTTAATGCTGTTATTATCTTTATGTTACTTTTTACCCTTTCTGGGACTCCCAGTAAAAAAAAATAGGCATATTTGATGGTGGCCCTTAGGTCTCTGAGGCTCTGTTTATTTTTCTTCACTCTTTTTCCTTTTGCTCAAACTGAATATTTTCTTTTGCTTTTCAGAAGTGTTCTGCTTCTTTATTTGGCAGCCCAAATGTGCTGTGGAGTGAATTTTTCATTTTGCTTATTATGTTTTTCTACTCCAGAATATTTCTTCTAATTTGTCCTTTGAATACTCTCTATCAATTTTTTAATGAGTCATTATATTTTCCTTGAATTCTTTGAATATGATTCGCTCAGGTCTTTGACCTAATTTACAGCAGCTTCTCTGAGGTCTATGTCTTCTGGTCTCAGCCTCTATGCCCTCCCAGAGGGTCTCTGTGGGCCACAACACTCCACCTTCTCCCCATATATGGATCACACATTCCTGTTTCTTTGCATGTCCTGAAATATTTGTTCAAACTTGATATTTTAGGTGAACTATTGAGGCAACTTGGGCTATAATTGCCCCTCTCCCTGGTGTTTGCTGTGGCTGCTGGTTTTCTTTCTGTTTGTTTAGTGACTTAGACTAATTTTTCTTGTTGTCACTCGTCACCCAGCCTGGGGGAACCAGGGCCCAGCACACACTGGAAACTGGGGTCTGTGAAGTTGGGGCAGCCCTGTAGATACACCGTGCACATGAATGTTTTCATCTGAGGTTTAGTAGTGTTCTTTGAACATATGCTTCTTAATTTTTGGTGAATTTTTATTTGGTTTCTAGTGTGCTGAAACAATGCTTTTGACAATATCATCCAATTTTGTCATTGCTTTCTGGGGAGATTTGTCTCATGTCTCACTCCACTATGCCAGTAGCCCCACCATCTAGGATAAAATTCAAGATTAAGAATATGTATTAATATTTCTGGGCTGATAGTGCCATCACTGGAGAGAGCTGGGAAGAAATATTGATGTATTATTGTTTATTCCCAACCATCTATGACTGCTTGATGCTATTTCTCTAGGGAGTCTGATTTTATCCAAGAATTTTTCTGGAAATGTGATATTGTGTTTTAAAGCACCAACACAGAGAATATGTGCAGTTCAGCGTTCCTCAGGTATCACTATTATTTCTTGGAGAATGCGGCATTATTAGAAGTGTTGCCCTGGAAAATAAGACATCAAGAAGTAGTTTTCATCACTCAACCCCAACATTCTCATCCCATGGCATTATTTCAGAACAGGATGACCTCAGTGTTGCCGACACTCCTCCTGCTCAGAAGAGCTGCTACTCTGTGTCCTGGGACTGCTGAATTTGCCTACAGGTAATACACTCCTGACATTTAATCATCTGCATGCTGGATGCATAATTCATTGCTGCATTTAAAGTTATGCACAGATGCATTCTTCAGACCTGGAGAGTGGAAAGAATTGAGCCAAGTGTTTATCTCATGAGGGTACCGTGTGAAGTCAGAGTGTTCAGGGGGGTCATTCCAGCTCAGAGTATTCCGCATTCAACCCTGGGACCTCTTTTCACTGGCACACTTTGTTGTAAGAAAAAGCTATTTCAAAACAGAAGCTTTGTGGAAGTATGATTCTTCTGTTTGATTTTATACCTGAATTGTAAAAATCATGGAAAACCACCTCTTTGCATAGTTATTCTTTAAATATTAGAGAGAAAGAAATAGGTGGTAAATGTCTTCATTTTCAACTTAGTCCTTTTACTGTATTTTTATGTTTCCTTTATTTCAGAAATACCTCAACCTAAAAAGTTCTGAAACTGTAAATGGACAAAGGTGACACATAAAATCAACCCTGAGGTCACCGCTCAGAGGTAATTCCTGGTGATACATTGACACATTTCCCTATTGTACTACGATGATGTCATGAGCACATTTTCTTCTGTCTCCACCCTCATCTTAAACTTGATTCGCAGCATTATGTTGTCTCCTAAGAGTCTAGCACTATCCCTACTGTCTGGATTCTTTACTGCTCTAACTTCTATTTCAGTAACACCTTTGTCTATCATAATTTTCAGAGCTTGTGAGCATTTGTTAGACTGTTCACCTAAAATAGGGAGTTGCTGGGTGGATTGACAGTAACATGGCTGACTGCAGGCATTGTCCGGTCGGCCTCCTGGCAGGTTCCCCACCCTCACGCCCAACATGTCTTCATTTGCATCAGGGTAGTTCACACTGGGTTGCTTTTAAGTAGACTTTACTTTTCACAGTGGTTCAGATTTACAGAGAGTTGTGAAGTTAATACAGAATGCCCCCATTGTTTTCATACCCTGCTTCTCCTCTTGTTAACATTTTCTATGAGAATGGTTCATCTGTTGCCTTAAGTGAGTCAATGTTGGTACCGACTGAAGTCCATATACTACTCAGATTTCCTTAATCTTTACATGGCCTTCTTTTCTCTGTTCTAGAGCCCCATCCAGCTTGCTGGGGCACATTCCATGAGCATGTCTCAGTCCCTGTCATGAAGGATGGAATAAAGTATCATCAACAGGTGAAAAGCTTAAGGGGCGCTTTGATAAAAAGTCTCAAGTCTTTAGGAAACTTATCATGTTAGACGTCTGGTGGTAGGTCTGCAGGAGGGTGGCGATGCACTCTGTCCCCTTTTCAGCATCTTTCCTGTGTGCTGAGTGGCTGTCCCGCTCTCTCCACACGGTGACACTGGTCCTCAGCAACTCTCCGGCCAGGGTGGCAGGGTTGCTCATGGCTGATCTCACAGACCCAGGGAAGACTGGTGAGCAGTGACAGGGTGCAGGGGAACACACGTTGACCTGAGGCCTTGCTCGGGAGGTGGCTGCAGGTGGCTGGGGGAAGGCCCTCACCTCGCAGGGGCTCAGCTTCCAGAAGAGGTGGGAGTGGGGTGGTGTGCCATCTGGGCTCTGCTTTCTGGGTCCATTTGCTCATGGGCACAGACTCTGGGCACAGGCCTGTCACTGACGGCACAGCACTTCCCACCCCAGATGGGGAGGGGGCCAGCATGCCCATCTGGGGGCCAGGCTTCCAGCTGCTCCTGGTGGCTGCCCTACTGTGTGCTCGCAGCTCCTGCCTCCCTTTATCTTTGCGGTTTGATGCTCTTCCATAAGTGAGACACAACGCCTGGCATTACTGATTTCTAGACGTGACTCTTCACAGACCAGTTTTGCGTTGTTCTTCACCCTTGGTGCTCACTGAGGTAATAGCAGAATGATTTTGCAATGATTTGCCCTAAGGAACTACCAGGAACTGATACTAAGTCAGCCAGTGAACGCCTTACAGGCTCCTTACTTCCTGTTTGCTCAAGAAGAGAAGTATTATACTGACCCTTTAGCGAACATCTTGGATTTTACCTGTCATGAAGATTTTGCAAAAATGTTGTTATGCATTTTTGTTTAATATTGTTGGTGATGCTACATAATGACATAAACTGATTCCTTCAGGATTGCCAGATCAGAGATTAAAATGTTAAAAAAGAAACAGGAGATGTTCATCTTATTTCTGAGACACAGCTTCCTGCCAGCCACTGAGATGGGTCCTCTGTCTTGAGCCTCAGCAGCTGACGCTGGGTGCCTCGCCCCACCTCTGAGAAGGGAGGGGAGACGAAGCAGCGCTGTGCGGGGGCTGTGGAGACTCTCGGCCTGCAGAATGGTGGGGAGGCCCACACCCTCTGAAGTCAAGTGCAGTGTGTGTCCCCCTTCCTCGCCTCACGCCTGTGATACCAACATCGGGGAATCGGTGCTTTAAGATGGTTCGTACGATTTCCTCCCACACGACACTGAGCTGCATGTGCCATCTGCCCATGAGCATGCTGGAATTTCCCAGAAGGCCGTTTCTTCTATCCCAAGCCTGGCAGAGCCTATAATGGATATGGTGCTATAGCAGGCATCCCCCCGCTGAATCTGCCCTCCTGCCTCCTGTGGGCTCTTATAATCGGCTAACTTTCTCGTCCTGAGTTCTAGCACACAGTAGTGGCCTGCTATTCTTTGTAGGCTATGAATTTCAATGTGAAGATTGCTCTGAATGTTAACATGTCAGACACATGAGCTGCTGTGTGAGATAAGTGTATCATTTAGTCTTCACAGCCGCCCCGAGTTATCGTTCACCCTTGTCGGAAGGGAGGCTGAGGTCTTGCAAAAGCCCTTGCCAGGAGTGGATGTCAGTCCAGCTCACAGTGTGATGTGTCCCTCTGCCCCCCGCCTTGCTGCAGGACCACGGCTCCATTGCTCCTTCTGACCTCTGGGTCTCGCCCTCCACTCCTCGGGGGGCTCCTGCACGGCCCAGCACTCTTTCCCCTCAGGTGGACCTCGTTTGCATCTGGCTCTGCGTTACCGTCCACCCTGGGGTACTCTGCTCGGTGACCCATCTGACACTCTGACTTGTGGTCCCTCCACCTCCTCATGTCCAGAAACCTCCGCCTGCCTCCCCTCTGCCCCTACCCCTGGGTCACACGCACAAGGTCAGCATCCATGGTTCCTGCCCTCCCCACATCACCCATCACAGAGTTTGCTCCTTGCTTGCTGTTCCGTGACTCAAAGGCTGCCCTTGGGTCCCGGTGGCCCGCCACCCCCAGCCCTCCTCTCCCTCCACATGTTTTGCACCTGCTTAGATTCTGAGTTTGAGGTGCTCAGCTGCACTCGGGGTTATGTGTCAATTCCCAGCTATTCCTTCTGTTCATCTGACCCAGACACTTGTTTGTGCTTTTGGATTTTGAATTTCCTAATATGTAGAGCTTTCTCTAAATAATAATGCTCCTTCTTCACACCATTTTGGGCTGTGGTAGAGAACGGAGCTTCCCTATTTGCTTTTGGGTAAATTAAAATCTCACTGTCTTTCCTGTGAGGTGGGGTGTTTGATACCATAGTGCCCCCAAAGCCCTAAGCCAGACTGGACGGTCCACGCCCACGCTCATCCCGTCCCACCCATCCAGATGGGGACCTACGCACGTGCCCAGAGTCTAAAATGGACCCATTCTTCTACCTATATCTGTATACCCATAGTATCCACATGTGTGTCTCACCTATATAATGGATATGGTGCTATAGTGTTTCACTGAGGGTCCCAGTGTTTTAAAAAAGCTCTCTTTGAACCCCATTTTTTCATCTCTTAAAATAATACTTTATTCATAATCTCTTAAAAATACCCTGTTGTAATTACGTCTCTGTGGCCGTGACTTCTTGTTCTTGGCATGTGAATGTTATCTTTGCATATTCACTTTTACTAAAATTTCCGGTTACCTTTAGGCTATCTCTTTATTTCTCGTGTTAAATTCCAGTCTATAGGTTGGAATTTTTGTCTGTTCTCCCTAGGAAACACACTTCCGTAGGAAACAGACTTTTCATGCAGCAAAATGGCCTCTTCTGCAGAACTGTTTTATAGGAGATGCCTGTGCGGTCTGTTTTCCCCAGATTCTAACCAGTCGTTTTGTCAGGCTGACTAGAGAACGCCTCATCCCTTTACTGGTATGTGGGGGAGGAGGGCGAATGGGAGATGCTATTAAGAATACCATGACATCAATTAATTATTGGTGACACCTTAAATCTGATATTATCTTTAGTATCCTGTTAAGTCATTGAACTTGAATCTAATATAGATGTTCTGTTAATAAAAAAATAACGTCCCCTTTCCTAGCCCTGTTTTGGTCCAGCCATGAACTCTGGCTACCCTTTTCATACCCTAATTTTATATGCAAAATATTATGACATATGCATATTTTATATAAATATAGAATTGTATATATTCTGTTTTTAACAGCCTAGTTATTATATATAATGTGAAATGTATAATCCCTAGTTATTTTATCTGTATCTCTCCATATAAATATATTTTTATATATTCAGCAGATAAAATTCTGCTGAAAACAGATTTTCCTCACTCCTCACATTTATACAGTCAGGGTCTCTCCTGCTACATTTTTGCTAGTTATAAATGAGGTGTGTTTTCATATTAAAAAAGCTACATGTATTTAACTCATGCATATAAAGTTGTATAAACAAAATATATAGCAATAAACATGAGCTGCTGGAAAATATTTGCTGAGCATGGTAGGCGAGATGACCCTTTGGAGTATGAACCCTGTGTTACTTAGTGACAGGAAGGTGTGGAAATGTGCCACACTGAGGGTAAGGAGAGATGAGGAGGAAAAATCACCCTTGAAATGAACGATGTGTGCAGCATTTTGTATTTGTACATAAAAACATGCATCTTCTGTTTTTATTAATAGGATGCCAACAGCTATAATTAGAGCCTTCTTTCATGTCTTTGTGGTGCAGACATTTCGTGATAAAATACATACATTTGTTTTGTCTGAAGAAATGAATGCTACATAACCCAGAGCACACGGATCACTCAGCACACAGCTAGGGCACGCGGACAGCAGACGCCCATCCTGTCCCGCATCCCTGTGTGGGTCCCAGCGGTCCTTTGTGATTTGAATGTGGGTGCTAACTTGCGAACAGAACTGCTCCCCCATCTTTCTGGATATTTAGAAGTCGGGTTGCAACATACAGTTAGACTGAATTCTCTTCATCTTCAAGCAAGTACCTTGTCTAAGATAAACCAAATATCTGAAGAAAAGGTTACCTCTGGCCAAATTATTTATAAAAATTGTAAATCTGAACCATGTGTAATTATTTATATCTATGTCCAACTCATGTAGTTTACACATATATCTTGTAACTTTTGAAAGATGCATTCATTAAAATGAAGATAAAGGTAAATGTGCATAGAAAACATAATAAACTGTTGTTATTTATAATAGTTATTTCTTCCCTAGGAAAATAATCCACGCTAGTCAAAACGTGTACTTAAAAAACAAACAAACAGCTAATTAATTTGCTAGTGCTCCAAAATATTTGAATATTTTTTTTTAAGTCTAGAAATGCTGCAGTATTGAAGAGAAATACGTGTGTGCTCAGGTGTTTACTTTTTACCAGCCTTTCCTAGTGCCTTGACGGCTGGGAACCCATCCTTAGTGTGGGGGCATTTCCCTTGGGGACACTCTGTGGCAGGAACTGGTGGGGACAGAGGCGCAGCGCGCGCTCTGCGGGCGGGCACGGCGGGGACCGGGTGGGGACGGAGGCCCGGCGCGCCCCCGGGGACCGCGCGCCGAGCGCTCCGGCGCGTGCAGTGCGGGCGCGGGGCCAACAGGTGGCACAAACGCTTTGGCTTGCGCGCCGCGCCGCTCCCGCACGCCCGGACGCCGCCGCCCGGGACCCCGGACCTCGGACCCCGGCTTCGGCGCGGCCCGGCGGGCACGCTCCCTGGCTCCGGCTGGGGTCGGGTGGGGGTCCGGGTCGGGGTCCAGGCGGATCGGGGCTCCAGGGCGGTGAAGCCCAGGAGCTGCTCCGGGAGGCGCGCCCTCTGCTGGCCGCCCGCGTACTGGCCGGCCGGAGCCAGCGCCAGGCGGGGCAGGTGCCAGGTAGGTATGGAGCTGCACAGGTGCTAGGCAGGTGCCTGGCCAGGCACGTGCAGGACTGGGCAGTGTGCGCTGGACAGGAGTGGGTCTGTGCAGGGAAGGGCGGGGCCTGGTGGGGCCCGGGCAGGAGTGGGTGGGGGCTGGTTGGGACTTGGCAGGGGCGGGCTGGGCAGGTGCCAGACTGGGCAGAGGTGAGGCTGGGCAGGGGCGGGCGGCACTTGGCTCCCCCAGGAATTCCCTGTAGGAGCCCCACCTTGGACCAGGGGTCCTAGTAGGTAGCTGCTCATTGTTCTTACTGTTATTAAATATTCAGGGACTCCCTGAAACCTCTGCCGCGGCCTCCCTGCGGTGCAGGGAGCCTCGAGAACCCCGCATTCCGGCACAGCCGCCCCCCACCTCGCCATCTTCCTGGGAGGCTGCTGTCTGAGCCGGGCTGTGAAGGGGGGAGGCAGGCCTGTCACTCAGAGGTTCCAACCCACTGGAGAGGAGCCTCGCTTGAACCTGTTTTTAATGTGTCAAATCACAAAGTCACTTCCCAGCAATGAGGTGCGAAGGGGTTACAGCCTCCCGAGGGTCCTCCTGGAGGCTGTGTGGCTTGAGTGACAGGCCAGCTGCCACCCGCCCCAGCAGGGCCAGACAGTGGGCCTGGGCGTCCAGTGCCACACCCCACAATTTGTCACTTACAGAGCCTCTAGTAGGAATTGCGCTCCCGTCTTTGTCCCTGTCACGATGCTTCACATTTAGAAGGCTCCTCTCATTTCCCGGTGTCCCTTCCTCTGCCTGTCCCTAAAAGCCTGGCTTCGTGAGAGGTGCCCTTCCGCCTTGCCAAATGCACCCCATGATGTACCCATTTCTCCGAGGCCATGCCTAGCAGGTTATATTATCTGATCCTGTGGTGTTCTGGCAAAGCAGAACCTAAACTTCGACCTGGTCCGTTTTCTGGCTTTTATTGTCCAAAACATCTTAGTTTTGTCCCTTAGTAGGTGCAGTAGAACTCTGTTCCTGGGTGTGCCTGGCAGTGCCCCGTGGAGAGTGACAGACAGGCAGAGCCCGCTTTACTGACGGCCTGTTCTGGCTCAGACACAGAGTGCCTCTTTACAGGAACGATGCGATCTTTCACCTCTAATTAAATGGTCCTATTGTTCCCATTTGATGGATGAGAAAGCTGAGTCTTCAAGTCACTAATTAGCTTGCCTGGAGCTTAGCAGAGCCCCCACCTGGTGTGCTCGCATCAGATCCTGGGCACTTCAGCAGGAGGGGTGTCCTCCCTGGAAAAGGGGAGTGCCTTGGGGACGGGCCAGGACAGTCAGTCGTCAGCAGCCTCACGTGAGGGCGCACGGAACCCAGGACACTTCCGTCCTGTAGCCGGCCATGAGCCCGTGTCGCCGATGGACTCGCCTGGAGAGGAGGCCCCAGAGCCGCTCCTCCTGTCCCTCAGACCCCATCTTGTTGCCTTCCGAGCTGACCAGGGCCGGGGGCCAGGTGAGGCCTGTGGCAGAGCAGGGGACTCAGACCCTGGTCCCGAGGTGGTGTGGAGATGGTTATTTTAGGACGAAAGGTCCACTCTGGGTGTCTAGAAAATAAACCTTCAGAGACTTAAAAATGGTTCTTGACCCCATCTATACCAAAACTGTAAGCTTTATATTTTATCCCAAATCACTGGATTTGGGAAACCTTGGGTGAGTGGAATTTAAGGAGGGAAAAAGATGAAGAATTTGAAGTTTCATTATTGCGTCTAAATTTCAGGCTTTTTAAGGGCAAGAATTGCACATGGTTCTTTGTGGGACTGTAGCTAAAAGCCTGCGGCGTCACTGCGGCCGAGTAAGTACCTGTTGAATGGTGACCCGAACCTGGTTTTGTCTGAGGAGGTAAATTTATGAGCTTGACATTTTAAGAAGTCAAGATTTTAGCTTATTTCAAAACCCGTGGAACATATCTAAAACCGTATTGCCTTCTGGTGGCAGTCCGTCCAGACTGAAGCTGACTTTGAAGTAGCATTGACCTTTTAAAAGTCTCTGGGAAATGCAATGTCTGAGGCCTGGAGAGCACGGAGTCAAATCTTTCTCCTTTCTAATTGATACCATTTAAAAAAATGTTATGCAAGGACTAGAACATTAATTGCCAATTATTTTTGTAGAGATTGGTCAGAAAAGCATGAAAACCAAATAGCAGGGAGGTGAGCAGTTGAGGAAAGAAGCCCAGAACACCGAAAGGCCTTTCGAACAACGTTCAGCTGCACGGAAAGCCAAGACATGCAAATCAAAAACCAGCAAAAACGATGAAAGTGCCGTTTTCGCCCACCACGTGGACACACCTTTGGCTCGGTGGCAGCAGCCGGGCTTGGTGATGGTGCAGCATGCCCGCCCCTGTGTGAGTGGGGGGCTCATGGGCGTGTGAATCCGGCAATGTCCGGGGCGCTCCGGCGGTGTTTATGAAGAGCCCCTGGTTCAGTTGCTCCGACCCGGCAATTCCCCTTGTAGGGAAAGGACCACGACACGAACACTCACGTGACTCTCATCACAGTGTGACTTACAACGGGGGAGAACGGAGCAGCCCACTGCTGCGAGCGCAGGGCGATGCGTCGCTGGGTACAGTGGGCCAGGCGGCAGCGTCGCCCCTCTGCACCGACGGAGCGTGTTAGCAGCAGAGGCCTGTGTGTAAACGGGGGCTGCAATGTTAAAGGAGAAGAGCCAGAAAGAAACTTATGCACTATATTTATGGAAAACATATACATGTATATATAAAATATGTGTTTATAAGTGAATAAGTATGCACTTAATGAAATTTTACAATGCATAAAGTAAAAATATACTTACGTACATGGGTAATGTATATGCTCATTTTTAAAGGCTGAGAAGGAAAACAAAGCCCGGTAGACACGGCAGCCGTGGAATCTTGGCGACGATGTTTGATGGGGGATTTTTAAAGATTTATTATTTTATAGGTTACAGATTTTCCAAAGCTGTGTTTTGCTTTCATGATCACAAACATAATAAAGGTGCTTTGCTGAAAGCGACTTGCCCGCCTGCTGGAACCTCCCTGGCCGCTGCGGCCAGAGGTTTGCCAGCTCCTCCCCGCAGGCTGCCCTGTTCTGTCCTGTGCCCAGCGGCAGTGCACAGGCTGGCGTGTGTCCCCCTCCGGGCTCTCCGGAGGGCTCCTGCCCCGGTGGCCGCCCTTCCCGGGACTCAGTGGGCTGTGATGCGAAGATGTGCGCCCGCAGACAGTTCAGAGCAGGCCCAGGGCCCCTGGAGAGGGCCTGGGTCAGTCAGAGCTGCAGACCCGTGTACCAGTTCAGAGAGTCCTGGCTTCTAGAGGCCAAATGCAAACGATGGCCAGAGGGCTGGCCCCCCGTGCGGCCGCCTGGGTGGAAATGTTGACCGAGAGGTCACCTTCGGAGGTGGAGGGAGGAACACAGGCCATGGGTGCACTTTAAAGTGTGCGGGGCTATCAGCCAGCTGGAGTTCTACTGCGTGTGAATGTGAACTGCGTGCCGAGACCCGGGAAATGCGGTTCCAGGGGCGAGCTTGCCCGCGGAGATGTGTCCTTCTCCCGTCTGTGGAGAAGCAGGAGGGGCGTCCTGGCTGACCCCTCTTCTGCACAGCCATTTCCTGCTCTTGAGTGGCAGTGAGCCTAATGAGGGACTGTCTGCAGGGACGCCCTCCTCCAGAGGACCTGGGCGCCCCTGACCGCCCGTGTCCCACAGCTCACTGCCCTTGGCATTCAGTTCCTCCCGAGGCTTATCAGGTCCAGGGGGGCAGGGGCCTTGTCCTGTCTGAGGGCGCGCACAGTAGGCACTCCGTGAATGTCTGCTGGCAGCTCTGGCAGGGCCGGGCCTGGTGCATCTCACCTGCGACCAGGGGCCTTGCCTGAAATTCTGTGGGAATCTGACATATGAGCTGGGGTGAGAAAACCAAACGCGGGCTTGGAGGAGGAATCAACACACAATTAAAGAAAGATGGAAATCTCTGTGTGAGCATTTAAGCATGCTTTTTCTCCATCAGACTGTGACTCTCAGGCTTCCTGGGTCAGCCCTGGGTCCCTGCATGGGCCAGGCTGCTTCTCACATGGGAGGGATTGGGGCCGTGCTCCACAACTGCTCTGCCCGGGACCAGCCACCACAGCACATGTGACATTTAATGACTCGCAGCCATGTCTGGGAGACGTGATGCTAACGAGGACCCGTCTTCTGTGGGTTTTGGGCTGGTAACTGGAGCCACGTGAACACGGCTAAGGGGCAGAAGTATAATAATAAACACTTCAAACATTTTGCTTCCTTTTTAAATAAACGTGTGGCACTTCCTTTTTAAACTCCCTGTGGAGCCCAGGTCTTTCCTTTGAGCCCAAGTTCATTAACCGGCGCGGAGCAGACTTCTCCCCTTTTTGCGCTGCAGGCACAGGACATGGACTTCTGTTTACAGGTTGGGTCACGGGGATCAAGGGTGTAAAATTCCTTGCGCGACCAGCTGAGTGAAGAATCCCTCTCTGTCCCCAATCTTTCGTTAATATTGTCCAATATTAATTTCATGGTGCTTGTTTTAAGTCCCATTTCTTGCTCCCAAGGTTTCCCCAATCATTGAACTTGGTTTTTATAAAAAAGTAGCCCTCTCTTCACATTTATCAGATGGCATACCATTAACATTAATCAATGTACATATTTCTAATAGAAATATGATGGGCCTACACAAATTTTTAAAATATGTGTTGGGGTCCTAACCCACAACACCTCAGGATGTGACCTTATTTGAAAATGGAGCCTTTACAGAGGTCGTCAAGTTGAAATAAGCTCCGTAGGCTGGGCCCCAGGGAAGGGGAAACTGGTCACAGAGACACATACAAGGGGAGCTGACCATGAGAAGCTGGGGGTGGGTATGGCGCCTCCACAAGGCACGGAGCACCCAGACTGCCAGCGAATGGCCAGGGGCCGACAGAGGCCCCGATGCCCCTCACCACCTCAGGAAGCAGCCTGCTGGTGCCTCGGCCTCGGGCCTCCAGCCCCTGCACTGGGAGGGAGTAAGCGTCTCCTGGTTCCGCTGCCCGTTCCCCCAGCTCCTCCTTAGCCCTCAAGGCTCAGCTCCTGGACCTCCTCTCTGCCCACATGCTTTCTCTCTAGAAGATCTCATTCAGTCTCATGGCTTAAATATCTCTAAACTACCAGCCCCAACAGTGTGTCTCCGGTCCAGACCCCTCTCCCAAACCAGCCCCATACAGCCAGCTGCCTGTTTGACACTGTTGCTTGGAGCCTAAAGAGCAAGTCCCTGAACACGGCCAGCCAGTGCAGAGGACTGGCCCTCTCCCAAACGTGCTCTTCTAGAAAGACTTAAGAGAGGTATGTGGCGGGGAACCAGAGCCAGAACTAGGGTGTGTGGGAGTTGGTGTCTCCTGGGAAAGCTGTCCTCATTCTGGCACCTGGGAGTTCCCCAGTGTGATGACTAGTTGACAACCAGCTCACCCAGAGGTGATGTCTGCTGGCAGGTAAGCCCTGCCCATGTGCCCTGATCTGGGGAATTAATTGCTCTGGTTGAAGTAGCTTGGAGGGTACATTTCTGAACAGTGTTCCAGAGAGTCTCAGCTACTCACAGTGGTGGCCTGCACCTTAGGGCACATCACATTGGTGTGTTTGTCCATCTCTTCCCTACTTTCTTGCCTCCCACCAGAGCTTCCAGGGAGGACCTTCTGAACAAACCACTTTCAGTTCATGCCTTGTCTCAGGCTACCCTTGAGGGTAACCCAGTCTTAGATACAAGCCAAGCTATCACGAACTGTGAACAGAGCATAAAAAAGTGTAAATGTGTAGGTAGGTATCCACTGTGCCCCGTGCACCAGCCGTTTGTCAGGATATTACATGAGGATGTGCGCCAGCAAAACAATGGGGAAATAAAGAAGACAACCAAGAAGATACCGATGGGGGGGACAGTGGGCACAGCTCAGGACACAGAAATCCAAGTCCCAGGATGACGGGCTAGAGAGCAATGAACTCAGGAGGACAGAGGCTCTAGGAGGAAAGTCCCTGGGGAGAAAAATATAACGGTGGTGGAGATTTCAGATTTGATGGTGCCCTTTAATATTAGACCTCACGGAGAAGGTGAGATCAGTTTATGCAAGAAAAATAAGGCAATTAGAAACTCTAGGGGAACCAAAAAGCTATAAAAGGAGGGAAACACAGTGAATGAGTAATATGCAAAGTCCTTAATGTAAATCTGGTTTGCTGATTTTCCAAGCTTTAGAATCAGTCGAGCAGAAATCAGAGAATACTTAATTATGATTATGGAACAGAATGCAAATGTTATCAAACTTGACAATATAAAAGTAGAATATAAAGGGAGGGATGATGGCTAAATAGAAATTTGGGGGGGGTGTTGCAATTTCATCTTACGAAGGAGGGAACCAATTATCCATCCATAGTTAATGAAGTACAAGTCCAGCCACATGATCTAGAATGACAAAATGAACACAGGACCTGAAGGCGGTGTGACTGCCCGGGAGCCAGCCTCACTTCCCATAGATGAGGCCAAAATTTGATATTTAATAAATAGGGCTATAAACATAATATTGTGTGGCACATAGCCAAAAGTACCCAGAAGACCTAATAACAGAATCATTAGAAATTGCTTTTCCCAGGGAATGTGTGATCAGGCTGTGGGGCAAGAGCTGTGTTTTTACTATTTGATTTAAAAGCCAACATTCAAATAGGTTGGTTTTTTTGTAACAATTTTAAAATTAACTTAAATTTGCGTTTATTTTAAAAACCTACCAGGTACCCTGTTTTTGTTCTCACTGTGTGGTTCATTTGGAAGCTCAGTGTGTATTGTTTTTAATGGCCTGTCAGTCGAGTTCGGTTCTGTCACTGACCTTCTCTTGTGTGGACGGCTGAGGACACTCTGTTCAGGGGCAGAGAGCTTAAATGCCTGCTCTGCGAGTGAATGGCACAGCGTCACGACTGGGTGCCTAATTGCCAATACAGGATATTTTCATGATGACATTTTCCCCATGACACATGCTCTTCAATGACAGGAAGGTGTCTGAAAGGGGCGATAGTGGCTAATGATGTGGTTGGAGGCGTGTCTGTCCCGGCTGCTGTCACTGAAAGCCCCCTGTGCTGGATGGACTTTACCTCATCACACCCCAACTTTACATAATTAAACCTGACCAGACCATGTCTCCTGGTAACTTCCAAACTACCTGGGTCCCCCGTTGGAATCCTGTTGTATCAAGGAGGTTCTGTTCTGGTTGTGGCTTCTAACCAATGCGGCACTTTTCCAAAACCGCAGAAATAGAAAAATGAAAGGTACCTGCAAAATTTAATCCAAAAGTAGAGGCTAGAAGAGGTAATGGTGAAAGCCATGTGCTGTTAATTTTATGGAATGAAACTTAGTGACACATGCTAGCACTGAGCTAACACGGTGGTTTGAGTCAGTTATGGGCAGAAAGTGCTTGGAGAGCCACAGCGTCAGTGCTGGGCAGAACGTGCACTCCTGAGTGCCCCTCCCCATTTCCAAACTGAGACTCTCAGGGCCACGGGGATTAAATAAACTGTCCTCAGCCCCATCCACTGGACTCCAGAGCAACTGGCTTGCATGTCACTCCAGCTTCTTGGAACTTCACTACTTGTGTAGAAACTGTGTTGTTAGGGAGTCAGACCAGACACACGCAAGTTTGTTTGTGCATTTAAGCTGTGTTCTTCCAGGCAGCTTAGTATCTGCAATTGCTGTAAATGCTGTGAGCAAAGGTGTTTTCCCTGCAGTGTGGTGTTTTGTATAAGAATGGTGAAGGGCAAGTTGGACACATCATAAAGCCAGAGAGCACATTTTCTGGGGATCCAGTGTAGCCAAGTGTGACACACACAGACCTGGAAGTCAGAGAGGCCCACTGCCATCCAGCACAGTTCGGGAAAGGTTGTCCATCTCTGTCTGCACATGAGACTTACCTCAGAGGCCTGTCCAGGGCCTCCTTGGATGAAGCCAGAAGACGCCTCCTGTGAGGGCCACTTCCGAGGGGAGGCTGCAAAATGGTGGCTGGAGATTGGAGAATTCGGCACATGTAAGTGGAGGGAAAGAAGCTTCTGGCCGCGCACCACACTGGCCCAGACGTGGCTGCCTCGGGGGGAGCTGAGCGTCACAGTGGGCAGGCGTGGATACTCGTGAGGACTTGGACTCACTAAGCGCCCCACTGAAAACCACAGCATCTGGAAAGCGTGGAGGGAAATGGGTGCGTGAACACCTGCGGGGAGGCTGTGCTTGTCTGGCAAGACCGAACTGGCGGGTTGCTGCTCTGTGCCTGAAATGGGGAGCGGTGCCAAGCACCCCCAGACCCCACCCACAGCCCCCCGGAAGCCGGCCTTCCCACTCTGCCCTTCCTCCTGAGGACAGCAAAGACCGTCTCAGGGGAGGGGCCTGAAGGCAGGTCTGAGCGGAGGTGCAGGTCACCACCTACTGGTGCACAGACAAGCGAACGGGACAGGAAGTAGTAGAAACTCCTTCCCTGCAGAGAACTCAGTTCCAGAGGAGGCTCTCCTTTTGCCGTTTTACTGCTTAGAAGAATTACTTTTTTCATTATAGAAGGAATACATGCTCATTATTGAAAATTGAGAAAACACAAAAATTATTGAAACCAACATGTTCTTGCGAAATGTTTAACTCAAGCAAAGACTTGAGCATTGCAGTCGTAGAGGCATCATGGAATAATTTGGGAAGACTTCCCTCCCTGATTCTGCCAAGCCTGAGACTTCTGTGTTCTTTAAAAGCATGAAACAGTTCAACAGGGGAACACCCGCAATTTAAATTTCTTCTATTAAATAATGAAAACGTTTAAATATTTGTATTTTCTCTGGATGCAGCTTTTGCCACATCCTATTCGTTTTCTTGTGTCAGGTTTTCATTTTAGTTTTTAAATTAGTGTATAATTGGAGTCTTTATTTTCTCTTTGAATAGTGATTTAAGATTTTGTTCTTCAAGTTGCATAATTGGTTTTTATTTTAAATTCCTATGATTTATTTTAAATTCTTTTTTATTGTCCTTAAAGAAATGCATCATTCAAAAACTTCATTAAGGATTTCTCTGAAAACTGGAATATGATTATTTTCTATAAATGTTTGTTATTCTAAGTGATGGGGAAGCCCCTGCCTTCGAAAGCAATTTGCTGTACAGTTATTAATTCACAGTTTACTGTATTTCATAGCTCCTGGTTTTTTCTACTTGATCTGTCAAAGGCTGAGAGATGTGTTCACCTCTGACAACTCTTGATGTGAATGTAAACTTCTTGTACTCCTCATAATTTCCTTACTATGGTATCTAGCTAATTAAGGTATGACAACTTTTCTCGTTGTGAGTCACAGATCCTGTCAGTTTAAAGGCCCTCTGTAGCCAGCAGCTGCTTTTTCGTCCCGCATTAGACTCTGGAGGCAAG
Organism: Phataginus tricuspis; assembly: GCA_029783875.1. NCBI lineage: Eukaryota > Metazoa > Chordata > Mammalia > Pholidota > Manidae > Phataginus > Phataginus tricuspis. The sequence continues at coordinate 91,001,310 of JAQQAC010009165.1, read as the reverse complement.
TGTGGGGATTGGACAACTGCCTGCAGTCCTCACACCCTGCCTGTAGGATTGTCCCTTCCATGCCCAAGGCAACCTCTCTCCTTCCCAGGGCTCCCAGGAGCGTGAAGGGAGACACTTCTGGGCCCCCTGTCTTGGGCTTGGCCCAGAGATAAGCTCTGGATTCTGGTTGCTAGAGTGAAGTTCCACGGAGCAGATGGACCTCAACCTTCAGCCCAAGGCAGAGCCCCCAGCCGAACAACAGACCCCAAAGAAGAGACGCCTCCTTATTTTTGTAATACTTCCATATTATTTCCAAGACCTTTGCAACAGACTGTCTAAATGTTTAGGTGAGTTTTTCTTGCGAGGGAATTGCATTCTCACAGATTCAGAGCTTATGTAAAACAACCCCAGATACAGTGAATTTCTAGATGCACCAAGTGGTCCCCCTAACTTCACGGGATTCATAAATGGAATAAAGACAGTTGCCAATCAGACTTAATCCATAGAGAAATTTAGGATTTTAAATTCATGACTTTCATATATTAAATATTACTGAAACAAGGAAACTAAACAGTATGTTCTCTGTTCTCTGCACAAAAACCACCTTGGAGAGCAGCCTATCCATCCATGTGCAGCTGTTTGGGAAGACAGAGGTGAGCTGACAGGCTGACCCTTCAGTTTCCACGTGCAGGGAGACCCCCTTACACCTCTGGGGTGAGAGGCTCAGGGTCCGTTAACTGTCCTTGTCACTGCGTCGCTAGTGTTTGACATTTACCTGCACACGCACACCCAAACCCCCACTGTAGTTACTGCTGGTATTTCCCTTTATGTACCTGTTTATCCACATGTATCTTAAATTAACTTTTTAAAAACATTTCCATGAGTTCTTCTAATTTTGTTTTAGGTTTAACTGAACATTCTACAGATCAAAATAATTTACACACCTGCTTCCACGTAAATAACTTCCGCTTCCCCCGTTTGCTCTTTCCCCACCTCCCCTCTTGGCAAATACAGGTCTGCATTTTGAGCCTGTCTTTAAAGAAAGAGATGCCCCGCTTACTGTGCCATTTATCACGGAGGTGGGGACATTTGAAAGGTGAGAGATTAAAAAGTCTCTGCGGGAGCGCGTGATGTCTGGCGGGGCGGAGCTAAGGAGGAAGGTGGCTGGTCTGCAGAGGCCCTGGGCGCCTGGGGCCAGTCCCCTGCTGTGCGCCCCGCTGCGCTGCCGGGACTGCTGGGGGGGGGCAAAAGATCGCGGGATCCGAGGTCACCCGGGGTCCGAGGGCCGTTTCCCGTGGGGTGAGCTTGTTACGTTTCTGTCATGTGAACATGGTCAGCAGACAGCCACTGGGCTCCAGGTGGGAGCTCAGTCCCCAGCCCGGCTGCGGGTTTCGTGAGAGGCTGGACGGACACGGAACAAGTTTAACTTTTACCAGCCAAGTTCTGAATCTTTGGCGGTGATCCAAGAGATTAGCCACTCGAAAAACCACCTTCTCTTCCTCCCCTGAGCCTCTGATACTGTATACTGTTGTTTTCTCTGCAGTCTGTGACGGATGGTGACTGTTTAGAACTAGCATACCACTTCGTACTCATCAGCATGGTGATGAAAAATAATGCTGAGCTCACCTTAAAACCACCCAGGGAAGGCTCTCTGCTGACTTATGTTGGACGGCTTACTCCCCCAGTGCTCGTACAAGCAAGAGGAATTATCTACCACGATACATGAACGAAAGGCAGACGTAGAGCGTAATTCTCACTTAAGTAGACTTAACTTTAAGTGGGTTACTTTTAATTCCTAGCACTTTAGTAAATTGTTTTCATTTGACCTATTTTTCATGACCTGTCTGGTGGCTGCCAGACTGTTAATTCCGACAGATACAGTGGCGCCTCTCCTGGGCGCTGTCCTTACCATTTCACACTTGCTGGCATCCTTCGTGTTGCTCCTGAAGCCCCAGTGGAGAAGCAGGGCAGGCCCGCCGTGCAGGAAGCCGAGCTCCCTTCCAGACGCCCGCTTCACCACTCGCCCAGCACACTTCACTCCTGACCCTTTCGGGCACCAAACTGTGGGCTGAGCCCCTGCCAGGCCGTTCTGCAGCCCCAGCTGGCTGTCCGGCAGCTGAACCCTATTCTGACACCGTATGTCCACCTGGAGAGAGCGTCAGATCCCACAGGCTAAGGGCTCAGTCCCATGGCCACCCCCTGGCCCCCCATCAGACACCAAAGGCAAGTAGCAGGTCCCCAGGTGACCTACCACTTCTGTCCAATTTGGCTGCAAATCGGAGGTTCCCTGACCCCACCAGGTTTCACCAATCTGCTGCGCTGGCTCACAGAACTCAGGGAGACACACACGTACGTTTACCAGCTTACCGAAGGACATGCTAAAGGGGACAGCTGGACAGCCAGGTGGAGAGATGCACGGGGAACATCCGGGAGGGGCCCGAGCACACACCCTTCTGTCCCCGTGGGGGTGGGTGTGTTACCCTTCCAGGGTGGAAGGGCTCCCCCACCTGGAGGCTCTCCTGACCCCGTCCTGTCGGGACTGTATGGAGGCTTCCTCCTGTGGACACGGTCAGCCCCAGGCGCCTCCGCGGTCTGGAGGACAGAATGGGCTGACGCTCCCCCTTGTGGCTCTGTCTTTCTGGCGCCCACCCTCCCGGAGCCCTCAGGAGCCACCCAGAGTCACGGCATCAGACACAAGGTGCAGCTGATGCTCTTACCACCCTGGGAAGCGTGAGGGCCCAGGAGCGGGGGGCAGAGAGGACACACATGCTCCCTGCCCTCATGCCCTCCGGAGCGACCCCTGTCCTGCTGCAGGGCAAGTGTGCCAGTGGCCTGCCAGGGTCCTGCTGCTTCACGTCCACCTGGTTCACGCCGCCTCTTGCTTCTGCTATTTTCAGTATTTCTCCCAACTGCTTATCAATAATTCCTTTAGACAGTCAAGTGGGACATCCTCCTCAGACATGAAATGAATCACTAGCTGTTAGCAAAAGTCAGTGAAAAAGCAAATTTGAGAGTAATAATTCAGACATTATATAAAGATAATAATCACTAACAGACTTACTTTTAAAAACTAATAATGCAAAAGATAAGAAATATTGGAAGAGCTATGTCATAGTCAAACATGGAACATGGAGGAGGGAGAATAATGATCATTTTGCAATTGTTGTTATGAGTTACAGGTTTTGTTTTTTTTTTAAGTGCAGGCTTTCCTCTTAATAAAACTGTCATTAAGCAAAAAATACTGACAAATGCTAGGCTGGGGTTTAGTGTGTAAGAGTGAAATTATATGCATGTTTGTGAAATTTTTGTATAAATTTTCTATCTGGGATAAATATTAATCAAAGTAGGAAAATACAGTATTTTGTCCAAGTAATAGAATGCTTGGTGTTAATCACAAACACAGACAAAACCTTGTGAATTGATATGCTAAGTATCCTTCCTTGCTGCAGACATCCCCCTGTGGTGTTTGATTTTAGCACAACGTGGCAAGGTAAGTTGTCCAGAGATATGAAGAAGAAATGGGGAAGAGGTCTGGAAGCTCACATTTCTGGCAGACTTGTCCGCAGACGCCTGCAGCAGCCCCCCTCACCAGCTTCTCGGCGTTCTCTGCCTTCCCTCTGAAGCAGGGTGGACGCTGCGCTCCCGTTTAAGCATCCTGTCTACTGCCCCTTCATGGTCCCACTAAAGAACTGACCCAGAGAGAATCTCTTTTGTCAAACACTCCAGCCAGCAGTGGGCGGCAAGTGCTGAATTTGGAGCGGGTGCCATTGGAAACACTTACCAACTGATGGTTAGAACCTCCTGTGGATTTCACAGTCCATCATGAAGTTAGAGAAAAGAGGTTCCGTGCCAATATGATCTTGAAGAATCTGTTTCCCTAACATGTATGTCTCCTGTCTGAAATGAAAATTAAACCATCACGTTGGCTCAGATGAAGGAAAATGCAAAGGACTTGGGTAGGTTCAGGAGAAATAGGTGTAGTCATTCAAACGTGTTTCAGGTGAAATTTATTCACCTTAACTAAACCCAGGAGGGAGAGTAGTATCCACTTTTTAAAATCCACATTTCTTTCTTCTAAAGCATTATTTGCAGCGTGATCAGATAGATAAGGTTACTAATGCATTCGATTTTCCTTCTATCATCTTTATACATACTGTATGTTTTTCGGTCTTCTCCCTGCTTAGATGAGGATAGGTGTTACCTTGTTTTAAGCAAAGGCAGCAGAGATGAGAGGGTGGGCGGAGCATCTGTCCTCAGGTGCCCGTCCTCGTCGAGCTGTGCTGGCTGCAGAAGTGCCATATCCTTGGGACAGTCGGCCTCCTTTCCCTCCTGGGGGCTCACTGCTCCCCAGGTGCTAGTGTCCCCACACCACTGGCATCCGTTGCCCACTGCTCACCATGGTGCCACCACCCCAGGCCCCCTGTCCCGTCACGGGTTCCCTCACGGTGCTTTCCTTGGCGTGTCCACCTCTCACAGGGGCTGGGGCCCTGGTGTTGTGAGGGGTTGCTCTTTGAATGGCACATTTCAGTTTGAACCAAGGCTTATGATCCTTTCTGAGGCTTTGGGGACATCTGTCTCACTCCATTACAGGGGCAGACAGACCCCAGTTCCTGCCGTCACACTGAAATCCCCATTTTCTCATCGGCCATCAAATGAGGACCATTACCAGCTCTCAGAGGCCAGCTATGTCCTTCGGCTCAGGGACTTGTCCTTCACCTCAAAGCCAGCAATGGTGGGTGGGATCCCTCTCCTATTCTGAGCTTTAACTGTTTTCCACATGTTTTGGTTATTCGTATTTCCATTTTCCTTCAGTTCAATTTTTCAAAGAGATTTCTCTTGAGCAATTTGTGAAAAACATGATTTAACATGACCCAGTGATGGTTAATGATACAAGGTCTTCTTTCACTTGAAAGCTAGTTAATGTAATTCACCATATTAACAGAATAAAGGGGAAGAAGCAACCCTCTCAATAGATGCAGAGAAACACTTGCACAAAATTCAGCACCTATTCATGTCATAAACACCCAGAAAACTGGGGACAGCAAGACGTGCCTCAGTCTGACTGCAGGCATCTGTGAGGTGGAAACAGGTTGTGAGGAATGCTTGCATGAGGGTGGAGGCTCTTGGAGACAGGCTCAGAAGTCCTAACAAAACTTACTGAAAATTACCAGGACTTAGCAGTTACACTGCCAGATATTTACCCATGAAACACGAAAGTTTATTTGGACAGAAGAACTTACACAAAAATGTCCCAAACAGCTTTATTCCTAGCAGCCTCTAATAGAAGCATTCCAAATGTTCATAAAGAGAACAATGGGTAGCAAACTACTTAATCAAGTGAAAATGTTGATGAAGCTGGCGGACAGTATGCTGAGCAAAAGAAACAGGAGATAAAAGTGCACAGACTTTGTGAATCCATTACATGAAGTTCTTGGACAGATAATGCCCATCTGTGGTGACGAAAATGAGAAGTGTGCTTTGTGGTGGAGCACGGCTGACTTTGAGGCATATGGGGGACTACAGATATGCAGTGGTTACACGTGTGTGTGCACCTGCCAAGCCCCACCAAACCGCACACTCAGGGCTGGTGCATTTCACGGTGTGTAAGTCGGAGGTAAAAGCAAAGACCCGCAGCACATGGAGCTCTGGCCACAGGCCTGTTTTCATCACGTCTGTGGGTTAACACACCTGCAGCTACTTTCTGTGTCTTCCGGGCCTCACAAATGAGTTGCTGTCTTACGGGTAATGGAAGCCAGTGTTTCTTGGTCACGGGGAGAGAGATTACATGTATCGAAAGGAGAAGACTAGACTGTCCCTTGTCAATTTAGGTTGGAATTAGAGGTATTACCAGTGAGGTCATGGTTTTATTTATTTTTCTTAACAATTTATTTTGGTATCTTTAACCTACAATTACATGTGCAATATTATGGTGATTAAACTCCCCCTTTCATCACGTCCCCCCCACCAACTCCATTACAGTCACTGTCCATCCGCGTAGTGAGATGCTATAGAATCACTACTTGTCTTCTCTGAGTTGTACAGCCCTCCCCGTGCCCCCCCCTACCTTACATCTGCTAATCGTAATGCCCCTTTTACCCTCTTATCCCTCCCTTCCCACCCTTCTTCCCTAGTCCCTTTCCCTTTGGTAACTGTTAGTCCATTCTTGGGTTCTGGGAGTCTGCTGCTGTTTTGTTCCTTCAGTTTTTTTCTTTGTTCTTATGCTCCACATCTGAGTGAAATCATCTGATACTTGTCTTTTTCGGCTTGGCTTATTTCACTGAGCATAATACCCTCTAGCTCCATCCATATTGCTGCAAATGGTAGGATTTGTTTTCTTCTTATGGCTGAATAATATTCCATTGTGTGTATGTACCACATCTTCTTAATCCATTCATCTACTGATGGACACTTAGGTTGCTTCCATTTCTTGGCTATTGTAAATAGTGCTGCAGTAAACATAGGGGTGCATCTGTCTTTTTGAAACTGGGCTCCTGCATTCTTAGGGTAAACTCCTAGGGGTGGAATTCCTGGGTCAAATGGTATTTCTATTTTGAGTTTTTTGAGGAACCTCCATACTGCTTTCCATAATGGTTGAACTAATTTGCAGTCCCACCAGCAGTGTAGGAGGGTTTCCCTCTCTCCACATCCTCGCCAACATTTATTGTTGTTTGTGTTTTGGATGTCGGCGATCCTCACTGGTGTGAGGTGATATCTCATTGTGGTTTTAATCTGCATTTCTCTGATGATTAGCGATGTGGAGCATCTTTTCATGTGCCTGTTGGCCATCTGAATTTCTTCTTTAGAGAAGTGTCTATTCATGTCCTCTGCCCATTTCTTAATTGGATTATTTGCTTTTTGTTTGTTAAGGTGCATGAGTTCTTTGTATATTTTGGATGTAAACCCCTTATCAGATACATCGTTCATGAATATATTTTCCCATATTGTAGGATGTCTTTTTGTTCTACTGATGGTGTCCTTTGCTGTACAGAAGGTTTTCAACTTGATATAATCCCATTTGTTCATTTTTGCTTTTGTTTCCCTTGCCCGGGGGGATATATTCATGAAGAAGTCGCTCATGTTTATGTCCAAGAGATTTTTTTTTTTTTGGAGCCTATAGTTTCTTTATTCTTTTTTTTTTTTTACACTTTATTTTATTTTAGTATCATTAACCTACAATTACATGAGCAATATTGTGATGTTTAAACTACCCCCTTCATCAGGTCCCCCCCACCAACCCTATTACCGTCATTGACCATCAGTGTAGTGAGATGAGAATCACTACTTGTCATGTCCAAGAGATTTTTGCCTGTGCTTTTTTCTAAGAGTTTTATGGTTTCATGACTTACATTCAGGTCTTTGATCCTCCTTGAGTTTACCTTTGTGTATGGGGCTAGACAGTAGTCCAGTTTCATTCTCTAACATGTAGCTGTCCAGTTTTTCCAACACCAGCTGCTGAAGAGGCTGTCATCTCCCCATTGTATATCCAAGGCTCCTTTATCAAATATTAATTGACTGTAGATGTTTGGGTTAATGCTTGGATTTTCTATTCTGTTCCACTGGTCTGTGGGTCTGTTTTTGTGCCAGTACCAAATTGTCTTGATTACTGTGGCTTTGTAGTAGAGCTTGAAGTCAGGGAGATTAATTCCCCCTGTTTGATTCCTCCTTCTCAGGATTGCTTTGGCTATTCGGGGTCTTTTGTGGTTCCATATGAATTTTAGAATTACTTGTTCCAGTTCGTTGAAGAAAGCTGTTGGTAGTTTGATAGGAATTGCATTGAATCTGTAGATTGCTTTAGGTAGTATTGCCATTTTGACAATATTTATTCTTCCTGGCCAAGAGCATGGGATGAGTTTCCATTTGTTAGTGTCCTCTTTAGAGTCTCTTGTAGTTTTCAGAGTACAGGTCTTTCACTTCCTTCATTAGGTTTATTCCTAGGTATTTTATTCTTTTTGATGCAATTGTGAATGGTATTGCTTTCCTGATTTCTCTTTCTGTTAGTTCATCATTAGTGTATAGGAAAGCAACAGATTTCTGTGTGTTAATTTTGTATCCTGCAATGTTGCTGAATTCAGATATTAGTTCTAGTAGTTTTGGAGTGGAGTCTTTAGGGTTTTTTATGTACAGTATCATGTCATCTGCAAATAGTGACAATTTGACTTCTTCTTTACCAATCTGGATGCCTTGTATGTCTTTGTTTTGTCTGATTGCCATGGCTAGGACCACCAGTACTATGTTGAATAGCAGTGGAGAGAGTGGGCACCCCTGTCTTGTTCCCAATCTTAGATGAAAAGCTTTCAGCTTCTCGCTATTAAGTATGATGTTAGCTGTGGGTTTGTCATATATAGCCTTTATGATGTTGAGGTACTTGCCGTCTATACTAATTCTGTTGAGAGTTTGAATCATGAATGGATACTGAATTTTATCAACTGTGTTTTCAACATCTATGGAGATGATCGTGTGCTTTTGTTCTTCTTTTTGTTGATGTGGTGGATGATGTTGATGGATTTTCGAATGTGGTACCATCCTTGCATCCCTGGGATGAATCCCACTTGATCATGGTGTATGATCCTCTTGATGTATTTTTGAATTTGGTTTGCTAATATTTTGTTGAGTTTTTTTGCATCTACATTCATCAGGGATATTGGTCTGTAATTTTCTTTTTTGGTGAGGTCTTTGCCCGGTTTTGGTATTAGAGTGATGCTGGCTTCATAGAAAGAGTTTGGAAGTATTTCCTCCTCTTCTATTTTTTGGAAAAATTTAAGGAGAATGGGTGTTATTTCTTCTCTATATGTCTGGTAGAATTCAGAGGTGAATCCTTCAGGTCCGGGAGTTTTGTTCTTGGGTAGTTTTTTGATTACAGATTCAATTTCGTTGCTGGTGATTGGTCTGTTTAGTTTTTCTGTTTCCTGCTTGGTGAGTCTTGGAAGGCTGTATTTTTCTAAGAAGTAGTCCATTTCTTCTAGGTTTTGGAGCTTGTTAGCATATAGATGCTCATAATATTCTCTTATTATTCTTTGTATTTCTGTGGGGGTCCGTCGTTATTTTTCCTTTCTCATTTCTGATTCTGTTTATGTGTGCAGATTCTCTTTTTCTCTTAATGAGTCTGGCTAGGGGTTTATCTATTTTGTTTATTTTTTCAAAGAACCAGCTTTTGGTTTCACTGATTTTTTTCTATTGTTTTATTCTTCTCAATTTTATTTATTTCTTCTCTGATCTTTATTATGTCTCTCCTTCTGTTGACTTTGGGCCTCGTTTGTTCTTCTTTTTCCAATTTCAGTAATTGTGTCTTTAGACTGTTCATTTGGGAATGTTGTTCCTTCTTTAAATAGGCCTGGATTGCAATATACTTTCCTCTTAGAACTGCCTTTGCTGCGTCCCACAGAAGTTGTGGCTTTGTGTTGTTGTTGTCACTAGTCTCCATATATTTTTTGATTTCTGTTTTGATTTGGTCGTTAACCCATTGATTGATTAGGAGAATGTTGTTAAGTCTCCATGTATTTGTGAGCCTTTTTGATTTCTTTCTAAAATTTATTTCTAGTTTTATACCTTTGTGATCTGAGAAGTTGGTTGGTAGAATTTCAATATTTTTGAATTTACTGAGGTTCTTTTTGTGGCCTAGTATGTGGTCTATTCTGGAAAATGTTCCATGTGCACTTGAGAAGAATGTGTATCCTGCTGCTTTTGGGTGCAGAGTTCTGTAGATGTCTGTTAGGTCCATCTGTTCTAGTGTGTTGTTCAGTGCCTCTGTGTCCTTACTCATCCTCTACCTCGTTGATCTATCCTTTGGTGTGAGTGGTGTGTTAAAGTCTCCTAAAATAATTGTATTGCTGTTTATTTCCTCCTTCAATTCTGTTAGTATTTGTTTTACATATGCTGATGCTCCTATGTTGGGTGCATATATATTTATAATGGTTATATCTTCTTGTTGGACTGACCCCTTTATCATTATGTAATGTCCGTCTTTATCTCTTGCTACTTTCTTGGTTTTGAAGTCTATTTTATCTGACACAAGTACTGCAACACCTGCTTTTTTCTCTTTGTTGTTTGCATGAAATATCTTTTTCCATGCCTTCACTTTTAGTCTGTGTATATCTTTGGGTTTGAGGTGAGTCTCTTGTAAGAAGCATATAGATGGGTCTTGCTTTTTTATCCACTCTGTTACTCTGTGTCTTTTGATTGGTGCATTAAGTCCGTTTACATTTAGGGTGATTATTGATAGATATGTACTTATTGCCATTGCAGACTTTAGATTCGTGGTTACCAAAGATTCAAGGGTTGCTTCTTTACTATCTAACAATCTAATTTAACTTTCTTGTTAAGGTATTGTGAATGCCGTCTGATGTTTCTTTATCTCTCCTTTCTTATTCTTCCTCCTCCTTTCTTTATATATTAGGTGTTTTATTCTTTGCCTTTAGTTAGTATTTGGATGGTCTGCTTTCTTTGCTATGATTTTATTTTCTCTGGTGACATCTTTTTAGCCTTAAGGGTGCTTCCCTCTAGAGTAGTCCGTTTAAGGTATCCTGTAGTGGTGGTTTATGAGAGGCAGACTCTCTCAACTTTCCTTTGTCTTGAAATTGTTTAATCCCTCCATCATATTTAAATGATAATCGTGCGGGATACAATATTCTTGGTTCGAGGCCCTTCTGTTTCATTACGTTAAATATATCATGCCATTCTCTTCTGGCCTGTAAGGTTTCTGTTGAGAAGTCTGATGACAGTCTGATGGGTTTTTTTTTGTAGGTGATCTTTTTTCTCTCTCTAGCTGCCTTTAATACTCTGTCTTTATCTTTGACCTTTGCCATCTTAATTATTATGTGTCTTGGTGTTTTCTTCCTTTGGTCCCTTGTGTTGGGAGATTTGTGGGCTTCCATGGACTGCGAGACTATTTCCTTCCCCAGTGTGGGAAAGTTTTCAGCCATTATTTCTTCAAAGACACTTTCTATCCCTTTTTCTCTCTCTTTTTCCTCTGGTACTCCTGCAATGCGAATATTGCTCCGTTTGGATTGGTCACACAGTTCTCTTAATATTCTTTCATTCTTAGAGATCCTTTTATCTCTCTCTGCCTCAGCTTCCCTGTATTCCTGTTCTCTGATTTCTATTCCATTAACAGTCTCTTGCATCTCATCCAGTCTGCTGCTAAGCCCGTCGATGGCTTGTCTCATTTCTGCATAGTCTTTCCTCATTTCCTCCCTCAGCTCTTGCACATTTTTCTGTAGATCCGTCAGCATGGCTATGACTTTTATCCTGAATTCTTTTTCAGGAAGACTGTGCATGTCCATCCCTTCAGGTTCCCTCTCTGGGGTTGTCTGGGTTTGGAGCTTTGTCTGTACCATATTCCTCTGTCTTTTCATGGGTATAGAATTGGTTGCTGGTAGTTTTCACGTGTGTCAGCTGGGCTCCTTATGACCCACCTCGCCGGCTGCCGAGTCCTCTCAGGTGTAGTTGCCCGCCGGTGCGCTGCGCCCTGGATGCCAAGTCCTCTCCGGTGTTCCTGCCCGCCGGTGTGTCACCTCGCCAGCTGCCGAGTCCTCTCAGGTGTGGCTGCACGGTGTGCGCTTTCCTGTGTGTTCTGGTCTCTCTTTTGGGAATAGTTGTATTTGCTGTGTTTTCGTGGCTAAATATAATGTTGGGAGGAAATTTCTGCCGCTCCATTCAGGCCGCCATCTTCCCGGAACCCCTAGTTTTATTTTTATGGTTGGAAAAATACAGATGTGTCTATCTATATATGTGAACACAGGTTTCTGCACTGCCCCTGTGTCTTTCCCAGCTCTGTCTGCGGAGAGCATCTAATGTGGAGGTGTGCTGGTGGCAGTGAGCACATGCACCTCCAAATCTTGGTTTCTAGTCACTTTCCTTACCTGCAAGGACACAGGGCTCCTGAGGAGGCTGATGCAGGCTTCCAAGGGAAGCTCAGGGCCTCTTGTTTTCTGGAACATGAGAAATGGCCCCCAACTTGCAGGGATTCCTCCAGGACATGAATGACTTTGTGACAAACATCTCAAAGCTTAGTTGCCTAAAACAACAGGTGATTATTACCTCCCACAGTCTCGGTCACTGGCTCGGTTGGAAGGTTCTCGTGTGGGGTCTGTGGAAAGATAGCGATTACTTGCAACCTGGGGTTTTGAGATGTTTGCTGCAGTGAATATGAACGCTGCCTTATAGTTCACTTTACTGTGGAGACCAGGGTCATGGGCCTACAGAAGCACAGGCTTTATTTCTGTCACATGAGGAGTGGCCGGAGGGGGGCATCAGCTGTTATGGGCTGTGTGGCCTGGCGGTGCTGGGAGACTCCTGGTCAGCAGACAGCGGCCAAAACTGCAGGCCCCCATCCACCCCCCTGGGAACGGCAGGAGGAGGGCATGGGCTTGGGCCCCTTCTGAGAAGTGATGGGGCCTCTGGAAAGCTCCCACGGCTTGACTGGGACGAGTGTCATGGGGAGTTGCAGCCACAAGGAACTTTGGGAAATGAAGTCTGGTCTTTAAAATGTTCTCTGTAATGGCAGACGAGGAAGAGGGGAGGAGACTTGGTGACCGAGCAATGGGGCCGGCCTCAACGGACATACAGAAAATGAATAATGAGCAGGGGAGGTCGCGTTTGGGAGCCAGATGCCAAGGAGACACATGACCGTACAAAATGCCGGGATGCCTCTTCCTGCCCCCGGGGCTCAAGCCGGGCTTGGGCCCAGCCTCTGTGCAGCCCGCAGCTCCCAGTGCAGACGGGGCCTCCCCAGGGCACAGCAGGGTCGGGGAGCTTCAGGGAACCTGTCACGGCTGCTGAGACTGAACTCCTGAGGGGCAGGGAGCCTGCAGGGCGGGAGCCTCTGGGTCACTGCTCCCTGGCTGCCTCCGCAGGCTCTGGACAGCCCCTCCATCTTCGAAGGGCTCCCACCCGTCTCTGCTTCCTTCACGCATTACCTCTTCCCTGGGACCTCCTGCCTCTTCTCCTTGGGACCCTGTGATGTCACAGCCGCAAGGGTGAGCCAAGGACACCCCCTCACCTCACCGTCCTTAGCTTCATCATGGCTGCAAAGCCCCTTTGGCCACTTCACGGCATATTCACAAGTTTGGGGATTAGGATGGGGGCGCTGTAGGGTCCCAGCCCAGCTCACCACCCTCCGTGTTCCACAGGTTCTCTAACTGGCGAGCCTTTCACTAATTGTATGTGGGTATGTTGTTTGGATATCACTCCCGCCAGGAGGGCCTCCCTCGTGGGACTGCCCAGGCAGCGCTGACGGTTTTAGATGATCTGCTCCCTTCACACAGTGTCTGTAACCTGTCTGCTCCCCTGTGTTATATCTAACATGTTGTCATGGCGCAGCCGCGCTGGCCTGAGCCCTAGTTCAGACATGTCTGAGCCCAAGACACCCGCCTCTGGGCACGTTTATTTCTCCCACAGCTCCTCTTTGTTCTCAGGCATAGCACATTGTATAACTTTTGCTACAACTCACCATGAATTCCAAACAAAACAAAACAAAAACACATTTAAGAAATACGGAATAGTTTCTAAGAGTGGTTTCTTCCAAAGATGCATGCCTTCTGGGGTCTTACAGAGGAAGGCATTTTGTTGTCCCCCCTACCTTTTTGTTTTACTTTTATTAACCTTAATGACATTTCCATTGACACAGCATTTGGTCCCCTTACTGTCTCTATGCTGAGCTGTCAGGAAGGAGGCCTTTGTGGAAATGAGAACGTGGCTCTGCACCCCTTCTGGAGGCCAGGCGGGCAGCGGACTGGGTCTCCCTCTGGTTTGTCAGGCTGCTCCTTGTCTGACACCTGCCCGAAGTCAGGGAGCTGAGCCCAGAGATGCTGGGTGCTGACCCTGAGGTGTGAGAGCTCACCAGCTCGCCTTCGAAGCGTCTTTCTTGATCGGATATGGAAGCACTCTGGGATGTCACGTTCACGAGGAGCCAGAGTCCAGCCAGGGGAGCCTGTGGTCTCCGAACTGTCACTGCAGCCGGTTTAGTGACGTGTGGCCTCCTCTTTGCTCGCCTTCTAGTCAGCACGTCGGCGGGCCTCAGAATTCTGCTCTCACCACATCCAAGGGCATATCTCACCTGCTTAGAAGGGGGTTTACTGGGTAAACTGACAATATCAGCATGTGAAGGCAGTGAAAGCCTAATTTAAAAATGACAGTGACTTAACACAGATTCATTTTCTATTTTTTTTTATCCAAGTGGAGATCTTTACAACTTGGACGTAATATTTTTTATTATCATTTTCTCCTTTTTTAGAAGAAAACTCTGTTACTCTGAGTTTTCAATTTAATGGGCTTTCCCTCATCAGTCAAATGGCTCGCTGGGGACAGCGCCCTGCCACCTGCCACCCAGAGCGGGTCCTTGCCAGGCCAGGCTGAACAGGTTGCAAAGTTTCCCACCCCATCTCTCTCTGAGCCCAGAGATTCCCAGAGAGAAAGCTCTGAAAAGATTTCCCAGCTGGCTGTCCTCCAGGCAGCACCCTGCTCCCAGGGTGCCCTGTTGGCCGGCTCTGCTCGGTGGTAAGTGTTTGCTCCTGCGTCTGAATCCCGTGCACGTTCTGCCTGCTGGGTATACGGGTGCAGGAAGCACCTATAGGGAAGCGGCTGAGGACGCCCTCCCTGGACGCTGCCGGGGGCACCTGCGGTTCTGTTTGGAGCCACAGCGGCGTCTGTCTCCGTTGTCGGCATGGCAGCCCATTGCACCAGGCCCGGCCCGGTCTACCAGACTCTGCAGTGCACGTGGGCTCGCTCTTTTCAGACGAGTCTTAAAGGAGGTCCAGAGGGGACTCAGTTCCTCTTTTCTGTTTTTCTCCACCTTGAAAAAGAGGCAATAGAATTAAACAAATCAGAACAGAAAAGCAGGGGTGCTTGTGCTTGGCTCACACCAGAAGCCAGGCAGCTTGCCTGGTAGGCGCACAGGCTGATGGGCCTCCATACGTGTGGAGGTGTCAGGATGCTGAGTGGCCTGGACATGACCCCACAACGGGGCCGTGCCTCCCCACCCCTGGCCTCCCTCTCTGGGGCACTGTGAGCTCAGTCCTTGCACCGAGACCCTCCATCTCACTCTTTGCCAAATAAAGAGATTATCAGGCCAGGAAAAAAGCAAGATTCCACTCCTGGATACCTGCACTGAGCACACACCTAATGTAAGGGCTCTGGTGAGGTGGGAATACACGGGTAGAAAGATATATGGAATAGGAAGATGCTAACTTTAATAGGTGGTGTGGCAATAACAATATAGCACAAATCAAACCAGAGAACAAGGTAAGGGGGCTGAGGGGGTGCCACAGAGTGACAAAGGGTCAGCTCACTAAGAGGGACAAAACCCCTAAATGTGTGCACACTTCACAGCAGAGCTGCAGAAGGTATGGACCCCAAACTGACAGAGTAGAAGGGGAAGGAGACAGGCCCACACTTACACTTGGAGACTGCTACTTTCCTCTCTCAGCAATTAGCTGAGCACAGGACTGAAAATCAATAGGAATAGAGAATACTTGAATAACACTGTTAACCAACTGGACAGATGTGCTCACTCCTCCCAACCGCAGTAGAAGGCTTCACAGTTAGACTAACATTCACCAAGAGAGACCATACCCTGGGCCGTAAAACACGTCTCAATAAATGTGAAAGGATTAACTCAGATGGCATATGTACTCAGACCATAGTGGACATCCGTTAGAAATTCTTACAACGTGACAAGATGACAAAAACAAACCCCTCTAAGCGGCAAAATATTTGCAAGGCATTTTACAAAAGATGTATGAATGGCTAGTATGCATTTCCAAAAAGGTCATCAATTGTTTGGAAATGCGAATCCCAACTACAATAAGGTACCACGATACAGCCAATAACATGTCGAAAACGGGGGTGACGGGGCATCTCGTGCTGCCGAGGGCAAGGAACACGCATACTTCTCAAAGACTGCCGGCGGGGGCCGGGGGGGGCCACTGCTTCCAGAACGGAAAACAGAGAGGTGCTTCTTTCCACAGTCAGACGTATACTTACCAGACCACCTACTAATTCTACTCCATGGATACTTATCTAGAAATAATGAAAACACATGTCCACACCGAGACTCACCCGTGAAACGTCCTAGGAGCTTTAGTTGTAATGGTCAAAACCTGGAAACAACTCAAAGATTCTTTGAGATGAATAAAGAAATCATGGCAGAGACATGCGGTGAAATACACTCAGCCATAAAAAGAAGTGCACTGCAGACACAGGCCCACACCTCGAAATTACCGTGTTGAGTGAAAGAAGCCAGGTGTAGGAAGAGCATACAGGTTCCAGAAATGTGATGGTATGCAGGACGCCAAGCAGTGGAAGGTCTCCTTGGGCCGGGGGAGGGAGGAGGTGGAGGGAGAAGGGCTCCTGGGGAACTTCTGGGGCGGTGGAAAGGCTGCGTCTCTTCACCGGGGTCCTGGATACACACCTGTCAAAATGAACTGAAGATTGGTGACATCTGTGTATGCAGATTATGTCTCAATAAATTATGACTTCAGTTAAGTTTTGTTTCAAGTTTTAAAATACCCGAATTAATAACAACAACGAAGGAGTGAGCGAGTAGGTTCTGGTCCCTGGCCTGCGAGAGGGGGTGCTGGCCGCATGCGGCCAGGGTGGGTCGGAGAGCAGGCGGGGCCGCACTTCGCTGGGGCTAGTCCTGCTGAAGGGATTCTTCTCAAACCTCAGAACTGAAGAGGCGGAAGCCAAAGGACAGCCGTCAGCACATTTCTCCAGTCTTCCTCCCAGGACAACATCATGGCGCCAAAAGCCATTAGCCCACTGGTTTCCCCTTGTCTCTGCGTGAGTGTGGTATCCTTGGTCCCAAAACCCCGAGCGGGGAGATGCCCAGCCGGGAGGGGAGTCGTCTAGTCACTATCAGAGACGCTGAGAGTCACCAAACTTGCAGCAGAGGGGGCAGCACCTGGTGGTCACTCGGTGCCTCCATTTCTTTCTCAGTTGTAACCTTTCTGTTACTTTTGGGGACGAAGCGCACCAGAGCCTGGGTGTTGAGCTCTAAGAATCTTACGCTGTTTTGGAATGAAGGGTCGCCACACGGCAAGTGTGTGTGTGAGCCCAGGCTTCTCGTGGGTGGGTGAGGGCACGGGCTCCCTGGGCGCGGGGAGGTGTCAGTCGGGGGCCCAGCGCGCCTGGTGGGAGAGGCGCCCTGGCGTTGCCCCCGCACTCGTTCAGGATGCTGGGGTCCATGGTGGGCGGTCAGAGCTCTGACTCAGGGGGCAAGAGGCGCCCTCCCTGGCTCCCTGCCACCTGGGCCGCTGACATACTGCCCCACGCCTGCCACCACATGCTGCTAGATTCTGGATAAGAATCAGAGAACTTCCAAAACTTGAGATTCAAGGGCCACATTCCCAGTGACCCAGTCCAGTGGGTCAGCCAGTCTCCTGAGGAATACGGAGCCGGGGCCAGGCTCGGGGCCACTGCCAGTGGTTAGGGGTGTAGACCTTCTTTAACTAAATACGGGGACTCCCAGATAGTTTCCCTTTCATTTCCCCATTGGAAGCTAGGCAAAGCCTACATGGGGTCTCTCCTGCCGCTTATTCTGACCACAGGTGGCTTTACCGAACTCTCAAATCAGGGTGGGTACTGACCCAGTAAAGCTGGGATGGCCCTCTGACCTCTCACCTGGCCCCACTCCCACTCTCCCCACTCAGCCCAGGAGACAGAGAGAGATGCTTACTGGCAGAATTTGAGTCAGGACACCAGGGATGTATATTTGGACAAAGCTTTCATTTTTTTCACCTTTGAGACCTCATCTCATTAAATTTTCTGTGAGTAACAATTTCTTTTAAGAAGCTTGGAAAAGTGATCCTGTGACCCTCCGTTTCAATAACTACCCATCTTTATTTTACAGAAAATCTTAAATATTCTCGGCACTCCCACTGCAGTTTACACCGCTGGCTCCTGTTTTTAACATTTTCTGGAAGACGTTTGAGCAGAAAATCTAGGAAAACCTCAGAAATGAGCCCTGTGGCCCTGGACTCCCTTAGGACCTTGGAGGCCGATGCAGCCAGGTGCTGGCCCCCAGGCACACCAGCGGGAAGCCCCCTGGCCAGTGTTCTCTACAGGAAGGTGGCCCTTATCTTCCGACCTGGCGAGTGACCATGAAAAGCCTGTTCTCTAAAGTTTCAGTATGGGTGTTGCCCACTGGTGATGGGGAACTGCCCCCAGATGGGAGCGCATGTCTGACAGGAGGGGGCAGGGCCCGTGGCTCACTGCATCCAGACACCCCACGTAGCACCCTGTGGCGTCCTCCTGGCCCCTGCACGTGCATACCTTTGGGGAGTCCTGAAGGTTCCCTCCTGGCTGATACCTGCCTGTGAGTGATGTCCTCTCTTGGGGTTCCCTCACCTGAAACCTGGTGGAGCTGCGCTGTGTAGACACGGGCGGTCCCAGTGTCAGCAGACACAAGTGCCTCCAGCCAGGAGCACGTGGGAAGGTGGGATGTGGGCGCTCACACCCTTACCTGGCCTTGTACCTGGGCACCCTCGCCCCTCAGCCCTGCGGCTTCGGAAGGTCTCCCCCACCCTCTGGGTCAGCACCTGATGTTTATTGTCCCCAACCTGTCCCTTTGCTCAAAATGTCTGCTGAGGAAGCATTGATTGCAGCGCGTATTTTTGTTCACTAGACACCCGTTCCTCGCCTGCCTATTTGATGGTAACCAAATGCTCTGACTTCCCCAGGTAGAGTGGCCCCTGACCCCAGGCCGTGCCTCCTGCACCGGTAAGAGCCCACGGCACACCGTCGTTCCCTCTGACTTGTGAGCCCCGTGGCGCCTGGTCACGTCCACGCGGCTCTGACCATGCCTGCCCACGTTTCCGGTGCCGCCTCGGCCGCGGACAGACGCTTCCTTTCCCACCCAGCACTTTATTTACTCTGGCATTTTCCTTACCACACACTTGGTCATAGAAACACTCTGTATGATCGAACTCAGCTTTATTTCCATTGTCAGTCCTAGTTTCCCACTCTTGTGCACAGAAACAAGGGGACCCCCATGAGGAGCAGACAGATGTCAGAGAGGTGGGTGCCCCTGGGCCGGGCTGCAAATGCTGGTCTGAGATGAGGAAAGAGACGTGTGCTGCCGACCCGTGGCCCAGTCCCGGATCGTAGGGCATGACCATGGAGTGTTTGGGTCACAGCACCCTGGCCCGGGCACCAGAGGATGGGGGACATCCCCACCAGAGCCCCCACGTGGCCACAGTCCAGTTGCCCGTGGACTGGGGTTCCGTGTCCGAGAAGGTTGACCTGCAGGCGGACAGCACAGCTGGCCAGTCTCTGTGTTCTATGTCTGAGCAAACGGGTTTCAAAGAGGGCAGATGACCCTGGGGTTGCTTGGCTGTTTGCTGTTGAGCGGATGGCATGGTCCGTGCCTCCAGGGCCTCCGGCCTTCATCCTAAGACACGAAGCACACTTTGCGGCCATGAGTGGCTGGCTGTGGAAAATGGTGGCAGGGTGACTCGCCCAAGCTTGCCGTTCAGGAGTCCTGGCCACAGGGTCCCTGCCAATCACATTTGGGCCATCATGCTCTCTGTGCCATGGGATACTGCCCACGAAGGCGAGCCCCTTCTCTAATACTGCAAGAGACAGTGACTAGAATGGCATGAGCTGGCTTAGTTCATGCTCGCAGAACAAAAATGCCCCTGTTGGGGGGCTTAAACAACAAACACTTATTTCTCACATTCCTAGATGCGGGGGTCCAAGACTGTGGTGCTGTAGACTTGGTGTCGGTGTGGACGCACGTCAGGCTGCAGACAGTGTCCAGGGCCCCACTGGTGAGGGCAGAGGGCAGGGCAGGCGCTTTCCGGGTCGTCCAGCCTCCGGGCCGAACCCTCCCCGACACCGCCTCCCAGCACTGTCCTCTGGGCAGGAGTGCGCATAGGGAGGTGCGGGACGCGTGCATTCAGCCCTCAACACGAGTGCTGGGGAAACCTGGGGCGAGAGCCTGAGCACGTGGACCTGGGCTGCCTTGGGACCCCCAGGGGCACGTGGAGCTCGGTATGTTCAGGGGCTTCTTTTCTGGGCTGGGGTGCTGACCACTCACGGTGTGTGCACACAACTCTCACCCAGCATTTATGGCTCTTTATTAACTAGAACGAAGGATAAGAGCTTCAAATTACGCAACTCAGCCTCTACTGCAGGCGGCAGAGCTCAGAGAAGCAACCTCGGGCTTGAGTAAATAAGGACTGTTACAGGGGTGAGCCCCAGCGGAGCAGAGCCGCAGCCCGGCCGGCGCCCAGTCCTCCCCGGGGCGGTACTCACGTGCTTGACGTCACGTGACCCCCGACACTGCTGCATCGTCGGGAGTGCCCAGCACCCTGCAGAGGAGAATTCGGAATGACGTGAGGGGTCTACATGGTTGTTGTGTTTAGCGACGTACCCACACGTGCAGTCAATGAATAAACCTCCTCCCAGTCAGTGTGCGTCTCCTGCCCGTGCTCGGACGACCACTTGGAGTGTTAATGCGGCGCCTGCTCACGGGCACTCTAAGCGCCTGTCGCCTGCGGGTGTCAGGGCAGCTCGCCCCCTGGTCAGACAAAGCAGTGAACCTTCATAATCGGGGGAAGAGATGGAAATGTGTTCCAGTAGGTTCTTGTTGGAATCTAAAATTGCCCATTAGTTTTGCAGTCTTCCTACCGAACAGTCATTTGAGTAAGTACCAGTGACCTTCCTGTGACCCCGGTGGCGGGGGCCTCGGCCGCAGCTTCCTCAGGGGACAGGGTGTGCGCCTGGTGCGGGACCGGAGCCCCCCTCGCTCATGGCGGGCTCAGGGCATCTCCTACTACAGGCCCTTTGTGCTCAGTTCCTGACGGCCTGGGTGGGAATTGAGAGCATTTCTTCCTTTAATAACACCGGTAACCCATTCCAAAGCCAGACGTGCCGGAAGCCGCCTTGCTCCTGGCTGCGCTTGGCAGGCATTCTGGCCACGGCTCTGCGCTTGCTGGAGACCGAGGCTCTGCGGGGCTGACATCTCTATTCTTTAGTCTGACAAATCTGTGCAGTGGCTTGTAAAGAAAATCAATACCGCTTTTCCCTGGTACTTTCTGCACAGGTGAGGTGATGGATTATCGCAGAGCTCCCAAGCCCACCCAATTTTATCAGCTTGTTTCTGTTGCTTTAGGGCCGAGCATCTGATAGCATCCCAGTGGGACGACACCAAGAGAGTCTCCGCGACCTTATCCCCTGGCGATCGTGTCCTTGGTGACCGAGTGCTGGCCGCGGCTATGAAGCAGGTCTGTGTCACCGGGGATCGCCCGCCTATTTATGAGGAGTGTTGCTGAAGGGCCCTGGAGGCAGCGGGAGTCAGGGCCTGGGGCGGGGCTTTTACGCTGACGGTGACCCTGTGCTCCGTCCCATTAGCTGTGTTTAAGAAGATGTGTCTCTCGTAGATCAAGCTGTCTTTCAAGCATGATTTACTTTCCTGCTGCCAGAGTCTGGGGTGCAGCGTGGTGCTGGACAGAGATGACACTGTGGGAATCAGTCACAGGGGAGACTGCCTATCGTACAGTTAGGAAAGTGGGGTATCCTCCATGCTGGGTGGTTTGTGACTGATGGCCTTCAGGGCCCCGTCCTCTGAGGGTGGCAACTGAGTGCGAGCTGTGCCCCGGACCACGCTGGGGCCCCTGGTCACTCCGTCTGCTGCAGGGGAGTCAGGGTGGGGTATCGGGGTCGGAGCATGGCTGGTGACCTGAAGTGGGGCTCTCGCCTTCTCTTCTAGTCATGGCGGCAGCCGCCGTCACCAGCTAGAGGATGTCAGGATGGCGGGTGCCGAGGCAGGTGGCGCGGATGAACGAGGCGGCCGGCCCTTTCAGTCCCCGTCCCCGCGAGCGCCCTGAGTGGCCTGGAGGGTCCCGTCAGAGCGTCGCCACTCGGCTCCCTCCCCTCACTCATGCCTGTTGTGCTGTTTTCCTCTCTCTTTAACTACAAACGTGCTTGTCTTCCTTTGCAATTCAAATACTGCCCAACTGCAGAAATTTGGGGAATATTTATTATGAAGATTTTAAGTATCTTTAAAAATCTGACAGATTTTCACCCAAGATGCTGCTCTTTCTGCTCAGTCATCAGCCTTTGTGACAGGTGTGGCCCACCTGAGCCAGGTGCTCTGGTAGGGTCAGCGCCCCCGGGGGAGGAGGGCCCTCACGCACCACACCTCAGGCTTTCTGACGAGATTCCTCAGGCCTGTGTCTTTTCAGGCAGTTTCACAAGTGCTTCCCTTTTGAAGGCGGAATCGTCAAGATGAATCTCAGAGTCATTTGTTGGGGGAAAAAACCAGGGTTTCCACCACATGCATGCTGAGTTGTCTCCATCATTGATGAAGCCCACCGTTTCCTCACAAAGGTACCTCAACGAACCTCCCCACACTGTATTCCATATTCTAAGCGCTAGCATCTCAAAACGTGTCCTCAACTCATGTTCAACAAAATGCTTACATCTCCGGTGGTCGGGTTGCACACCCAGTAGCGGTAGGGACAAGGGGGCTCCCTGCCACGGGACAGCACGTGTCCCTCCTGGCTCAGTGTAGCCAAGAGAGGGGAGCTGGGTGCCGCTCCGGCCTCCCCCAGAGGCTTGTCCCCGAAGGGAGCAGAGTCCATGGACTGTCCTCTTCCCGAGGTGGCCACATGTGCCCCCCACCTTCAGGGGCCGGCATGGACGAGGCCTCCTGGGCCGAGTGGGGTCCTGTCTCTGCCTGCCCACAGGCGTGTCCCCACCCTCTGCACACGTGGGCCTCTCGTCCTGCCCACTGGGAGCTCCGGGACCAGCCCCGACCACACACTGGTGGCGCGTCACCCAGGCTCCTACTGCAACGGAAATCAGACCAAGACCCAGAGAGAGAAAGGCAGCAGGCCCATCATGCAGTGGGCCTGTCACTCATGCAATGGGGTGTTGCCTGGCCAGCGGGTTGCCACGCCCGCCTGCAATTCCCATCCCTCGGTAAGGGGCGGCCCCTGAGTGTCCCTGGGCTCAAACCCCCAGACAGGAGAAGACACCCCGTCTTCCGGGTTCCCTTAGAGTTTGAAGGAGCACATGAAGTAACAGCGAGTTAACTTCAGCTCTCCCAGATCACAGACTCCTTTGGAGCTGAACCGCGTGCCCGCTGGGACCCAGCCCGCGCCAGTGGGGATGGCATGACCCCGCTGCAGGAGCCCCTGACAGGGGGCGAGGAGCAGGGAGCATTTTCTCTGCGGGGTTTCTGCTGAAAAGGGAGCTAAACTCCTGTGTTTTATTTTCCCTTCCCCACCGCCTTTGCTTAGGGCTAAGCTTGAAGTCAGAGAAACCTGGGTAAATAATTGATTAAGGTACACTAATTTTAAAGTCATCTGCTTCCCATACATTTAATCGTTGGTTAGGGCATCTGTGACCTTTTACGATCCTATTGTATTTATTTTATTTTATCTTGCCGTGGCCTTAAGTTTTTGGTTCCCCATCTCTAGAACTTCAGTGCGTTTCCCAGTAACCATATTTTAGCTGGTGGTGGGATAAGGGCCCAAAGTCCCCCCAAAATCAGGAAGTCCAGTAAAAATTGATATATAGCTGCTGCTGTAGAAAACAGCTAGTGGCCCCTCAGGGAGCTAAAGCCAGAACCACCGTCTGATTCAGCAAGGCCCCTCCTAGGAACTGGAGGTGGCGACGCAAGCAGATGGAGCACAGCCACGCTCACAGCAGCCCCAGGACAGGACGGACCAGGTATCTGCCCGCAGATGAGTGGATGGTGAATGTGACAGAGGGTGCCACCAGCCAGAGAGGAGCAGGATTCCGCTCTGTGCAAACAGCCTGCATGTTCCCAGGGAACACGCACGATGAAATGAGCAGATGAGCACAGATACTGTATGACCCCACGAACAGGAGGCACCTAGGCCAGGCGGGAAGTGGAGCAGAGGTCGTGGGGCCTGGGGAGGG
This sequence comes from Phataginus tricuspis, assembly GCA_029783875.1. Taxonomy (NCBI): domain Eukaryota; kingdom Metazoa; phylum Chordata; class Mammalia; order Pholidota; family Manidae; genus Phataginus; species Phataginus tricuspis. The sequence goes on along the minus strand of JAQQAC010009165.1, from coordinate 90,977,445 downwards.
AGGAAGCGGTGGAGGCGAGGATGGGAAAGATTTGGTGCAGGGGTGCAGCACTGGGTGTGTATCTAATGGTACTGAATCGTCCACTCACAGTGGTTAACGTGGTGACTATTATGCTACGTGTAATTTATCACAGTAAACACCTACTAGTAGTGTGTATTTGCTCCACGTTTACTTCCCAATGCCACAGTGGACGTGTCTGATGGGCGGGTGAATCGGTGGCAGCCAGAAAGGAGTCCTGCCACCTCGGGGCTGGGGGACGATGGGCGCTGCATGACCTCAGCGTCTGTTTCCTCATCTGTGAAGCGGGTGAGGAAGGGACCATCTTGTTTGTCACTGTGCCTCTTGCTCCCCGAGGCCGCGCTGGGTGCACCCCGAGCTTGTGTGCACCTTCCACCCCACCTGCGTTTCAGTCTGCCTTTTGCAGGCAAAGGCCATATCTACATCCCGTGTGGGTTACGCTGAGACACCCTGTGGCTCAAGGAGAAACATCTCAGCAGTCTTACATGAAAAACTGCTTGTTCAGATGGAAAAGGTGATCTTACTTTTCTCCTAGAATATGCGGTGGGGGTGCTGCCCCAGGCACCCAGCACAGAGCCCGCAGCCCGGGGGGCCCATCACTGGTGTGCAGGGAGCTGGCTCCTCACAGGCCCGGAGCCAAGTCAGGAATGTTGGCATTGGCAGCATGATGGTCACCCGTTGGTGCCAACCTCGCCGCCATGCTGTAGCCCAGCGAGGCCGCGGGTAGGGTCACCTTCGCCCTCCTGCTGCCTCCGCTGACAGCCGGTGCTGCAGGTTGGGTCCCCAGGGAGCTGACTCAGACCCAGAGCAGCAGGCAGATGCTTCCAGACTCGAGGGGTGGGGTGCAGGGGCCACCACAGTGTTCACTGTGGTGTCTGAGTGCACCCGGAGGGGCAGCTTGGGACCCTGGAGGCCACGCTCTCCAGGGACAGTCTGAGAGGAGGGAGGCAGCCGAAGAAGCATGCTGTGCATTGCAGCTGGACCCCCGTGCGACGGAGCTGCTGTCTGGTCTCTGCTGGGCTTGGGGGTGCTTCCCAGGGCAGTGACTTAGTCAGGAGACTAAGCCCTGGGCACCATGTCCCCCCGTTTTGCTGTGGCTTTATTCGTCATCAAAACTGGGATGGAGTTGCCCAGAGAAGCCAGAGGGACAGCCTGGGTGCCAAGCTGTGTCCCCGTGTGTCAGCCTGTCCTCTGATCATCATCGGTGCCTCTCCGGGACACTGCGTCCTCTGTTTGCTACTGGTTCCTGGTGGGTGGGGGAGGCCTAAGGCCTTAGCGTCTCCTCCTGGGGCAGGCAGATCCCAGAGCTGCTGGGATGGGGAGCATGAAGTCCTCAGTGGGCCACCTCTGCATTGTCAAGTAATGTCATCATCCCGTAGCACCAGGGTCACTATTAAACTAATTCCTAGAGGACAGAACAAATAATCTTCCAAAGGTACACATGGCCAAGGAGGGAAGCCTTTACCAGCCCTGATTCTTAGCTTGCTTAGAAGCAAGGGGTCACCATGCAATTACTTGGAAATGCTTTGAAAAATGAAGGTGAATGATGGGTAAAATCTGGACTGTTGTTATTGAGTGCTTGCTACAAGCAGGTTTATATGTGACATCGCAAACTTAGTGATGAAAAGTGATGTCCTAAGGCTTTCCATCACTCTGGGAAGCGGTGGGTGTATTTTCAAGCCGTTTTATAAGTGGGGAGACAGAGGCTCACGTGCACAGCATGCCTAAGACCACCAGGGCGAGCTTGGGGCCAGGCCCCGGGTTGCCTCGTACCACTGGGCCCTAGTCACTGGTGTGGCACCTGGCTTGCAGCCAGGACAGAGTTAAACCTTGTTGATTAGATAAAGGAATAAGTGGATGTCTGAGTGGATGGATGCATGCATTTTAAAACTTAACATGGATGGAACCAAGATCAGTAAATTACTAAGGTAAGAAATTGGGCCTTTAAAATGCCACCCAAATATTTCTGTGTTTATCTTAATAATTTTGCCATTTATGAATTATCAACTTGGTGTCAAGATGTAATTTTTTAGAAAGCTAGTTTAATAATTCTAAGTTAGAAGACGTTTATGTATTTTATAAATCTTTGCAGCGTAGACACAGAGGTCATACATTCCTGGCTCCAACGATTTAAATGCAATATGTCAGTTTCAAGCAGGAAATCTGATCTGAGCTTGCAAACCTCCCCTTGTCTCTGAGTCGATAATTCACCATTTTAGTGCAACGGGTCCATTAACACTGAGCAGCCTGAGAATACATCCTTCATTGATCAGATAAACAAGTCACAAGATATTTTATTACAAAATGATGGACCAATTTAGCTATCTTTTTCACTAACAATGGACCTATATTGAATGTGAAATGGCAAGAAATTTGCTTCCTCAGGGAGCTATTATAAGAAACACAAGGTGAGAGCTTTTCACTAAAGTGGTTCATCTAACTGCATTTACGTCAAATTCAACACAAATTCAAGTGAGGCTTCTGATCAATAGAAGGTTTACAGGATGGCGATTAGTTTTTCTTTGCTAATCTTGCTGTAACTCATTTGCGATGTTTTGTTTCACATTTAAATTGTAATTTTAGTTGTTTATGGATGTTTCCTTATTGGTTAGGTATGTAAACATTATTTGTCATAATTCTGAATTCTCTTAGATAGTTGGCTGAGGTGACTTTAAATCAGTTCTAGGAACATTTAAAATCATTTTTACTTACAAATATAACAATTACTGTCCAGGGTGTGAAAGCAAAGGTGTAGCAGGGCCAGGCCCCTGGGCATGTCAGAGCTGCAGCACAGTGCTTGGCAAAGACTGCAGACAGCAGGTGTGCTAGCAGGATCAGGGTGTGTGGGAAAAAATGAAAGGCGGCGGTGGGATTTGTCTTTCCAGCATTATTTCTGACTAAATATTTGGAGAAATCTCTCACCTACAGTTTCTAAAAATGCTGGATGAAGTTAAAGTGTATTTGGGAAAACATCTATGAGCAGAAGTGACAAGAGCACACGGTGCTGCCAGGCCTCTGGATCCAGGCCTGAGGCTGCCTGCAGGACAGAACCGCGGCACCCCGGAAGGTGCTACGATAGCCCACAGCCCTGTGTGTGGCAGACCTGCCTCTACAGAGGAACAGCATCCTCAGAGCTGACATTTTCCTGCTGATGTCTGATGGCCTAGAGACCAAGTGTTCAGGGGTCCTGCTGGGGAACAGGAGACAGGCCTGGGTAGGACCTCTGAGGAATAGCATCCTATTAGAAGATTGGGGGCAAAATGTGCCCTCTAGAGTTGTATCATGCCTGTCTGAATTTTGACCCTAGTAGAGAGGATCAGAGGAAAAAATCCTATTCATACTACTTCACTGAAGCAGAAGCAAACATAGGGCTTTCCTGGAGGAATACACTTTAAACAAGGACAATGAGTTCCCATAGATGGACTTCCATGAAACAGGAGCTCAGAAAAAAAATCCAAAAAACAAAGAAGATGATCTGTCAAACCAGGGGCAATGAGAAATCACATCACCGAGTCAGAGCCACATACTGCTCGGCTATCGGAGGCATAAGAAATGATAGGAAATAAATATGTGTAACACATTTAAAGAAACTAAAGAGGAAATTCATACTATGAAGTAAGAGAGAGTATGGAAGCATGTTGACAAAGAGCCAAATAGAATTTCTAAAAATAAGTAAAACACTATGCAAAACAAACTCAGTGGGTGGGTCATCTATAAATTTAGGGATTGAATTAAAGCTGAAGTTAATTCAGGACCAGATTTTAAGAAATGACCTGGAATGCTGACAGAGTTAGAAAGAGATGGAAAACATATGAGAGTCAGAAACATGACACGGTGTAATGGTAGGATGGCGAGACATTATCCAGAGAGGCACACTGAGAACCTTCCAGAATTAATAGCAGACATCAGAGCTCAAGTTCACGAAGCCCAGCAAATCCCAAGCAAGATAAATAAAACACTTCACCCTGATACAACAGGTTATTTGAGAAACACCAACAAAGGTAAGATTTCTCTTCTTAAGACAGCTGTTCAATGGCTGGCTTCTCATTAGTAACCATGGAGACCGGAAGACAGCAGACCAACATCCTTAAAGTGCTGGACAAAAATAACTGTTCAACCAAATGTTACATCCAGTGACAACATCACTCAAGAATGAAGCTAAAATAAAGACATTTTCATGCGTAAGTAAAAGAACTCATCAGCAGCAGACCCCCCACCCTGCAGAAGAGCTGTGGCAGTTCCTTGGGACCCGGAAAGACACCAGGTGGGGACAGAGCATCAGAAGAAATGAAGAGTACAGAAATGGCAGATATCTCAGCAAATTCAAAATACTCTTCTTGCTTTTCCCTCTTGGTTTTGTGTAAACCATAAAACTGCTTAAAGTAAAAACTAGTGACATTGTCTTATGGGTTTGTAGGTATTGTATTTTATATGACAGTTATCACATAAGAGGTAGGGAGGAAATATGGACCTTAACAGTTCAAGATTTCAGTATTTCACATGAAAAGTGGATCTATTAAAAGTTAGGGATGTATGTTGTAATCTCTAGAGCAACCATGAAAAAAATGGAATTCTGTAAAATTTTCAGTAGTACAATGTGTGATGACAATGGGTGAAAAAAGAGGGACAAAGGAGCAGTGAATAGTCTATAGATGATTGATAGATTGATGAAGCTAGAGAGGTGATAGCTGGTAGAGCTATGAGTCAATAGTAGAGATAAAACTGACTCATGCAAATATTAAATTAATCCAAAATAAGGCAGAATTGAGGAAAACAGATCATATAGAAAACATGGAAAGCAGTTTGCAAGATGGTAGATTTAAATCTAATTGTATTGATAACAACATTAAGTGAAATAGTCTAAGAATTCTGGTCAGAAAGCAGATATTATATTGGATAAGAAATCAAGATGAAACTATCAGTGCACAAGAAACTCACTTTAGATCTAAAAACACATGTAAATTAAAAATAAAGTATGAATATATAAATATTCAGACCCTAATCAAAAGATAGCATATATGGATGTATTAATACCAGAATAAATCAATTCAGAATAAAGAATATCACCAGGGATAAAGAAGAACAATAAAGAGGCTGATTCATGAGGAAAAATAATAATACCCAAAATGTGCACAGACCCAACAACAGTTTCGAAATACATGGACCAAATACTGATAGAAAAGAAAAGGGAAATAGGATAATCCACAATTACAATTACAAATTTCAATACTTCTCTTTCAAAAATTGGTAGAAAAAGTTGACAGAAAATCAATAAAAATATAAAAGGCTTAAACAACACTCTCAACAAAGCTGACATTTTTATGATATTCATTACCAACAGCAAAATATAATTTAATTTAAAAAACACAGGAGATACCAAGATAAATCATATTCTGAGTCTTAAGTCTCTACAAATTCAAAAGGATTAAAATAACAAAAAGTATGTTTTTGAACATCCATGAAAGTTACCTAGAAATCAATAACAAAAAGATGTCTGAAATTTCTTCATATATTTGGAAAGTAACCCAATTCTAAATCATCTATGCATCTCACTTCCACTTTCCAACACTGGAAGTTAGCAAGTGTTTTGAACTAGATGAAAATAAAAACACAACATATTAAAATGCAGCCAAAGCAGTGCAAAGAGGTAAATTCATAGCATTAAAGGGGCTCTCATTAGACAAAAAGAAAGGCCTCAAGTTAATTATCTAAGATTTTCTTTTTAAAAACCAGGGAAAGGGGAGCAAATTAAGCCTAAAAAAGGTTGAAAAAAAGAAGTAGAAATCTCACAGACAATATGGAAAGACTGATGAAATGAAAGACTAATTCTTTGGGAAGATCAGTATAAGTCATCAGGCTCTGACTGCAATGATCAGAAAGCTGTGCAATGATGTGTCACATTCTGACACATGTTTTTAACAAATGATGGGAAATGCGGCACGAGCGGAGGCTTGAAGGTGAGTCAGGGCTCCATTTGAGCAGCTCAGAAGAGGCAGGGGAGTGGTTTGGCCCGGTTCGTCAACCTGGAGACCAGGAAACTAGATTAGACACAGTTCATGTGTGTGTGCAGGAGATGTGCAGAATGACTACAGACCCAGCCTGGGAGTGGCCTCATTTCACCGGTTCAGGAGAAGGTGAGAAGGAAGAAGAGAAAGACAGAGAGGAACTTACGAGGTGGCTGCAGAGGCTTCTACTGAGTTTCAGAACCACCACCAGGATGTCCTGGGTTTGAGCCTTTCTGTATCCATGAGGCTCTGTGTCAGGTACGTCTTTCATCACACTCTCTCTCCATTGTCTCTGCAGTCTCTTTCTGGAATGTGTATGCTGGCTGACTATGTTCCTAACTCATTTCTCCATTATTTTTCTCTGTGATTAGGGGGTTGATTTGAGCTCTTCTCTTACATTTTATTTCAGCAGTCCCATATTTAATTTCTACCAGGTCTTATTTCAGCAGTCCCGTATTTAATTTCCACCAGATCTTAAAAACTGCTTCCTAAAGGTCTGTCCATCTACTTCAGTGAATGCAATGTCCTGTGACGCCTTTCTGGGATTCTAACTAGAATTGTGTACAGCCTCACTTTTGTCCCATTCTTTAGATGACTGGTACTCTCGGGTGTCAGGGGAGCATCACTGCTGCCCCGTGGGATGGCTGTGGGATCTGTGCTGGTGGAGGGTGTTTTCCTGCTCCTCCGTTGGCGTCCAACTCACGCTGGGAGCTGAGCTCTTGCAGGAGGAGTGCTCAGGGTCTGTGGAGACAGCTCTGTGCCTGGCTGTGGGGGAGGCCACTGCCACCACCTGGCTGGGGTCAAGGACTGGGGCCCAGATCCCTGTCCCTGGGTCCTGCCTCAGCCTGGGCTTGCCCCATTGTGGGGGTGCCTCAGGACCCCACCTGGGAGGGGTTCATCCTTCCTGGTCCTCATGGCCCCATTCAGTCTTGGGCTGGGCATCCCCATCTGGCTCCATCTGCCCACACAAATCCCAGGTCTGCAAAGCTGTCCCACTGCTCTGCACCCTCATGGTGCCGACTCACAGCGTGTGAATTCCCTGCTGTGTCCATGATGCCCAGTGGCAGTGTGTGTGTGTGGGGTGCTTGCAAACTCGGTCCATCATTTTAAACCACAAGTTTGAAAATGTCTTGATAACTGATTCCCTTGACTGTTACAGGATGCCAGCCAATGTTGGGAAGTTGGTGATCCTGGGCATGCAGGAACTCTTTACCAGCCACACTTTCCCAGTAAACGCCTTCATCCGACAGGCTTCCATTGCCCCCTCACAGACAGGAGCCCTCTGGGGTGCTGCGGCTGACCTCACAGACTGCAGTCTGCCACAAGGCTGGATCCCAGGGCCCGCTGGGCTCTGCAGCTGCAGCCCTCCCTCTGCCCACCTCCACCTGCCCAAGGCTCTCGTCTGTTCCACCTGGGGACCCATCACTGTGCAGGTCTGAGGGCTGGAATTTGATGCTCAGAGAGTTGGGCAGGTCTACTTTTAAATTCTGGTGCCTTTAGACCCCAGGTGGCTGTGCCTCCATGTTCCCCGTGGCTGGGCTCTGCTCAGTTGCTCCAGGACGTCTGGGTGCTGATGGCTCGCTAAGGACAGACATGTCAGAAGCCCTCAGCCCGACCTGCGGGGCGAGTAAGTGGGCTGGCTGTCCCCTCTCTCGGGACCGGCTCCGCCTGCCAATGCCACTCCTGCTCTGGCTGTAGAAGGTCACTTCCTTTCTGAATGACACATCCACTTCCTCAGGGCAGCCCCTCTGCGTTTGCCCTGCCAGCTGCCCGACCCTTTCTGCTTCCGCCCGGGGCAGTCCTGGCAGGCCGGTGTCACCTTTCCATTACTCAGGAAGACAGTGTTTGGTGCACAGATTAAGTTGCATGAAACATACAATTTTCTTGGATTATCAAACTCATTTTCATCTGAGTGGCATCTAAGGAAGATGAAAGATTTGCTATTTGCAAGAATGCCTCCTTCAGCAAAACAGGTTGACGGGCTCTAGACTCGAAAGCAGGGTTAGCTGTTGGAGGTTTTTAAAGAAAAAAGAAACTGAATTAAAAATTATAATTCAAACACATGCAATATTAATCGTTCTTCTCCCATCCAATCTGTGGCGTCGCCATACTTTTTAAAAAAGGTGACATGGTCTCCTTGGGCTCTGAGTGTATTAGATGTAAGTAATAAATGTGGGTGCTTCTTGGCTCATGTATGAATGTTTATTATAAATTGGACAATTTTTCAGGGGATGAACAACATAAATTAATCTTGTAGTTTTTGATGTCTTAAAGTAAAAAGAATGAATTGAACAATAACTCATTGATATTTAGACAATATTAGATATATCCTGCAGTTTATTCTTCCTACTGCTGAAAACATTTGGGATTTAAACAGCTATTTCTTTTAAAGTACAGACAAAAAGATTGTACTTCTGACAAGAAGGCTCCCTGGAGTCGGGGCCCTGCGAGGAGGAAATGGCTCTTGGCGAAGTCTGAGCGCCTTCCTGCTTGCTCTCCGGTGGCCGTCTGGGTCTCTGACCCTCGGCTGGCTAACGCTGGACTTCCTTCACTGGAAAAGGCATTTCAGCACCAGGAGGGGAATACGCCACCTTTCACCTCTAGGAGTACTGCTCAGGTGGTGCCCAGAGCAGCAGCACCTCCAGCGAAGGGGGGTCCCCGCCCAGCAGTTCCCCGCGGTGGCGATGACCGGGGTCCCAGTGGGGCTCCACCGCTCTGCACGCACACAGGGCTCCCGGGACGTTCTCCCTCCTGACCGACGCTCTGTAATATTTGCACTGCCATTATTGCGTTTTGGTTTTATTTTGGTGTTTTCTGTTGCTGTTGTGTTAGGCAACTGTCTTCAAAACTGAAATGCACTAAGCATAGTGATTAATTTGTATATCTTGACCATTTTCAAGATCAACTAAGTCTGCTTCCTGTTCCAGTGGTTTATGGGAGCCCCTTAGATTGTGCAGATGATCAAAGTGCTATATCACATCGATCGCTCCAAATAAATACAGCCTAAAGCAGCCTGCCCCTAGAACAGCAAGAGAGACAAGACAGAGTACCTTATAGCTGCCTTAGATACAAAAATCGATAGGATAATTCAGGGTCTAAAAAGAAATATTTGATTTGTCAAGTTTATTTCCTTGTGTTAATGTTCAAAGCTGAATGAAAGGCCAGTTGCTCATTATTACTCTGTGAATTTCCTGTAGAAGCCAAGAACTTTCTCTAAAAGAAAAAGATAAATAAGTTCCAGTTCAGAAATTAACCAACTCGTTAACAGTTTTCAAAGCTCCAAGTGTAAGTGGTTCTTAATGATCACAAGGTGATAACTGGTGAAAAGACATCGCCTAGAGAAACTAAATGTGTGACTCTAATCTCTGGTTTCAATTTGTTCCAAGAAGAAATAAGAATACAGAGGCAAGAAATGGCTCCTGCTGGAGGAAGTCACGCCGAGGGCTGTAACAGGGGGCCTTGCAGAGGGGGTGCGTCAGGACTTCAGTGATCTCTGGAGAACCTGTCATCAGGTTGGACCCTTTTTGCAGGAAGACCTGTTAAAACGTGGTTTTGTTTCTCTCCAGTCGGGCTGTTTAGTCAGTGCAGAGCCTGGGCACCGGATGCCTTGGGGAGCTGGCTGGGCTGTGCACTCCAAGCAGACCCGCTTGGCGTCTGCTGCTGCCTTCCTGCCCAGATCAGGCCGAGGCCCACGGCAGCCCCGGTGTGGCCGGTTCCATCTGCAAGCACAGGGTCCCTGGCCCTGCGGCTGTGCGTGCGCTCGCCGGGACGCCTGGGGAGATGCCTAGGGCTTTGGTTTCCTGGAGCCCAGCCAGCGCAGGGGATTCCGGGAGGCTGGGCGGGGACAGGGAGGGGCCGTGTACCCACACGTCGGCAGGCTGGACTCCCAGGAGCTGGGCTGTCATCGAGCTCCTGTGCTTTTAGGGCACCTTGGCAGACTGCCCGTCAAATCTGGGCACCTCGGGTCAGCTGGCTACAGACCCTGCTCGTCAAGAAGAGAAACAACTAACTGGTGGTGCCTTGTGGCCGAAGCCCAGGCGGTGGGCACGGGTGGGAGGCAGAGAGAGGGCTCTGGCCTTCGTTTGCCGGCCCTGGTGCTCCCTCCTCTCGGATTCCATGTGGACGGCCTCACCCGTGGCAGCCAGTCCTGGTGACGCTCTGATGTTCCACGTGGATGCCCACGTGGGGGGCAGTGGGGAGTGGCCCATTGGCTACTGTGTTTGGGATGACTAGAAGTCCACCCTAGAAGGTAAGTGGATGATGTGGTCCTTACAGACACAAAGCACGCCTCTAGAGGGCTCTCCCTGCAGGTGGTGGACTTGGGGCAACAGGCTGGTCGGGTGGGAGCTCGGCACAGCAGGCATGAGGTGGGCAGAGCGGAGGGTGGAGAGGTGGGCATATTGCCCTGGTGGGCGAGAGGGAGAAGGGGGAACAGCACCAGGACGGAGGGAGGCAGTGTAAAAGGGCGCGGATGGGGCCCTGCAGGCGTGGACGCTGCCCCACTCAGGGCCCTGCAGCCATGTCCTCGCCAGGGCAGGCCTATCCCTGAGCCAATACCCTTCGCTCCTTCCCTTGCAGAGTCGGGGGGCCTCACGGTCACACACTCAGCCTCAGGGTGCTGGCAGAGAGAGGAAGATGGGGGCTGAGCAGCCGTGCTGCTCTGATCCTGGGAGGCTATAGCGTGAGCTCGGGGCTGCCCATGGGTGTGGAAGAAGCCTCTTGTAGAGAAGGTTCCAGAAACACGTTCACTGGGCAGGCCTCGCTTCCTTGCGAACACCTGAACCAAAGGGCTTCTCCTGCATCATAAACACTCTCACAAATTCCCCCGTCCCAGGGAGCCTTGGGCAGAGCCTGGGCCAGGGCGGCCCGTGTCCCAGCAGGTCTGTGTCAGACAGTCTGAGAGCAGTGGCTGTGTTGTGAGGCGGGTGGAAGGTGGGCAGCACGGAGGCCGGTGAATGCAGCCACTGCCAGAGCCGCAGGGTGGCCTGCTCTGCATCCCGTGAGCACAGCAGAGGCTGCGTGGGGGCGCCCGGCTTCCCACCTCCCTCCTTCTCGTGCTGCGCTGGAGAGCACCGGGGACCCTTAACGCCACCTCACAAAGTAACGCCTATGGATGTATTTCTTTACTTTTGCAAAATACAGTTTTTCAAGGAGCCAAAGTGCAGTGAGGACTAAGTGGTGCCAAGGGCAGGGGTCTGTGCTGGCCCGGTGGGGGCCTGGCCGGCACCAGCCCGTCTGTGGCCTGCGTAATGGACTCTAATAACAGCTCCATTACAGCTGCCTGCCCATTGGCCCGGGCGCCGTCCAAATTAGCCACAAAGAAGCCAGCCTGTCAATATTAATTCCACCACAGAGATTACTTGTTATGGGAGAACAAAGGTGTTCCGGCTTCGGCAGGAGGACTGAACTCCGCATCTCATAAAATTTAAGCTGCTATCGATCGCCTTCTTCCATTGTGTGGAGGATTAAGCGTCGCACACGTGCAGGGGCACACACGCTCACACGCACACTCGGGAGGGGCACCGTGGTGCCCCCTCCCTCACCAGGCCCGGCCCTCCTCCCTGTGCCCCCAGAACCATTCAGGAACATGAAGCAAATTGAATCAATGAATTCATCCTAGCAGATGGCCACTTTAACACCCAGTTAGCCTTTAGATAATTGAGCGCTGACTCCAGAATCATAAAATGGATGGCTCGTTTGTACATTTTACTGAAATAGATCGCCGAGGTTAAATAAATGAAATCCCATTTGTCAGGCGGTAATAAATGGTCTCCCCTTCTGCAAACAGCTCTGTTTGGCCTAATAAATACAGGGACGTACAGCTCTCCTCCCTGGATAGGGTTACAGCTTAATGAAACGGCCTTCCCCCGGCTTGTTTCTGCCTCCTCCTGTTCCGTGTGATAAGTAGCAAACCAACGAAGCTTGTAATTACAATCTTACAGAAACCCGGCCAATCTGTATATAAATCTCACCCTCCAATTACAAGATGTAATAATTTTGCAGTCAAGCTGGTAATGAGGTCTAATACTCACGCCTGCGCTAATCCCCCTGGATGCTGACTCTATCAGATGTTAGCTTTGTGATTATACTGGCAGAAAGTCATTATTTCATGTTCAGCAGAAAAATGAGGTTGGTGGGAAGTTAATTTTCTCTATGCTCTGTGAAGCGTAGACAAAATTTTAATGATTTAATCATTATGGTTATCCCTTTTGCAATTGACCCACGTTACTCGTGTAGAAACACTGGCACATTTAAAAGTCCCTGGTACCCGATAAAGCTTGCCAGGTATGCCGCTTTTAATGGGCGCATAACTGTATACAATTAAACTATTACTCTGCTCATAGGGGAAATTCATTTTATTTTTAGTTTTCATTAGCGGTGGGTGTGATTCATGGAAAGGTTTACGTCTTGCCCACACTGTAATAAATGGCTAATTCAAGAAAAATTGAATTACGCTTTCCTGATTGTGTCAACCCCACAAAATGTCCCAAAAGAGGAGGCAAGCAGGTGATCTCTGTGCGTGCCGTAGACGTTAGGACCCCGTCTCTCCCGTGAGGAATGAGGACGAAACGATGGGGGAGGGGCCAAGGTCCTGTTTCGGAAATGCGATTTCTGAAATACAAGGTTTACTGTTCTGAATCTGGCCGGGAGGGTGTTTAAAACAGTGCATTTTGAAATACGGTTGAAATGATTTGCTTGTAATACTCTCTTCTTTCCAAATTTTTGGGAACCCTTCAGCGACACAGTGGAAACACGCACACACACACACACACACACACACTGCAACCTGACAGCTTCAAGCCAGTTACAGGCCCAAGAAAGGTAGGATGACCGGCGTCTCTAGAAAGAGGGGGCCAGGGAAAGGCTTTGGGAAGCACAGCACACTCCCCCAGGGGGATATTCTGTGGTAACACTAGCTTTGTCCTGAAACTCCTAAAATGTCAGAAGAATGTTTCTGCCCGTCTGGTCCGCCGATGCCGACAGTTCAGGTCCCATGCGTCCAGGGCAGCTGCTCTGTGCGCTGCCGGGCCTGACGCCCCCACGCTCAGGGGGACGGAGCAAGGAAAGCAGGTGTGGCCACGTTCCGGCTCTAGTCTCTCTTCTTGTCTATCCTTTTATGCAAACACCAAATCTTCCAAATCAGACTTGGCCCAGCCACATTCCTGGGACCACCAGCTGCCTCGGGTAGGGAGCACCCCATGTCCTGCTGAGACAGGGACTGTGGGTGCAGTCAGAGTAGGGTGAGGGCCTCCAGAAAAAGCAAGGCAGGATATTTACAGTCAAAGCAATGTAACAATGTAAAGAAGTCCCTATTGAAACTCTGTTCAGCATTATGCAAAGTCAAGGTCACACTAATTCTCTAGGGTAAAGATACTAGACTAGGAATATAGTCATCTTCAGTGAGATCAGTTAAAGATCAAAAGGCCAGGAGCAACTTGGACTGGAATGTTTGAGTGTTCTGCAAGGGTATCTCAGCGTAATCCATGACTTCAGTGTAAACAGCCCTAGCAAACAGACAACAGCCCAGCCTACCTTGAGGGTAGGATGAGTGGTACAAGTCCACAAAAAAAAAAGTGGTACAAGACTTTTTTTCATGTCCCCCCAAATCCTGAGTTGCCTATAAATCCCCTAGACAACACATCACCCCGGGCTCTCTTGTCCCCTCCTGGCATGAGCTGGGATCTCTTTCCTCTCACTTTATTTCTAAATAAAAGCCTCTACCCTGGCTCTCCTACCTTGGGTGTTCTTTGACTTCACAAACAAGAACCCTGGCATCACTGCCAGGCTGGGAAGGGCCTGGGACCACCAGCTGCCTCAGGTGGGGAGCACCCCATGCTCTGCTGGGCTGGGGACGGTTCTGGGTTCAGCTACCCAGAGGAGACTTCCAGGAGGTCAACTTAGGTCATTTTGGGGGAGGACAGTTCCTGCTTAGTAGATTACCCTTTTGGTAAACCTCATCCGTATAGGGACACTGGCAGATAAAATTGTACACACATTGCAGTTATCATGTCCACAGACACCAGGAGGAAGTGTGCAAAGCCGGGGCTAGTGAGTGATCACGGAGCTCAGCTTCTCCGCTCACAAAGTGCCGGTGGTGACAGCAAATGTCAAGAGAATTGAAGAATTTGCCTTTTCAGGCTGGAGGCCAGCCGAGTAGCTGAGGAGACATAAACGGACATTTGTACCAAGACAGTGTTTGCATCGATGAAAAGTCAAGCTGTACGGTGCTGTCGGGAGCCTGACGCTAGGGCCCCGTCCCTGCTGCGTCAGCTACTCCCCAGTGACAGCAGGAGGGAGACTCGGGGCCACTGGACTGGCTGTGGCCTGGGCTGGGTGTGACCTGGGCTGGGTGTGACCTGG